>OZ005649.1:133444392-133874892 GCA_963930645.1 Salticus scenicus
TAACAGACACATACACACAAAAAGACAGACACACACAGACCAACCACTAAAAACAGGATATTTGGATTCAGGGGACCTCAAAACGTTTAAATATAACAAAAACCTAATTTCCTAATATATATGGGTAAGAGAAAGTAAAAAAGCAAGGTTAAGGATTATTATCGAATTTGGACTGTCGAAAAATTTTTAATTAAAAGTAAACATTAATTTATACGTAAAATAATAATGTATGAAGAAAATGTATTGCTAGTGCAGTTCTATTTTTTTTTTTTTTTTTTTTTTGCCATTTCTTATCAAGAATTTTGCAACATTTGCAAGTTAAAAATTATGTGTTCAACTAAACTGTTAATATTTATTTAGCACAAAAATCAGCAGCGCTAGCAGGCTAAGAAAAAAAAAGGGGGACTGTTATGTGCCTACCAGAGCACGACTTTCATTTTTTTAATGACGTCACATTTCACACTGAGTCTTTGGTTCAGACTAAAGTCTACTGATTCTACTTCGAAACGAAAAGAAGAGATCAAGGTATCCTTAATTTCGTGTAAGTCTATTGAAAAAAGGCTTTAATTTCGTTGTAAGTCATAGGACGCCGTCATGACCGACGTCATAACAGTACATGAAAAACAAGGCATTGCAAAATGGCAATCAAAATGGATTTTTATGATGATAATGATGTCTCCCAGTAAGCGGCATATTGATCACAGAACAAGAAAACAAGATACACATCACGCATTTCACAATGCCTTATTTTTTCACTTAGTGTGATGACGTCACTCATGACGGTGTCTTACAACTAACAACGAAATTAAAACCCTTATTCAGTAGACATACATGAAATTAAGGATACCGTGGTCTATTCTTCTCGTTTCGAAGCAGAATCAGTAGACTTTAGTGAGAGCCGAAGACTCAGTGTGAAATGTGACGTCATTAAGACAATGAAAGTCGTTCTCTGGTAGGCACATCACAGTTGTTTTCTCTTTTTTTCTTAGTATGCTGGTGATTTTCATGCTAGAGGTACCGTTCCAACGCTACTTATGGTTTTTTGCTATGGAGATCCCATTCCAATAAAAAAAAGGTGTTGCCATTTTAAATTTTCGGAATTTTGTCACTGTAACCTTAACTGTTAGAGTTTAACTGTTGTTTTTTTATATAATTCTTCAGCGCAAACCTCAAAATACCTTCCACCAAATTTTTATTCAGTTTCTCGGAACGGTATAGTAGCTATCGTCTCATATATCGAGGTAGTTTTTTTCTAATCACCCTGTATATATATGTATAGAGAGAGAATAGAGAATATAATTGAAACATTTTATCAATGTCAAATTCGTCCAAACGATTTTTATAAATGTAAATAGGTATGGCTTAAATAAATAGGAATTAAATCTCAATCCTCACGCTTTAGAGAAAAGTAATACCCACATTTGGCATATTGTAATAGAATAAAAGTATTATCGGCAAAATTTGTTCACCCAAACTTAAAGCTTTAACAAATAAAATTTATAAGAACTTTAAAATTCGAAAAATTGACTAAACTGCGATGTTATAATTTCATGCTTTAATTGCAAATGTCCATTTAATAGTAGTAATATTTTTAACCATCAGAAAGCAAAACATACTTATTTTATTTTATGTATTTAAATAATTTTTTTATGCATATTCTATCTAATACCGATGCATTTTAGAAAAATTATTAAAAATGAATATGCACGAATTAATTTTTCTAGCAAATATTTTTGAATCATCATTTCAAAAACGTAAAACTAGATTTTCATAACTTTAATTTGTTACATATATATATATATATATATATATATATATATATATATATATTTTAATCCTTTGCATTTAGATGATAAAATTACCGAGCTTTTAAATTATTGTGAATTCAACATAGACACAAGAAAGCATTTACTTTTAAATAAAAAAAATTCTTAATAATTTATTTTTATAAAAACGTATTTGCTAAATAAACAATGTTATAATAAGTATAACTAAGAAATGAAAGTCACGGAATTCTGTCGTTATTGCATAGAATTGTATTTGTCTATATCCTAAATAGTTTCTGTATTAGTTCTTTTTACACATGGACAACGAAATTATTGTGAAAAAAATTCTATCCAGCTTTATACTTGGGGTAAAACCAAACACATAACTTTAAATTTCCTTTCAAGTCAATTCAATATATCTAATGTGTGTATAGCGTGAAAGGTGGCAAAATATTTACTTCTTTTTTTTTTTTTTTTTTTTTCAACTATAGAGAAAATATATCAAAAGCTTTTTATTTAGCATTAAAATTTCGTTTACAATTTTTGCATTTTAGTAAAATTTGCAAAATATTTCCTTGATATTTCCTTGATTTTAGTTGATTAATATTCAGTAAATTGTTAATAATTTAATGATTAATATTTTTATCATTTCAAAGCCATGGCAAATGTAGATGATATTAGATTAAGTATAACTAAGAAACGAAAATCACGAAATTCTATCATTATTGTATAGAATTGCATTTGTCTTTATCGTATATATTTTTTGCATCAGTTCTTTTTCACACATGGAGAACGAAATTATTGTGAAACAAATTCTAACTACCTTTAAACTTTGAGGTAAAACCAAACACATAACTTTAAATTTTCTTTCAAGTCAATTTAATATAGCTAATGTGAATATAACATGTAAGGTGGCAAAATATTTACTTCATAATGTTTTTAAAATTTTGCATAGAGAAAATATTTCAAAAGCATTTTATTTAGAATTTAAATTTTGTTTAAAATTTTTGCATTTAAAAAAATTTGCAAAATATTTCCGTGATATTTCCCTGATCTTAGTTGATTAATATTCAGGAAATTGTTAATAATTTAATTATTAATATTTTCCTTATTTCACAGCCATGACAAATGTAGATGGTTTAAATCACATATTTAACACTTTCGAAACGTATTTAAAAGATGTTTATTATTTCGATCTTTCCGTCTGTCTGTCATGTCTTCCCATGCTCTAACTCCCATAAATATTCAAGGAATTACTTGTAACTGTTATATACATGTAATATTCAAGTTCACTTTAGGATATGTGCTAATAAAAATTGACTACAAAACACCACTGGTTTGTGTATAGTGTCACCCGAAAGAGTTCCAATCCATTGAGTTCTATGGGAGCTATTTCTGTAAACCATATTTTAATAACTTTATAATGCGCAAATCGCAAGGAAAATGATATTTTTTATTCATTTGAATGAAAAATGTTTTGTATAGACTATTGTATGTTTAGTATTAAGATTTTCATAGCCACACAGAAATATTCAGATACACTAAGGACTGTAACTGGAAATTGCTGCAATAGCATTTTTGTTTATATAAAGAGTTTTTTATACTTTCTATCAATGTTTAAATGTGATTATGATTTGAATTAGTATATTTGTCTATCTTTTTGTCCACCTCTAGCTTCAGTAAATGTTTTCATATTTTACTAAAAATGATATATGTTATTTAAGGTCACTGGATCATGCTCCGTACTACATAAAAATGACTTTTAGATCAGTTAATTTAAAATTATATTTTAATATTTGTATGCAATACTAAAACGGTTACCAATGTATAAATTCTATGTTTTTTTTTTTTTTTTTTTTTTTTTTTGTCATGAGTTTAGAAAATTTGCATTAGGATAATAAGTAAAAGATGAATATTTTAAAAGACCGTAATTTAAAATTAATTTCTTAGAATTTTTTAGGACTGAGGGCCTATTAGTCTCAATCTGGGATTTTTGCGTTGTCGTTTTCGATAGTTGGACATTTGTCGAAATCATTTTTCGATAGTTGGACATTTATCGAAATCTAAAATTTATCGAAAATATAATTGAATAATTTGAAAGCGATGTTATAATTGGGAAGAAAAAAAAAACTAATAGTCCTCCGTCCTAAGCTAAATTCTGCTTTTGCCAGAATTTCATCAAAATCATTTTTTTTATGAAAAATAAAAGGAAACTTATACAGTATCGTTACAAACGATATCGAAAAAGTTTTTTTTTTTTTTTTTTTGTAATAATTTTGAATTAGGAAATAAAAATTGCGCGTGCAATAATATGAAATAAAAATAAGTAAAAAAAAAAAAAATGAATTTAGTGATTTAATTTTTATATAAAACACGATCGCGTGCTATCTTAAAAAGCAGATGTAAAATTTAAAGTTTTTTTTTTTTTTTTTTTTTTTTTTTTACTCAAGTATACTCAAATAATATAGATTTTTTTCAAATATACAGAATATGTTTTTCTTAAAAATGAATATCCTAATTAGTTTCTAACAATCAGCTGAACTGCCTTGACATACATGATAAAAATAATCATAATAAAATTTTTATTCAGAATCCAAATTTTAAATGACAGTAATTAAAGTCACCCACACATTATAGGAATTTTATGGAAGTGATAGTATTTCTGGCGTGGCGCCATCATCCGCCTGTTAATCATACGTTATTTGCAAGGGGAGATGAGACTAGTAATGAGCTTCCCATGTCCAAACTAGATAAATTTCTACCTTGTTTCTGTAAACAGGTGTAAATGAATTTATTACAGTATTTAACAGCAATTTCAATATTTAAATTATTATTAAATATTTAAATATATTTTGGATAAAATTAAAAATAAATAATTTTAAAAATGAAACAAACAAAAACAAGTGTTTTCAGTATTTATTAATCATAACTGTATTTGCTAGTAAGTTTGAAATGATACATTTATCACACCTCTTTATTATCATTATAAAAGGAATGCATGAATATGAAATAAGGAAAATTAAATATTTTGATAATTGGAAAATTTACCTATTTAGTTTTATTTTTTTTAAATTCTAATTTCATTGCATTATATTTTTCAAAAATTCTGTAAGTTCTAAGTAGGATATTGTCATTACATGCCAACACTTTTTATGGCAATCATTTTTTTTTTTTTTTTTTTAATATATATAAATATAAAACTATTAAATTTTCAACTAAAAATGGGAAAATAGTTATTGCTTTTTTTTTTTTTTTTTTTTTTTTTATTAGATTTCAATAAAATAATAATAATAAAAAAAAACAGAAATTATTACCATTAATTAAGAAAATATTAAATATGAACATTCCAAATGAAATATTAACATTTCATTAGTATACTCAAGTTATAATTGTAAATATAACGTAAAAGAGATCTTGTTTATTAATTATCTTGGAACATTTCGTATTTGAGGAAAAAAAAAAGAAAGGAAAAACGTTTGTAAATAATATCTATGTGAATAATATCTATTGTAAATAATACCTATTCTTAAAAAAAAAAAAAAAAAAAAAAAAAAATAACAATAACAATAACAATAATAAATAAATAGTAAATACTTAATAATAAAAGCTCTTTTTCGTTGAGGCCCCTTTTTGCAACCGAAATATTTTTGTGAATATCAATGCCAAAGAAATAAGTGATTTTCATTCTTTAAATTCACCTGTTTAAAAAATCACCCACACTTTTAAAAAATGAAATCACACGTTTATCAGAAAAATTATTGTAACTTACCTGCGACCATTATTTTCAGAAAATAAATTTCTCACTATTTCATAGTGCCATTTTAGCAGTAGGTAACCTTTCAACTAATGAGTATAGCCAAAAATTTTGTTTGCAGCCAAATTTGTCTAATTAGCACCATTTTATAATAAAATCTTGAACTATTATTTTCAACCCGTGCAATTCTTATCTGTCCGAGTCTGAAAGGTGAGTGAAACTAGATTTATCTGTAAACTATATGCAGCCAATATGCAATATATTCTAATTCAATGTCTGGACATCAAAGTCAGGACATCAATCACACAAACTGTCAGGCCGATCGAACTTGCAGGCATTAAATCGTAAATAAAAACTTGTGTACAATTTTTGTTTTATTGAATTTTGCTTTAAACTTAGGGGGCATTTCCTCACGCTTTTTAATCTTAAAGATTCAGCCCATACTTTTCAGTTGAATGCTTATGTTCAAATACTTACGAATCTTGTTTTAGCCTCAGTATTTTTAAGCTTAAATTAAAATATGTGTCTTGTTTTTGTGGTTCTGCAATTGAACCTGTGAAACCCGAATTCCAGAACACTATAATTTAGTAATGCAGTAAAGAATTCAAGAATATTTATCGTTAGATAAAACAGGTAAGTTTAATCTGAGAAAGAATATGATTCTGAACTACATTAACTTTTGCAAACCTTCTATTCGTAAACCAATTGACAAATGATCAAAACTCTCATCTATTATTCCGTATGTGGCATGCATATATTCGCAATTTACAATGATGAATGAGAACTCGAAGAGACTGCGTACTTAGACAATAGCTTAAATCGAAATTGTCGGCTTCAGTTGTAACTAATTACAAAAAGACGGTGACGTTTTCTTGTTTAAATTCAAAATATGTTTCGTGACTGCGTGTCTGTATGTATAGGGTGTAAAAAAAAACTATCCAAAAAGAAGCGTTTATTATTTCCAAGTTATAAACTACACTCTAAGATTAAAAAAAAAAAAAAAAAAAAAAAAAAAAAAAGTACAAAGAAGGAGTTATTTGAATGGAACGAAAATTGGTAGATGTGATGTACATGTGGAGTAAAACAAATGATTATAGTTTGAGAAAATTTGCATGATTTAACAAGAGAAAGAGCATCAAAAATTAAACTAGTCAATATTGCGTTGGTCCACTTGTGGCCCTTATGTAAGCAGTTATTCAGCTTGGCATTAACTGATAAACTTTACAGATGTGCTCCTGCGAGATATCGTGCCAAATTTTGTCCAATTAGTGTGTTAGATTGACAAAATCCCGAAGTGGTTGTTGGACATTTTTCATGATGCTCCAAACGTCTTCAATGGGAGAGAGATCCGGTGACTTAGCTGGTCAAAATAACTTTGGAAAAGCAAGAAAATAAGCAGTAGAAAATATCTATGTGTGTGAGCGGGCATTATCATGCTGAAATATATGATCACGATTGTGTGATATAAAGGCGGGACGTAGAATGTCGCAGAATTATTACAACGGGACGCAGAATGTCGTCTACGTACCGCTGCGCTTTAAATATGCCACGGATGACAACCGAAGGTGACCTGATATGAAATGAAATGACACCCCAGACCATCACTCCCAGTTGTCGGGCAGTATGGCTGGCGACAGTGAGATTGGGATCTCTCCTTTTCTGGGGCGTCTCCAGGACAAGTCTTCGCTGAATATCGGGGTTCAAATATGAGAGGGACACGCCACTGAAGATAATTCTACACCATTCAGTGACATTCCAAGTCGAACGTGCCCGATGTCACTGCAACCGGGCTTGTCGGTATACAAAGTAGAACGCACAATGGGCTCTGTGAGCTCAACCCCATTTCTCTGAACTGCATATTAATGGTCTTTGAAGTCACTGAAGTTGCTCGTAGAATCGATGATAATGACAAATTTGGGGCTTTGAGTACCGCTCTGACGATTGATCGTTTCTGACGTTCTGACCTTTCCCTAGGCCGACTACTTCCTCCCTGACGTTGTGTTCGGTCAGGGTTCACTCATTCCTGCCAGTATCATCTAATAGTGATATCGCTGTTATCCAATTTTCAAGCAATTCGCAGATTAGACGAACAGGCTTCTTTGAGCCCACATACACACCTCTCTCAAATGCTGGCATCAGTGCATATTGTCTGCGCACCTGTAAGCTAAGCATTGTTACTGTCTGTCTGAGAAGACGGAATAAAATTCTCAAAGTATTTATGACCTGGAATCAAAATTTTTCCTCATTAATATTCTGCCAGTGCAGCGTCACATGCTCATTCGATGACAAACAAACTTTAAAATTTTGTATTTTCCCTCGAAATCTGTATGCATATCAATTTGTGTCCAGTTTGCATTACTTCTTGTTGGTGTATAGTTTTTTTTGTCCTAGAGTGTAGTTAGCATAGGTGGATTCTCTTTTCCATGATAAATATGGTCTCACAAATCTCCAGCACATAACATACTATATTCATGTTAAGAGAAATCAATTTAACCCATTGTTCGTCAAGATTACACTCTAAAATATCCCATCTACTAGGCTACCCATCGTTAAATTCAATGAATTTACCATATCCTAAGTTATTAATTTATTTTATCGAGGTCAGTTTCGTTGTTTAGTTTTCATGCTACTTCCCATGCAAAAATCTCTATAATGAATTGATCTCTTCTATGAAATGATCTATTCTGCTATGTTGAGAAAATTTAAAATTTCAAAAAACTTATGAAATTTTTAAATTAGAATATATCTAGTTAAGGATGTTCAAGGAAGTATCATAAATGATATTTTAAAAGTAGTTTGACATCATTACGATGAAATTATCCCTCAAAATGGTCGTTCATGCGAAGTTTTGCCGTATTCTTCCCTGTTAAGAAAATCGTAAATTTGGAATCACTTACAAAATTTTTAACTTAGAAAATTCATAGTCAATGAGGATCATGCCAGTATCCTAAATGATATTTCAAAAGTAGTTTGACATCTTTACGATGAAATAATCACTCAAAATTGACGTTTATGAAAAATTATGCCCTATTCTACCATGTTAAGAAATTCGTAAATTTTAAATAACTTACAAAGTTTTTTTAATTGAATTTTCATAGTAATTATGTTTATTGCAGCAAGACAACTCCTATCTTAAAGATAATCTGACATTTTTACAGTAAAATTATTCCTTTTAATGCATATTTGAGTGACAATTTGCCCTGTAATTCCCTATTCAGAAAATCGTAAATTTCGAATAACTTACAAAATTTTTAAATAAGAATGTTGGAAATCAATAAGGTCTAGTGTCATAAGTGATATTTATAAATAGTCCGATTTCTCTGCTATTATTTGTTCCTGAGATATACTTCTTGTTCTGTACACAGATTAACAAACTAACGTATACTAATAAACTATCAAACAGACACCCTACACATGGATACCGTATCAGTTTTGTAATTTTAGAGTTCCTCATATCTTGGGGAACAAAAAGAATAATCTTAACAAAATATATCAAGTTGTACATAGAATGTAAATAAAAGAAAAGCACAAATGGTGATTGTTTATATATTCAAGAAATGGATACTTTTAAGTACAGATTTTCTATTACATAAATTTTAATAAATTATTTTCATTTTAAAATACATTCTCATAAAAGTAACTATGTTTGCTTTCTACAGTAAAAATTGAGTTATAAATTAAACAATGATTTTTGTTTAGCAGATGATTTACACAAAACTAAAATAAATATTTGTAATATTAGATTAGCATCGAAATGTAAGGAATGTTTCTATTTATTCGTTATATAACATCTGCCATTGCTTAAAAAATAAAGCGTGTTAAAGAGAAGCTATTATTTGATATTTTAATTGATGTAACATGAATATGAGTCTTAAATAAACTTAGCCGGCATAAGAATGTAACTACAATTCCTTGAATATTTTAATTGACAGAAAATGGATAACATTACAATCTTGCATTTCTCGTTACGACTTATGTGCCCAAACAGTAGCTAAATGTGCATTTAATAACCAAAAGTATAATCTTGTGTGATTTTAATGCGTTATTCAAAACTACATAACTCATGCAGTAAAAAATTGTAAAATAATTTGTATTTATGATTCTTACAAAAATCCATAAGTATACTGGAAATGTATAAGAGATACTGTGTTTGATAGGTAATTGAACTATGATTAAATCTACATTTACTTTTAAATTAGTGACACTTAATTCAACCATCCTTCTTACTTAATGATTCCAGAAATTTTAGTGTTTTTAGAATGCAAATTAAATTACGAACGTAATTCCTGGTTCAAAAACTAACTTTTGATTATTATAGATAAATTAGCAATATTTGAATACAAACTTTTCAGTTTCTGTATTGAACATTTATCTAAATACTTTTTATACATATACATTTTGTTTTAACTTCTTCTTTTTTTTAGTTATCCATTACTCATTTAGTTATCCATTATATTTAGTTATCTATAGTATAGAGAATTTAGGTCATCGTGAAAATATTTCGATTCGATTTTTTGAAATTTTTATTTGTCTTGAGGTGGGAAGAATCCTAAAGTAACAAAACTGATACAGTGTCCATCTATAGTGTTCTTGTTAGTTTATTAGTGCGTTAGTGCATTAACGGGTTAGAGTATTAGTTTCTTAGTCTGTGTACACGATATCTCAAGAACAAATGATCGCAGGAAAATTACAATCAGTTTTCAGTTTTAATATTATTCATTAAAGCGATATCACAATGTAAATTTTCTTTAGATAAATGCGTGGTATTCTATTTCTAATCACATTTTACTCATCGAAAATTTCCAATCTACTACATCGTATTGCTTTTTGAATCATTACATGCAGCATTAAATTTATGTTATACAATCAAGCTGTTATTTTAATTGTACTATTACAGTATTTTTTTTTCTTAGTCATTTAAGTATTGCTTTTTAACCAAATAATACTATTAAAATATCATTTATTTGGATAAATTAACAATATTAATTTAGAATTTAAAATTCATTGTCATTACAGATTAATGCGAAGTTTCACAAACCATTAATAAAGTAAATAAATATGCATAAATAAATATACATAATATGTTCAGTGATTAAAAGATAATTGATACCAGCAACTAAAGATAATAATGTTTATCATTAGCATAATTATAATTGAAAAAAGACTTTAAAATTGGCAAAATTTGTATGTTAATAACACAGTAAATGTATTTAAATTTAGAACATTAAAGTAAGGAAACACAAAATTTAGTGGGACTTATCCGTAAAAGTTTTCCTGCATGCAAAATCATATTAATTTCAGTTTTATTGTTTTTCAACATTGTCTACTGATGTAATTGGATAAACAGTTAAAAAAACATGCTTAATAGCCCACTTCAATGTTAGTTTTGAAAAATGCATTCTTAAAATAATACATTTTTTTTTTTGAAATTTCAAATTTGTTTCATCGTATAATGAAAATATTTTTTTTTATATTTTTTTTTTTCAAGCATCATAAAATTAATGGTTTTTAAATATATATATTGTGGGGAACTAAAGTGGGCGTTAATAATTAATTAATACTCAATTACTATTAACTATTTAAAATTTAATAAAATATAACTATATTACAGTTTTAATATATACAGGATGGTATTCAGAATCAATAATAAGCAGGTGAGTTATACTCATAAATTATCGTGAAGAATGCTCAACAGTTGTTTATACTATCGCAGACAAAACAGAAGTTTATACTTATGCATATTATAAAACACCCATCTGATGTTTATCGTCCAACTAGATTATTCAAACTGTTCACTTATTAACACTAGATGATATAATGTTCGGCAGAACTTTCGTCAAAAGAAAATAATATACAGTTTAAATTACGTAAAAACTACTTTCGTCAACACTAAGCACTTCGGCTTCGTCTTCAACCATTTTTGGAAGAGCATGCGGCAAGATACAGGACACCTTATCGTCGAAGTCCCGCCGTCATCTGAACCGTTTCTCGTAAGTGCTCCAAGACTCCGTCTGTGGGGATGCGTGCGCAGCGGATGAGAATTACGACCTTCTGACATCACAGCTACGTCTTGGTTGCATCATTTCGTCAGGGTTGATCGCTCGTGGCTTCAGTAAGAGAACTAAGCTGGTTTTTTAATCAAATGTCGGGAAAAGCAAGGTGCTTCTACCATAAACTCGGCCATCCTCCCACGACTGGTCCTCCAGGCGGCCACACTGAAAAATATAAAAAGAAAAAACAAACACAAAAGCAACACGAAATAATAACAAGCTTATTTACAAATATACATACAGTCTTGATTTTTTTTTTAAATATCATCTTTAAGTTATTCTCTCTTTAAGAGATTTAGCATGAGTGGATGTGCAAAGGGGACCTTCATGGCATTCCTCCTTAACTACATCATATGTGTTTTCACTTTTCATTTTTACAATTTTATAGGGGCCAAAGTATTTCGATTTCAGTTTCATGGCAACTTGATCGCCTACTTCGTAAGTTTTCGGTTGTTGTCTTTGCAAGTTATAATTTTTTCTATTTCCTTCTTGAACTTTAAAAAATTGTCCTTTTGCATGTTTACGTAAATCTTTTTTATGGGACTCAAAGTCAGCTTGGGATTCGAACTCGAACACCTCTAATTGGTCATTTCTAGTTTTAGTGTTTTCCAAAGCCTCTGCAGCATCTTCTTCAGTCAAAAAATTTACAGTAGCACTCTAATGTGTAGGGAAAACTTCTATATGTATTTGCACAGCTTTGGGAAATAATGCAGCTATTTTGTTAATTGTAGTCTTATTGGAAGTGATGAAATAAACATTTTTTTCAAATTTATACT
Organism: Salticus scenicus; assembly: GCA_963930645.1. Taxonomy (NCBI): domain Eukaryota; kingdom Metazoa; phylum Arthropoda; class Arachnida; order Araneae; family Salticidae; genus Salticus; species Salticus scenicus. The sequence goes on from OZ005649.1 coordinate 133,456,739, forward strand.
GGTAGTCTCTTCTTTTGGGACATTCTGTTTTTTACAATCAATGGAATCTATCGTGAAAGGCTGTCTTCTCAATTTTTTTCTTTAAGAAGTTTGGAATTTTCTTCAACTTTTTTCTTCAGCTCTTTCAGCTCTTCTGCTAACTGCAAAACCTTTTCATATAGGATTTGTTTTTCGTCTTTCTTTGAAGTAGTTTTTTCTTGATTTTGCGATTTCATTCGGGAAATGTTCATCTGATTTTGATTCTTTCGTTGAGACTCCTCCTCTTCCTCACTGTCATCATCTTCACTATTATCGTCCCTTAAAAGTATCTCCTTATCGTCATCACTTTCGTCATTATTTTCGTCATAGTCATTATTTTCACTTGCAGATTTTTTGGAAGATTCTAATGATTTTTTCGACAACTTAACAGGTTGAGGGGTTTTATTTTGACACTTTTCAACACTTAATGATAACAGGTGACTTGGCGTTGGAATATTAAAACCCGATTAAACTACTACGTCAGAAACGCCAAAAAAAAATCCAATATTTTTCTTTGGCGTTTCTGACGTAGTAGTTTAATCGGGTTTTAATACTTTTCAACACTATTCAATGTTTTATTTATTTCAGGGGACTTCTCAGAAATTTTATTTTTAAATTTAATGGGGGCGTCAATAGCAATATCTGTGTTAACTTCATTTTCATATGCATTTATTGGAAGAACTGTTACTAAATTTACCTCGAGGGGACTAGATTTGCTTTTTACAAAAATACCATTTTCATTTATTGTCGTCTCGCCTAACATTAACAAGTTCATTCCGATGATTACGTCATAGGGTATAAAATCATTATTTACAACATAAACATTGGTTTTAGATTCAAAATCATCAACTTTCAGGTTTGCCTCAAATGAGCCTAACGGCTTTACGAAACATTTCCCGATCACCTTCAAAATGGGACTCATAGGATTTAACCTATTAACATTCAACTTATTAAAGGCACTTTTACGCAGCAGTGTTGCCTCACTCCCTGTATCAATAATACCAGTAAAATTCACATTGTTTATTTGAATGTTTTTGTTCAGGTTTTGATTTACTCCAATGCATAATGCTTCGACTTTGGGTTTCGAACCTGGACATTCCGAACTCTTATGCCCAAAGCGTTTGCATGAAAAACATTTTTAACCTTTAGCTCTATGGGGGCAGTCTCTAGATAAGTGGTTTTTATCACCACAATTATAACAGATTTTATTTACTTCACTTTTAGGATTAAATTTCTCGACTACATTATGTCTTATGGGTTTCAATTTTGCATTATGCTCTACTTTATCAAATCTATGTTTACCACTATCTCGTTTAAATGTTTCATACATTTTAATTTTCTCTTTAAATTCGCGAAAATTTTTTTGCACCATACAAAATAATTTTATTTTCATATTTGTCATTATTTCCTTGGATCACATAGTGCATAATGGCAGCATCATCAATATGCCCATTTTTACTTAATTCCCTAATTTTAAAGAAATATTCAGTAGTCGTTTCATAAATTCGCATTTTTTCTTTACTCAATATATCATGCAATGCGGCTGAATTAATTTCAATTTTGAATTCTTCAATGAGCGCTTTTTTTAATTTCTCATACGTAAGCAACGCTTTTTCAGATTTAATAAACAATAAAGCGTTTCCTCTCAAAGATCGTTTACAAAAAATAATTTTCTGTAGTTCATTTAAATTAAACATTTCAAAAATTTCTTCAAATTCAGTAAACCATAAGTTAATACTTTCATGCGGCTCACCGCTAAATTTAGAAATATTATTCTCAAAATCAGTAAATGAAACGGCTGCACCATGTGTTCCAGAATTCTTAATATTAACACAATTATCATTATGGCATTTATTATCATTATTATTATGGCATTGCACTGAGGAATAAATTTTCGTGACGTCACCATCGTCTCTTTCCGATTCGTTTTCGGATTCAATGTCCGATTCATTTCCAGAATTTTCGTCTATTAGTGATTCAATATTACATAGTTTTGACAATAATATGTCACATAATTCTTCTTTAGTACCGTCAAAAGAGACATTTAATAAATTACTGATTGTGATAAGCTCATTCAGTGAAAAGTTTTCACTTATAATTTTTTGTTTCTGAACATAATTTTCATCACCAACGGTGAAAGTAAAACCAGTATTTTTTTTTTTTTTTTAATTCTGCATCTATTTTTCGATCACCGTCGACATCGAATAAAAAGCGATGCAGAATTTTAATTTTATTATATTTTTACTTCCCTCGTGCAACACTTATTTGAGGAATATCTTCTAAAGAAATCATCATGCAATAAAAAAAAGTTGACGTACCTTTTCAGAACAGGAACAACAGATGCCTTATTATTTAATTTAAGTAGATTTCATAGGTGCTTGAATTTCAGTCGATCATGAAACATCACTACACACTTCAAATATTTATTCGTCCAACATGAATTCCAGGTCAGGCGTAAAATTCTGTATTATAACCACTGTTAATAGCATGATTAGGCATGCGAAGAAACTTCGACACATTTTGTTAAAAAATCAATTAAAAGTTCAGTATATGAAAAGTTTATTTAAGTTCAGTAAATGTTATTCAGTAAATGGTCAAAATTATTTTTAGTTCAGATACATCATCCCCCTTCTGAAGAATATAGTGGGGAAATAAAGTGAGCGTTAATAATTAATTAATACTCAGTTATGATTAACTATCTAAAATTTAATAAAATATAATAATATTACAGTTTTAATATATGCAGGATGGTATTAAGAATCAATAATATCAGCTGAGTTATACTCATAACTTATCGTAAAGAATGTTCAACAGTCACTTATATTATCGCAGACAAAACAGAAGTTTATACTTATGCATATTATAAAACACCCGTCTGATGTTTATCGTCCATCTAGATTATTCAAACTGTTCACTTATTAGCACTAGCTGATATAATGTTCGGTAGAACTTTCGTCAAAAGAAAATAATACACAGTTTAAATTGCGTAAAAACTACTTTCGTCAACACTAAGAACTTCGGCTTCGTCTTCAACCATTTTTAGAAGAGCATGCGGCATGATACAGGACACCGTATCGTCGAAGTCCCGTCGTCAACTGAACCGTTTCTCGTAAGTGCTCCAAGACTTCGTCTGTGGGGATGCGTGCGCAGCGGATGAGAATTACGACCTTCTGACATCACTGCTAAGTCTTGGTTGCATCATTTCGTCAAGGTTGATCGCTCGTGGCTGCAGTAAGAGAACTAAGCTGGTTTTTTAATCAAATGTCTGGAAAAGCAAGGCGCTTCTACCATATATATATAATGGACTTTATACGCGTTACGTAATAAACCCTTGACAAGTGATTATTGCAGGGAAAAATGCAGGATTATGATGTTTACATTTATGCTTTATGGGGAAATGTTTGCATTGTGTAGGGAAATATTTGTATCTAGAGGGAAAGTCATAGGGAAATTGAGACTAAGAAGTCACGTGTTGGTTATGATTTAGCCTCGAACCCAATAAAACGGATATTTTCCATTAAGGAAACTTCGTTACATAATTTTATGTTATGCAGTATTATATGCAATCTAAAAGTTGGTTTGTCAAACTTTCTAAAAATAAATATTAAGTGTTATAATGATTTATTTTTGTGTCAATATAATTAAGTATTAACAGTATAAATTATGATGCGAGTGTAATATTTTATTTTTTTCTATAACTTTTTAAACTTTTTTTTTTTACTTTTTATGAAAGTTATTTCGTGGAAATAATTCTAAATATTATATATATATATATGTATGTATATAAATTATGTAATGATTCTCTTCTATTATTATATACTCGTTTTAACAATTTGAATGCACAAAATTTTACTATAAATGTATTACATGATTTTACAAGTATTTTACTAAAATGGGCGAATTTAATTCATGGTTCTAATTTATTCTATTTATTGTAAGTTGCAGTTGATTTTCTAGGAAAATATTTCAAATAACAATCACTGAATTTCTTCTTCTTCTTCTTCTTATTTTTTTTTTTTTCATTAGACTTACTCAGTTATATTCTTTTCTTGAAATACTATCTTCTGAATCGCAATAGAAAAGCTATAGAGAATTACTAAAAATCAGTACATGCCAGTACATCATCAGTAAAATACCTCAAAATCAACGACTTGATGATGAGTCTAATAACTGCGTTTTTCATCTACAAGTGCTATAAGGGTTGTTAAAGATTTATTTAATTTAACGTTAACTTCAATTAATTAAATATTTTAAAGTGACTTCATTTGACTTACATCGTCTGCAAACTAATGTAAGTGTATGCGCGAGCAAATTTATCACAATGTAAATATGTGATGTAATATAATGTAGAAAGTTAATCTCAAATTTAATTTGCATTATTTTCAATCCATATAATATTGAAGTTACATTAAAATATTAAAATATTAGAGACATTATAAAGACACGACGTCACATTTTAAAAATATAACTGGCGGATATTTTTAAATTCCTTGGCTTAAATGAATGTCGGTTGATGTATTTTCGCTATGTTTTTTTTTTTTTTTTTTTTTTTTTGTATTCGGCGTACAAAGCATAGAACTGACAAGTATTTTTTTATTTTTTTGTTGTGACTCAGCAGACTAAAAATTTGAAAAGGAATTAAATATAATGTAAACTAATTTCTGTAACTTTTTAAGCCGATGGAAAATTAGCACTTGTAAAAGTTTTCATGTAAGACTTATGACTATGGAATTTGTCCATATGAAGTTAATATTTCTGATATCCATTCATGTTTGGATTAAATTTATATTTTAAGAAATAGTCTGAAAAAAATTTGTTTACAGTGTGAATTAATTATTTTCTTCTTTTAATTCCTTTTTTATCTTTGAATTACCGTAAGAACATCAAAATCTGGCATTTTTCACTAGAATTGCATAATCTAAACGTCTGAACCATGTTCTGCTAAATAATATATTCAAAAATTTTTTAAAATTGGAATATCGGAATACTTTTTGAAATAAATGACTTCTTTAAAAAAAGTTTTATTCAAATACATACAAAATTCGTACACACGCACACATTCACACATATATATAAGATTCTTTTCAAAATGTTTCGATTGTTTATGGAAATTGGCAATAAAGTCAAAATGCTTGATATCGATATCAGTTTTATTTATTTATTTATTTTTGCATTTTAACATAGCCCGTAAGAAACATATTTTAACAATAAATTTACTAGCCATTTGCATTTGCAGAGTGTTTTAATTTAAATGGAGGACGTCCTTTTAGTATTATCTTTTTTAAATCGGGATATGCATTCAGTGTCACGGAATACTTCCATCAGACATATTATTTTATTTTTCATTCCTCCATTAATAGCACCATTTTCCTATTAAAGATTAAAAAAAATCATCTGATAAATACAATAAACTACTTATTTGAATCTACAAGCCATCATATCAGACTTGAAAAATTGTTGACTGCTAAATTTTTACCTTGAACTATATATATGCTCAGCTAATGTCACAATTGCGTGCAAGTAGCTAAACTATGCACTTCATGAACATTTAAAAAACTTTTGGTATTTTTTTGTCTAATATTTCATGCGATTGGAATGTTTTATTACTGAGAATTTTCTTTAAACATTAAATATTTATGGAAATAAACAACATTTTTCTTGTGTATTCAAAAGAAATGTTTTATGATTACAAGAGCAATATTTTTCAAATCTCGAAATATGGCACGAATCTGGATATATCATAAAAAAAAAAATTTAATGTACTCAAACGTTTGTTTAGGATTCGAGGCAACATCATCGATTGTTTAACTCATTGACTGATTTATTATTCTCTATTTCCCAGAAAAATTCCCTATTAAACACAAATCTTTCCCCAGAGAACACATAAATTTCCACAAACAACGCAAGTATTTCCCCATTTTTCATACAAAAGTTTCCATATGTGGTAAATATAAAAATTGTTGCGGCTTTTCCTGCAGTGATCATGTGAAGGGTTTTCATGACATCATACCAAAAAGTCCATTGTATATAATATAGAGACATATTTCAGTTTAAGAGGTGAGATTATAAGTACTGTACAAAATACAACGTTTAAAACAATTCAGACTAGGATTGAAACAGTTTAATTTTACATTAATTCTGTGATATGTCAGATATTCAATGTAGGTTTAGAAACAGATTTATTTTAAAAACTCACCCCCTTTCCTTCAGCCCCTCACCCTCATTTAAGTATAGTACATACATTTGTATAGAATTCAAGGTTATTAAATTTTTAAGTTTATTCAAAAATATTCTGAAACCAATCCTTGAACTTCATAAAACTTATTAATCGTGTTTAAACTTTTCACGTACCAACCACATACGATTTTCAAAATACAACATCTGAATTTTCTGAAAGTATTTGTTTTTAAGTTACGCTGATAACAGACATAAGAAAATTTCAACCATTAAAAAACTTTACTGTAATGTTTAGAGTACTTCAAAACGCGTAACTGTGCAAAAAACAGTGCTGAAATATTTACTTAAAACGTACCATTTATCATATGGGTAGGAGTAATTAATTTTCATTCTTAAGCAGTTATCATAGATATGACAAAATTCAGTACAACTCTTCCACCAGTTACTTTAAGTAGAAAAGTACATTTTCGATTGATTACGGATAGATCTGGATGTCGTCTACACATTATGTACAAACCATACTGTATACTTAAATACAATTCTATATTAATAATACATAGCACAATTTGAAATGTACCTCTAGAAATTTCCATGTAAATTTTCACTATATTTCAATTATTTTCTGACCTCTAAACGAGTGGTGAATGATTTTCATACCGTATTCTATACAAAACATGTTTTGAACTTATAAAAAGTATATTTTCCTTTCATTTTGTTTACTGCAGCCTACAGATGTTGAATTGTACCTCCCATAAATTTCGCCCATAAAAATAATGTATTTGAATTCTCTTACATGTGCCTGTACAGGTACCCCTTGCTTGATCTTAAAGAAAAGTTTAGTGTAGCATACCCACATAAAACAGATTTAGAATACCTAATTTTGACTTCTTGATAGTATTTCTTAATAACATACGCCGGTAACAGTCGCACACATGCATACCAACCTCTACAAAGCTGAATTTAAGTTTCAGAGAACTTCAAAAGTCTAAATATTTCAAAAGCTCAATTTAGAAAACTCAGTGTCCATCCGGAAACCATAATGTCTTTAAAATATATCGATAAGAAAATGTAAACGATCCATTAGATTAAATTGTAAATCTTTACACTTTTATCCATCAGTTAACAGATAAAAAGCAAAAAAAAAAAAAACTAAAACTTTTTAAGCCCGTCCTGTACAAATACACATCGTAAAAAGTTTATACCATTATCAAAGTATCAAAATTTGAAAAAAAAATAAAAAGTGTCAATTCTAAATAAAATAACCCTGTCTAGTCTCAATTTAATATATATTTAAATTTTGCTTTCTGTGGACAAAATTTTCTTCATAAAAGTGATCATGATGGGATTTATTTGTTAAATTGTTAATATTTGCCCAAATTGTTTTTTAAAATATGTTTTTGAACTGATTTGAACTGTTTTTGATTTGAAATATGTTTTATAGATTAAGCAAATTTACAAGCAGATTTTAAGCAAATAAATTGAAATTAAACAATATATTAGAGCAACTGGCCTAAACACGAATTTTATAAAACAATTGTTATAAAAAAAATGGAGATTTTTATTTGCCAACCTGCCTAGTATTTGTTGATAATCTTATTATATTGACAAATGTTGAAAAATACTACTCTGACGCTTTTCACTATCATTTTGAAGTTTTTCTATTAAAACACACTTCACTTCTCAAAAATAATCAAAATCTTCTCATTTTGGAGAAGTTTCATTTCTTATAACAACTCCAAGTTGGAACTTCTCATTTTTAAGATTTTTTTTTTCTCATTTAAGTATTCATTTCAAATTTCACATCACTTTATATACAATTAATGGAATTTCTAGAACAGAATATTCTAGAATTCGAAAAGTCTAGAAGTTGCTTAACATTTACTGAATAATTAACATAATTACACAATGAATAAACGAAAAATAAAAGATTTATTTTTAAACAAAAACAAACAAGCAAAAATTTCAAACGATTTCCCGTCACGGAGATCGCTTCCACAATCTCTGTTGTCGTAGTCCGATGCTTTACCTCAGAGTCACGGCGTTCACAAACAATACATCTTTCGTTGCAATATTACAAGAGTGATGATGAAATGAATTGTTAAATAAGAAAAATATTCATAAAAATAAAGCGTTCCTATTCGAAGTTATTATAAGGAGTGATACTTCTCAAACCCGAGGAGATCCTGCTTAATAATGAGACGATTATCCTTATTTTTGAAAAACTTGTTTTAACAGTGTAAATTATTCAATTTATTTATAAAACAAATTAAGAGAAAAGCCTTTCTATAAATTAAATTATTAGTAATTATACTAATATTTATTAATATTCCTATTTTTGAGAAAGCAACGGCTGGCGAATTTTTTTCAGAAAAATGTTCTCTTAAAGATCTGATGAGTCTCATCTTCTCATCTTTAAGCAGTCCATTTTTAGCAGTGTTTGCTTTACCATTTTGAAACTTTTCCTCTAATAAAAAAATTTATTTTTTCTTCAGCAGTTTATGCAATCCAGTCTGATATAAATTCAAATATAATCCAATATTCGTAATATTTTTTTTTTTTTTTTTTTTTTTTTAAGTGCAAAATTAAAATAAAAATATTTCTAGTTTACTTAATATTGCATTAATTAAAAAAATGAATTTATACTAAAAATAGAATTAAAAATAATATTATTAGGGTTGTTTGTCAGCAATTGATTGATTAAACTTGATAAAGTTAAAAGGAGACTTGGCGCTGTAAAACTCAAACCAAAAAAAATCTTTAACGTCTTGAAAGAGAAAAAATGAATAGCTTGTAGTGTGCCGTTTCCAATACACTAAAGACGGTACGATAAATGCTACCGAAATAGGTATCTGCTATTTAGTATTTTTGTTTAGCGTTCAAGGCATTTAAAAATTTGCCTGGTTTTACGCGACTACCTTCAACAATTTATTTCAATAGTTTTTTGATATTTTAATATGTTAGTATTTTTTTAATTTGTGTCTAAAATGAATACTTTTCTCGTTAATTAACTTTTTTTGATAAAGAAAAAGTTCAGGAGTGGCTCCGAACATTGAGTAATTACCGGTTGTATAAATAAATTAAAGTAAGAGAAGTCATTAAATAAATAAATAAGAAAATTATATTAGCGAATTTGAGTATTTTTCTCTATATAGTATATCGATTAAAATAACGCTATTGCCGTTAAAATAATTTCAGCCAATAGATCATAATAATAAAGAAATTTTCGTTGTGTCCTTGTAAAAATTTATAAATTCTAGACTCTCTAAAATTTATACAGTTTGTGTGACGGTGACCTATATGCTTGTATATGCTGGTATATGAATTTCCAGCTCAATGCGGCGAGGCGTTTAGGCGTTTGAGCCCATAACTCTCAATGATAAAGAATATTTCTTTATGTCCCTGTTAAAACCCATACATGCTAAATTATCCAAAATTTATATACTTTGTGTGACGGTGATTTATAACATGTCTATAAATTTTTAACTAAATCGGATATGGGGTATAGACGCTATAGCACTTTAAAGAATTTCAGCCCATCGAACATAATGATAAAGACGTTTTTATTGTGTTCCTGTAAAAAAAAGTGTACATGCTAGATTCACCAAAGTCTATGCGGTTCGTACAAAGGTGAACAATACCATGTGTATAAAATTTTATCTCAATTAAATAAGGAGTTTAGACACTATTGTACTTTAAAGAATTTAGGCCCATAGGCCATAGTGATAAAGAATTTTTCTTTGTATCCCTTTAAAAATACTATAATTTCTAGATTCACCAAAATCCATACAGTTTGTGCAACTGTGATATATAATATGTATATAATATTTTTGCTCAATTGAATAAGGCATTTAGGAGCTATCACACTTTTAAAAATCTTGTCTTATAGGCCATAATGATAAAGAGATTTTCTTTGTGTCCCTGTAAAAAAAAATAAACCTATAAGTTCTAGACTAACCAACATCAATAATGTTCGTACTATGGTGGACTGTAACTGACATACCAACTTTCAGCTGATTCGAACAAAGCGTTTAGACGCTATCATACTCAGACACACACACACACACACATGCATACATAATTCTAAAAATAAGAAAAATGAACTCAGAGTACCTCAAAACATATAGAAACAACAAAATCTCGAAGTCGGATTTTTGACATGATTACAATACTTTCATTACATATGTATGTTCGGAATGTAAAAAAATCGTATTTGAGTAAAAACAAAAAATCTATTAGACATAAAAATATTTGAAAATTTTGTGTTTTTAATTAGAACCGATCGTAAATATCATCTATAACTTTCGCTATTTTTATATCCTTATTAGACAAGTAAAACGAAGTTTATAGTAACAATTCAGTACTATGAACATTAATGATTATGGTTTTATTGGAAAATGGGTGAAATAACTGAAATTTAATTTCGTAAAAATGTACCAAGTAGTGATAATAAATCACATTGTAAAGAAAAATATACCATCTTTCGTATGATATGAAAAATACTATTATTCTCGATTATTTCTATTTTTCATTATCTACTTTAATGTAACTATTAATTCAACAATAATTTTTTTCATGACAATTCCATTGTACAATCATAAAAATATATTTATTTATAAAAAAATGCAAAAAGTATTAATCTTATCATTCTACATAAACTTAAACTTAATATTGATCTTAAAACACTAAAAATATGATGTTGTTTTACGATAACAAATCAAATACCAAAACACTAAAAAATACGATATTTGTTTCCAGATGTCTACGGAAAACAAGTATAGTCACTGTCGCTATTTGATTTTATTTGCTTCTTTTTTTTTTTTTACTCAGCTAACTTAGAAAAAAGTGTTTTTGTGAATATGAAATTTGATGATCATAAAATAAAAGTAATTTATTAGAAATATATAATGATTTTGTTTTCTTTTTTGCAATAGACTGTGAAAACAAATGAAATTGTAAAAAAGATAATATTTTTATTTTCTCATTATTTCAAATAAATGCGACATGCTGTTCGATTCAGAAAAATCAAAATCTTTATTATTACTTAACATAATGAACTGAATATGTAACGTGTATTGATATTGAAGTTTTTCTCAGAGCGACCTCAAAATAATAATAATAATAAATAATAAATAAATAAATAAAATAAAACAATTTATAAATATGATCTTTAAAAGTATGTTCATTCAAACTAATTTACATTTGTTATAACGTTATATTAAAAGTGAAATCATCTAAATAGAGTCAAACAATCAGTACAGACTGTGTCGATTATTAAATGTCACCAATTTAATCATTTCGGTGATTAGCGACCGTGTCAAATATAGGAAGAACACTTTCGTGTCAAAATTTAGTGAAACGGATTAAACGTATGAATATCTCAAAATATACATTTCTCCTATACGATATTGCAATTATTCGAAACATGTCTATTTGATAAATTTGCTAACTTTGCCTATTATATTCAAGTGATTGAATTTGTTTTAAAGTAGTCATCTGTATGGGTTTTATACAAATAGTAGCTATCAAAAGATATTTTAGCAAAAAAAAATTTCAAAGAATACTATGCTGTTTAAAACGATAAGATTTATAAGCAGTTTTCGAAAATCGTGTCTTTATTAGAGATATTTAAATTTGCAATTTTTATTAAAATCACACAATCAATTGTGGAAGAAAATCATATTTATTGAAATTTTATTCTTCTGACTGAGTGAAAATAATGCCTAGACCGGGACTCGAACCCCGGATCTTTGACTTACAAGGTCAAGGCTCTACCAATTGAGCTATCCAGGCCGACACCCCGGTCAGCATTACTCACTCAGACAACCTTTAGGCAGAAACATCTCTGGTCTATCATGTAGATAGCTCAACAGAAAATAAGCCACAGGAAATGGAAAACACCATTAGATAATGGGAGAAAGAAATACAATTTTTATTAAAATCACACAATCAACTGTGGTCGGAAAAATAAAATTTCAATAAATATGCTTTTCTTCCACAGTTGATTGTGTGATTTTAATAAAAATTGTATTTCTTTCTCCCATTGTTTAATGGTGTTTTCCATTACCTGCGGCTTATTTCTGTTGAGCTATCTAAATGATAGACCAGATGTTTTCTGCCTAAAGGTTGTCTGAGTGAGTAATGTCGACCGGCTGTCGGCCTGGATAGCTCCATTGGTAGAGCCTTGACCTTGTAAGTCAAAGATCCGGGGTTCGACTCACGGTCCAGGCATTATTTTCACTCAGTCGGAAAAATAAAAAATTTCAATAAATATTTAAATTTAATCTTATAGATATCGTAAATCAATACTTATACCGAATTAGCTTTTTAATATTATTTCTAAAGTTATTTACTTTAAAGTATTTTTTTTTCTCTGTTTTACATTATTCAAATAGTAATAAAAATGCATCGCTAAATGTATGATAAATAACAAAAATTATTTTATTTAATGATTTTACAGGTACTATGTTCTTCAGATGTATTATGGAATATAAATGAAAATTGTTAATTATGAATATTCTGTATTAAGATATTTTTGTTCGGTTACACGGTATATTGCATATACAAATTCTAGATGATATACTGGGTTACACAAAAAAATTCTTTTGTAATTTTATTTATAGAAATGAATCTATAAAGACACATTTTGTAGATTCCTTCCTTCGGAATTAAATATATATGTATGCATATATAAATTTTGTTATTTTGTTATTTTCAGACAATATTTAGATGGCTAATTAGATACAATATTAACACACTGAAATATAATTCAAATTCCATATTCTTTTATTTTTAATTCTATTCTGTATTTTTATTGTTTTCCTTCACCAACAATGGGAAAGAAAAATACAACTAGTTGAATAAGTAAAATAAAGTATATATAATGTACATTAAATCACGATATTATTTCTTTTACGAAATATTTGATAGATGAGCATGCCCATAAATCTTTGATCCAATACGAAAGAAATATAATATTTAATAGAAATTTCCTGTCTGTTGACGATGGAAATAAATGAGAGAGAAGAAAAAAAAATTAGGACTGCGATTTAAAATTCTTGCATCGAAAATGATTCCTAACATATTTTTTTCGATTATTATGTCATTTGTTATACTTCCTTCTAACTTTTCTAACACTGTTTAAAGTTTCTATTAGTTTTTGATACGCTAATTTTAAAGTATTCAGAAAATTTAAAAATTCAAGAAATCGGTTTTCCGCTTTATTTTCTAGAAATAAACTTTAAAAAAATATTTTCGAAAAAAAAAAAAAAAAAAATGCATCAGCTGGAGTTTTTGTCACGCCTATACATTTTTTTACATGAGGAATATCTAATTGTCCTCTTACCAATTCAGCATTTTTTTAAAGAGAAAATTACTATTAGCTTCACTAAAATTTACAAAACGTGAAAGTCAAATTTTCTGTAATTTCACGCATTAAATACTTTATACTCTTTTATGTTTTCAATATACCTATATATAAATACAATTTTTATTGAATTTCATTTGCAAACACAGATTTTTCTGAAATCCTATAAAATGTATTACTTTTCCTTTGAAAACTTTTCACTTAATTAATCGTTTTGTGCTAAATCATTGTACACCTATTACCTCATGACATTTTAGATATTTTTACTGCCAATTTGAAAGAATGATTGTAATAAAAAATATTTAAAGTTTTGCAGATTCCATGCGTTTGTTGCGATGATTTCTTATATTCCTTAAGAGTTTCACAGATCAGGAATAGTTTCTTCTATGCATGTACACATTAAATATTTTCTGTCTTTCGATTTCTTACAGATTATTCTGGACCACCGTCAGGGGTAAGTGCTAGACCGTCACCATTTGACCACTGCGTAGGTATGACGTAAAACCCTTACACTCACTCACTCACTCTTTTAGATTATTTCCTGAAATTTATATTACAATACACACACTTCATACGATATTCTAAACAATTTATTTTATGTGTTTTCAAAACTTAACCCTTATATAACCATTGTGAAGTAAATCCCTGAAAAAATTTTTTTTACCTCGCCACCGAAAGCATCAAATCTAATTAGAGTTATATAAAAAGGGGTCGTGATTCTAGAAATATGAATCCTGGCTGCAATATGTTTATAGAATTTATTTCCGTTTACTATTATTATTATTGAATGCAAACAGAAAAAGGATATTTTAAATGGAAAAATTATTTCAATTAAAAAAATATATATAGGGTGAAGTGAGGTAAGTATAACCTCTCCTTAAATTTAGGCATAAGAAACATCGTATATGAATCTTGTTTTCTTATATTTAGACTTCGGAAACCAAATCAAATATGAAACAGAGCTAGTTTTAGCAGTTCGAAAAATTGCATATCTTTCCCTCTCCAATAGAATGCCCATCTCAAAATTCGAAATATTACTGTTGTTGTATTTGTGAAGTAAACTTCACAGTTCTTAATGTTTCTTTTATCTGCAGAAATTGAATATAACTTCAGATTTACTCTACTTTTTTTTCCCACCTTGTTTTACATTTACCCCAGAAATTTTGTCTGTCGGGGAAGTTTAACCAGAGTATTTATACTTATTTCAAACAATGCACTTTTTTACTTTGATTTTCAATTTGGTTTTTTAATTTTAAATCTAATATCCAGAACCTTTTAAAGGTTTTTGTGGACTGTGAAATATTTTATGATGTGAATTGGTAGTCATAGGCGTACAGAAAAGTTCAAAACTCCATAACAAGATAAGGTATTTTAAAAATCAAAATAAGCCCAGATTCTTGAAAGTTTTCACTATCTGGTAACTTCAATAAAATATTTCTTATGGCACTTTATATGGCTTATGTTAGGTTGGGAATATAATTGTCCAATATCATGGGGCAATGATACCAAGAAACACACAATTTTCATATTTTATACTCCTTTACTATCACATTGTTCAATTATAAAATACTAATATTATTTCAAAGACAACTTATGCCTAAATTTTTTTTTAAGTTTGAGCATAATGGCACTTTATAAAAACGACGTCGAAATGAAACTATACAAAAAAAGTCATACACTTAGTTCTTAGCCCACTTCAACCCATATCATGCAGAATTTACAAAATAATTCGTTAAAAAAGTAATTAATAAACATACATTAGAAAAAAAATCATATTTACATACATAATTTTTTTATTTATAAGTTATTGATTTTATGTAATCTTCATATGAAATTTTACAAACTTAAAGAGGAACAATTTATTTAGAACCATTCAATCGAAAATTGCAATATAAAATAAAATTATATTTATTAATAACGACATTTGATGATTTATTTTTGAAATAAAACTATGTATATAAAAAGCGACATTTGACATTCTGTTAAATGTCATATCACTACGGTTGTATTTTTCAACTATTTTTTTTCACACACACACATACACACACACATACACATATATATATTTAAATGAAGAAAAATAAAAGAACACAACTTATGCTTATTTCTTCGTATTCTTATCAATAATATTCTAGTAGAATAAATAAAACATCCTTTTAAAGTATTATGTCACTGGAATTCCCATTAATGCAGAATAAAAATTGTGTATATCGTAAGTAATTTACTTTATCATATCGACTTAAGTCACGATATTCTTTCATTACAGAATGGAAATTTGATTTTTACGATACATTATGCTTTCTGAATTCCTATCGCAGTTGCTAATGGAGGAGAAAAGCGGCTTAATGAAACATGATGCTGATTTGAAATTTGAGAGAATATGTAAAACAAGATTTTGTTTTAAGCTTATTAGTATCAGCTTTCAACAATGTTTTGTCATGTATTCTTAAATATGTAATAGTAAATATTTTTCGAATATTCATCTACTTTGATTTTTTCTTTTTTCTGAAAATCGTTTGCGTATACATATTCAAATTAAGTCATTTTATTATGTTATATACCTTGATTATTGCTGCTTTGGTGTATTATCCACTGGAATAGCCTTATTAAATCGTATTAATTCTTTTCTTTTTTTCTAACCAATAATATCTACTATATTATAATGTGAGGATACAGGGTTGCTCTGTATTTTATTTTAATTTTATTTATTTATTTATTTTATTTTATTTTATTTTGTTTTATTTTTTTATAACCCTCTATTTTTATAATTTTAATCTTCCATCTTGGTGTTTGATTAGTGTAATGAATTATTTTTATTACATACGACATTCTAATTAAGCATCATGTTATTTGGCTATTTATTTGAAAGTACATTACCTTTGTCCGTAGCTTGAACTATATTTTGACAAATTAATACATTTTAATTGAGTTCTGATTTATTAACATTTTATTCAACATAAATATTTCCTACTTTTGCGCATTGTATATTACTATTTAACCATTTTAATTCTATTAATAGCTTTCTGTTACCATTAATTTTCATTAATTCATTTTGGAAATAACTAACTTCTTAATGAAACCTTTTATATTATATTGGTATTTTTTATGTCTGTTTAAAAAAAAATATAACCCCAGTTTGCTCTATATTTTGACAAGTAAACACATTTTATTGTATTATATAGCTTGATTTTTAATACTTTTGCATGTTATTCATTAGTATAATCCTATTTAATTCTGTGCGAATTATATTCGGTTTGAAAATAACTTTCTTCTTAATTACATCAATTATGTTATATTAGTAACTTTTATATCTGTTTTTAAACAACATAACCATAATTTGAAATATATGTTGGCATAGTAACACATTTTATTGAGTTCTGTACCTGATTTTTTTTTTCTACTTTTGCGCATTATATATTACTATTTAATCCTACTAGCAGGCTTTGCCCGCTTCGCTGGCCACTAAATTTAAAGGAAACTCGTTTCTATATAGCTTTATAAAAATAAAACAAAATAAATTACTGAAATTGTTTAAAAGCTCGCTCCAGGTCCCTGCTGCATTCAGCAGCGATTTCGTCATCAACTGCAACTCGGGCGCTTGTCCCTATTACCTGCGACAATAGTTTACCAATGAGCTTCCATTTAGGTGCTTATTATATAACAGTTTCGAAATAGATAGTATCGAAAAAATTGGAGTTTCCCTTTTATATTTGAATCCCAGTTACATGTGAACAACACTATACGTGTTGTTCACATGTAACTCGGACTGGACTCAAACGTAACTGGGTTTAGACAACATAATATTTGCTTTTACGTTATTTCATATGTTTTTTTTTGTTTATCGAATCAACCATTAAATGACAGCAATTTCACGCCAAATATTACAATATGCTGTGACCGGCTACGTCTGTCGCATGAGACAATTAATTTTTTGTGTTTATATATAAGTCATGGGTTGTAAACCTGATAGTACAGTTTTAATATAGTTGTCTTTGGCGGCTTTTGAATTTTTGCCACCATTTTAGACTTAATCCATTGTAACAATAAGACGTAATCCGTTGTAACAATATGCTATGAGCGCTATTTCTGCCGTATTTTAGACAACTAATCTTTTTATGGTTATATATATTTCCTATTAAACATATTTTTATTTATTTATTTAAATATTAATTTGAATTTTTCAAATATTTCTGTTCGACAGCGTGAGAGTGCAGTAACACACAGAGGTTCATTTGTTTGTATGATAAATTAGCATAGTGATTATTATATAAAAAAATAAATAAATAGGTAAACATTATCGTGTTACACAATTTATTGTGTCGCTCCATTGGCGGCTTTTGAATTTTTGTCGCCATATTAGCGATGGATTTTTTTTTTTTTTTTTTTTTTTTTTTTTTTTGTATGAAAAGCGGAAGACTATTTTGCTAATAATTTTATCAGACTCTTTTTTGTTTATACATAAGAATCATTTATATTCTGCTTATATTTTTAATGCTTTTTATGTTTAAAATAGTGCTTGTTGAAATAAATTTCCTATCTTTAAAACTGCATTTGTTCTGTAAATTTTGTGTAAAAATAAATCATTTATGTTTTTATATATTTGATTCGCTACTTAGATTAAAATGGCTGTTGCTATATTAAACTTCTTGTCGAAAAACATTCGGTGTACTTCAACACCAAAATTTAAAAAATCGCCCAGCAGGATCTCTTAATGAAGCTGATAAAATAAAAATATGGTTCATAGAGTTTAAATAATCTATTTAAAAAAAATTTTTAAACCCAAATTATTAATCTATCGTATCACATACATAGATATAGTAATAATATATAGATTGATCATTGGGGACAAAAAAGTGATTCCTTTTCACTCGGGAAAAGACGGCGATTTTACCAAAATATGGCAGTCTTTCCCCGAGTGAATACACACGGGAATATGCACGAATGTTTTAGCAAATAAAATTCATGAATAATTTATTTACTAAAGGTGAATGAAAAGCCCCAGATATAGTTTCAAATTCATTCTTCTTTTTTCTTTTTTTCTTTTTTTTTTTTTTCCTTCAGTACCACTTAATGGCTGATTCCAAAGCTTTTTTTTTTCGGCATCAAAAATCTTTGCACGATAATATGGGGATGATAGATCTATATATATACTTTTATATCTATGATCACATAAATCTTTTCGAAAATAGAATAAAACTTAATTTGAAAAAAAAAAATAACAACTTTTGTTTATTAACCAAAATAATTGATGAAATTTGAAATGCAAGTTGGTCTTGTGGGGTACAGGCTGGATATTATATTTTTGTGTTCGTGAGAGAAAATTTAAAAGAATTTGAAAACTGCAATTTTTAATCCCTTTTAAAAATCATGTGACTTAATGTGAAGCAGATTTTTCATTTTTTTTCTCCTAACGGTCTCCATACAATCTTCTGCTGTTACCACCTAAAATTCATACTTTAGTTAATTTTAAAAAATCTAATTGTCCGATTGATAAGCTGTTTAATGCATCGGATTTAAAAAAATTTTCCCTTTCATTTGCTATCTTATTTGTAACGATGCGACTGATATTTCTAATTTATTTTCTAATCTTTCTGATTCATTTTCCTCATTTTAAATAAGTGTACTTTTTTTTTTTATTATTATTATTATTATTTTGTCGAAAAAAATGGCAACAATTAAATCATGGATAAAATTTTAAAATTTAAATGTCTTATTTATCAGAAATTAGAAGGTTTTTATTTTCACATTTTAATTAATTAAGAAAAAACTAATCATCCGATTGATAAGCTGTTTAATGCATCGGATTTACAAAAAATTTCCCTTTCATTTGGTGTCTTATTTGTAACGATTCGAGTGATATTTCTAATTTATTTTCTAATCTTTCTGATTTATTTTCCTCATTTTAAATAAATGTACGTTTTTTTTTTTTTAATTATTATTATTATTTTGTTGAAAAAAAAATTGGCAACAATTAAATTATGGATAAAATGTTAAAATATAAATGGCTTTTTTTTATCAGAAATTAGAAGGTTATGATTTTCACATTTGAATTAATTAAGAAAAAACTAATCAAAAATTCGAAAATCTGACTTCCCTGTGCACAATGACCCTTCGGGATGCACCTTTGTGTTAAATCTCGTGACTGTCCGAGTTACCGTTTTCGAGATCAGTGAAATATACATACAAATATTGCTCACTTAATAGTATAAGATTAATAGTTTTTCTGTTACCATTAATTTTCATTAATTCACTTTGGAAATAATTTTCTTCTTAATGCACCTATTATATTATATTGGTATTTTTTATGTCTGTTTTTAAAAAATATAACCCTTGTTTGTGCTATATTTCGGCAAATAAACTCGTTTTCTTGCATTATATAGCTTTATTTTTATTACTTTTGCGTGTTACTCATTTGTATATTCCTATTTAATCCTATTAATTCTATTAATAGATTTTTTTTACCATTAATTTTCCTTTTATTATAATTTGATGGTACTGGGTTGCTCTGCATATGATAATCATATATAAATCACATACAGGTATATATATATGTAAGTATATATTTAACCCTTTACTTTGATAATTGTTTACCATTATTTATCTTTTTATTATAATGTGATGATACTAGATTGCTCTGATATGATTTATGTATATAATACACTCTTAAAAAAAAAAAAAAAAGAAAGAAAAGAAAAGACGCACCAAGAAGAAGTTATCGAAATGAGAAGAAAACTAGTAGGTTTGATGTACAGTTTCAGAAAATTTGAATGATATAATCAAGATAAATTGCCTCACAAAGTAAACAAGTAAATAACGCATTGGTCCACTTCTAACCCTTATGTAATCAGGTTTCGGCTTGGCATTAATTGATAGAGTTGGTAAATGTGATCCTACACGATATCATGCCAAATTCTGTCCAATTGGGGCGTTACATTGGCAAACTCCCGAAATGGTTGTAGGACCCTTTTCATGATGCTCCAAACGTTCTCAGTGCGATAGAAATCCGTGGACTTTACCGGCCAAAATAATGTAGATATGCCGGAAAACAAGCAGCAGAAACTACCTCTGTGTGCGAGAGGGCATTATCATGCTGAAATATACGATCATCATTGCGTGAAATGAAGGGAAACACAACGAAACGTAGAGTGTCGTATACGTACCTTATGCTGTAAAGATGCCACGGATGACAACCAAATAGGTCCTGCTGTGAAATGAAATGACATTCCAGACCATCACTCCGGTTATCGGGCCGTATACCTGGCGACAGTCAGGTTGGAATCCCCCCTTTTTCGGGGCGTTTTCAGATGCGTCTTCGCTCGTCATTGGGGCTCAGATCGGAGTGGGACTCATCACTGAAGACAATTCTACTCCATTCAGCGACATACAAGTTGAAACGATCCTGATATCACTTCAAACGTGCTTGTCGGTATACAAAGTTTAATAGTAGTCCGCACCATGGGCTCCGTGAGTTCAATCCCATTTCTCTGAGACGCCTATTAATGGTCTCTGAAGTTACTGAAGTACCAGTGGCACGTATGATCGATAATAATGATGAATTGGAGCTTTGAGTACCGCTCTGATGATTGATTGGCTCTCACGTTCTGTCCTCTCTCTAGGCCGATCACTTCATCCCTGACGCTGTATTCGGCCTTGGTTTATTCATTCCTGTAATATCATCTAGTAGTAGCATCACTCCTATCAAATTGTCAAACAATCCGCAGATTATACCAACCGGTTTCTTTGAGCACAACTAAAATCCTCTCTAAAATGCTGACATCTGCGCATATTGCTTGCGCACCTGTATGGGAGGCATAGTTACTGTCTTTCTAAGTAGACGGTATAAAATTCTCAAATAATTTATGACCTGGAATCAAAATTTCTCATTTTTAATATTCGACCAATTGCGCAGTTAAGATGCGCTGCATCGCATGCTCATTCGATGGCAGCCAAATTTTAAAATTTTGCATTTTCCATCGAAACCTGTATGCATGTCATATTATGTCCCCAGAGTTTGCATTACTCCTTCTTGGTGCGTCTTTTTTTTTTTTTTTTTTTTTTTTTTTTTTTTTTTTTTTTGTTATAAAGTGTATATACATACCTTATACTATTAAGTGAGCAATATGTGTATATTTCACTGATCTCGAAAACGGTAGCTCGGACAGTCACGAGATTTAACACAAAGGTGCCCCCCGAAGGGTCATTGTGCACATCTAAGTCAGATTTTCGAATTTTTGATTAGTTTTTTCTTAATTAATTAAAATGTAAAAATAATAACCTTCTAATTTCTGATAAAAAAGCCATTTAAATTTTAACATTTTATCCATAATTTAATTGTTGCCAATTTTTTTTTCGACAAAATAATAATAATTAAAAAAAAAAAAAAAAAAAAAAAAAAACGTACATTTATTTAAAATGAGGAAAATAAATCAGAAATATTAGAAAATAAATTAGAAATATCAGTCGCATCGTTACAAATAAGATACCAAATGAAAGTGAAAATTTTTGTAAATCCGATGCATTAAACAGCTTATCAATCGGATGATTAGTTTTTTCTTAATTAATTAAAATGTGAAAATAGTAACCTTCTAATTTCTGATAAGACATTTAAATTTTAGCATTTTATCCATGATTTAATTGTTGCCAATTTTTTTTTCGACAAAATAATAATAATAATAATAATTAAAAAAAAAAAAAAAAAAAAAAAAAAAACGTACATTTATTTAAAATGAGGAAAATAAATCAGAAATATTAGAAAATAAATTAGAAATATCAGTCGCATCTTTACAAATAAGATACCAAATGAAAGGGAAAATTTTTGTAAATCCGATGCATTAAACAGCTTATCAATCGGATGATTAGTTTTTCCTTAATTAATTAAAATGTGAAAATAGTAACCTTCTAATTTCTTATAAATAAGACATTTAAATTTTAGCATTTTATCCATGATTTAATTGTTGCCAATTTCTTTTTTTTTTTTTTCGACAAAATAATAATAATAATAATAATAATAATAATAAAAAAAAAAAAAAAAAAAAAAAAAAAAAAAACGTATATTTATTTAAAATGAGGAAAATAAATCAGAAATATTAGAAAATAAATTAGAAATATCAGTCGCATCGTTACAAATAAGATACCAAATGAAAGTGAAAATTTTTGTAAATCCGATGCATTAAACAGCTTATCAATCGGATGATTAGTTTTTTCTTAATTAATTAAAATGTGAAAATAGTAACCTTCTAATTTCTGATAAGACATTTAAATTTTAGCATTTTATCCATGATTTAATTGTTGCCAATTTTTTTTTTCGACAAAATAATAATAATAATAATAATTAAAAAAAAAAAAAAAAAAAAAAACGTACATTTATTTAAAATGAGGAAAATAAATCAGAAATATTAGAAAATAAATTAGAAATATCAGTCGCATCTTTACAAATAAGATACCAAATGAAAGGGAAAATTTTTGTAAATCCGATGCATTAAACAGCTTATCAATCGGATGATTAGTTTTTCCTTAATTAATTAAAATGTGAAAATAGTAACCTTCTAATTTCTTATAAATAAGACATTTAAATTTTAGCATTTTATCCATGATTTAATTGTTGCCAATTTCTTTTTTTTTTTTCGACAAAATAATAATAATAATAATAATAATAATAATAATAATAAAAAAAAAAACGTATATTTATTTAAAATGAGGAAAATAAATCAGAAATATTAGAAAATAAATTAGAAATATCAGTCGCATCGTTACAAATAAGATACCAAATGAAAGGGAAAATTTTTGTAAATCCGATGCATTAAACAGCTTATCAATCGGATGATTAGTTTTTTCTTAATTAATTAAAATGTGAAAATAAGAACCTTCTAATTTCTGATAAATAAGCCATTTAAATTTTAAAATTTTATCCCATAGAATAATAATAAACACGTACGCTCCTTCTTCCTTTATTATTATTCTATGTTTTATCCATAATTTAATTGTTGCCAATTTTTTTTTCGACGAAATAATAATAATTAAAAAAACTGAACTAAAAAAACATTTTCAACTTTACTGAGAATAAATACGAACTGAACTGAAAAAACATTTTCAACTTTACTGAGAATAAATACGAACTGAACTGAGAGAAGTCTGAGGTTAAAAAATGTGAAAACGAAAGTGTTGTTCTTTTTGATAAAAAAATCTTTTTGTTTTGTGATTGAGTTAGTATAAATTAAAAAACCTTCTGATTCTTTTAAACAGGGAGTTATTAGTAAGTCTTTAAAATCAAACTACAACATAAACATTTTATTTCAGAGGATGATATTTAAACACGTTCATTTTAAAAACTCTGAAACACTGATATGTGGCATCAAGTTATATGCAAGAAAATCAAAAACAACTTTCATTTAAAATTTAAATACGAGTTTTTAGAAATCAAAAAGTTTAAATAAATATTCTTAAGATGAAACGATCAAATGATGTGATACCAGTTAATCCAGAAGAACAAAGTACATCAAATGCAGACCAACTAATTAATCGTACTTCCTTATATCAAGCTAGGCCTATCCGTGCATCAAAATTAAAATGTCGCCAAAATATAAGGGAAATAGGACAGGTGTACAGAAAGGAACGTTCTGAGAGTATATCTAGGCAAGCTTTTCAGCATCGAGCAAGGGAGAGCACGGAAGACAGAATCCAGCGACTTGAAGATCTAAGACAGCGAGCTTCTCAGCGTAGGGCATCAGAGAGTACACTAGAGAGACGACAACGCCTAGAAGAGAAAAGACGTCGACAAGCAAGATATGAAGTGGCATTGCGAAATCGGTGCCCAACATACAAAATAGCAGTTTGTAGAGATGTGAACTATAGTACTTTAGGAGAATTCAATGTGAAATGCGTTCATTGTAAAGCATCACATTTTCCAGAGGAACGTGTTTGCAATCGTCTTCATAGAGACTCTTTTGGTGATTGTTGTCTTCATGGACGATTATTACTGCCAGCACCATATTTTGCGAACGAGTTAGCAAGACTGTTTTTGCACTGCCATCCACTTGCTGAAGAATTTCATAAAAGAATCAGAAACTTGAATTCCTTTTTTGCATTTTCTTCTTTCAATGTGTTAGAAGACAGAACCATCAACAGTCATGGCATATACAGTTTTATTGCATGTGGACAAGTATACCACAAAATGAACTTGGCTGCTCAACCGACTCAAGACATACATGGAGAATTTGAAAAACCTCAATACGGTCAGATGTATTTTTTGGATCCTGATAATGCTGTTGACGAACGATTACATCATCCTCTGAATTATGGAATAAGTCGTGAACTCATGGAATTATTAGAGCACGTAATAAGGGCACAGAATGGTTATGCACAGGGTTATATGATGATGCGAAAAGTTCAGTATGAAGTTGAACAGCAAGCTACTGCACAAGGATTATCTGCACCTGAAGTTCAACTTTTGTTCAGAATTCCTCAGGAAAGTGATTACAGAAGATTTAATACACCATCCATTAATGAAGTTTGCGCTGTCTTCACACTTAATGCCGATCAGAGTTTCCCAGAAAATGAAATGATTGTACATCGGCGAAACAAGGAAATTGTTATTCTAAAAAATATTGATAAACGTATTGAGCCATTCACTTATCCACTGTTTTACCCACAGGGTACGGATGGTTTTTCTCTTGATATACCATTGACTACACCTTATTCTTCGCGGCATCATGCAACGCGCCTTGAGTTGGCTCAGAACAGACTTGCTTTTCGACCTGAAGTAATAAATTATTTGTCTACAAGAATGAATTCTACAGGTTATGACTTGCGACAAATACAATTTAATGCATTGCATTTTGGTGGCAGACTTTTTCAAGAGTATGTTGTCGACACTTTTATTAGGGTCGAAAGAGATCGTATTCAGTGGATTAAAGCAAATCAAAAGAAGATTCTTGCTGATAATTATACAGAAGTCACAAAAACAAAGCTACAGTTGGAGAGAAAGTCATTCTCCCATCATCTTTCCCAGGGTCAACACGCTATTATACTGAACAATTTGAAGATGCTATGGCAATTGTTCGCCGTCTTGGTTCTCCAGATTTCTTCATAACAATGACATGTAATGCAAACTGGCCTGAAATAAAAAACGCTTTGCACATTCAGTTACAAAATGGATCTTTTATACAACAACTTCCTCAAGACCAACCAGATGTTGTAACTCGAGTTGCAAAATTGAAATTTGATGAAATAATTGAAGATTTTGATAAGAAGGAGATATTTGGTAAAGTTGCTGCTTATGTATATTCAATTGAATTTCAAAAGCGAGGTCTTCCTCACATTCACCTTCTTCTAATTATGTGTTCTCAAGACAAGATTCATAATCCTGAAGAACTGGATGATCTCATTTCTGCAGAGATTCCCGATTTTGAAGATACAGATCTGAGAGAACTTGTAATAAAGTGGATGATTCATAACCCCTGTGACGAACAGAACCCAAACGCTGCATGCATGGTAAATAAAAGTGGACGTATGAAGTGCCGCTTTCAATTTCCAAAATCATTTGAGGATGTATCTTCATTGGCAGACAATGCAAAACCAAATTATCGAAGGCGTTATGATCCCAAATTGGACCCTCACAGTCGAGATTTCTCTCATGAAAGTGCAGTGTATCGTAAGAGTGTTGATGGCAGCCGCATAACAAGAGATAATCGTCATGTTGTGCCTTATAATGCATATTTACTGAAAAAGTACAATTGTCATATAAACGTTGAATATGTTGGAAGCATTATGGCTGTGAAGTATCTATACAAGTACATATATAAAGGGTTTGGTTGTGCTTCACTTAAAGTTGTTGAATGAGGAAGACAAATCATGTACAATGAAGCAAATACTTATGTTGAGGGTCGATGCATCACTCCACCAGAGGCATGTTGGCGTTTATTTGGAAATGAAATTCAGAAGAAGAGTCATAGTGTGCTACGATTATCAATTCACCTTCCTGGCCAGTACAGAATTGTAAATTTAGATCAGGCTCAGGAAAATTTAGCTGATACAGGACAAAAAGGTTCGACTCTGGAAGCATATTTCAAGCACAATAAAAAGGCTAAGGAAGAACATGAAATTAGACAATCAAATGGAGACACGGAGGAAGAGCCAATCTATTATTACTACTGGCAAATGCCTGAACACTTTAGATGGGATGCAAGAAACAGTGAATGGATTCAAAGAGTACGACAGATAAAAGTTATTGGAAGAATACATAATGTCAATTTTGTTGTACAGCCTGAATTATATCACTTACGACTGTTATTGTATCATGTAAAAGATGCAACCAGCTTTAAGGATTTACTGACAGTGAATAATATTGAACATGCGACATACAAGCAAGCGTGTCTAGCACGAGGATTATGCTATGATGACCAACAATGGATTGAAGGATTGTCCGAATCTGCAAGCTCAAAACTGCCAAGGGCAATGAGAACACTTTTTACACAGATTTTGATTCTAGGCTCACCAGAAAAACCAAAACGGCTGTGGGAAATGTTTAAGCAAGATCTCGCAGAAGATTTCATTCATGAAGGTGAAAGAACTGGAATTTCAATTGAAGATTCTATCAAGCGAGCATACCGTGTAATTGCCCATAAACTCGACTCAGAAACGACAGAAGGTAGAAATTTTCAATATTGGGTTGAAAAGTTTTCATTTGATGATATTGATGATTATGAAACTGAATCGAATCAAGAATTGTCAAAT
The DNA here is from genome assembly GCA_963930645.1 of Salticus scenicus. NCBI lineage: Eukaryota > Metazoa > Arthropoda > Arachnida > Araneae > Salticidae > Salticus > Salticus scenicus. The sequence goes on from OZ005649.1 coordinate 133,484,028, forward strand.
GTCAATGAATCAGCAGCTATTGGTCAACAAATGCATCAACTACTTAGAGGAAAACAAATTGAAATTGTGGATGCTATCTTTCGTTCAGTCAATGATGAGAATATTCAATCAAATTGTTTTTTTATTGACGGACCTGGTGGTACTGGAAAAACTTTCATATACAAGACTTTGTATTACCTTCTGCGAGGAGGAAACTTTAATGTGCAGTGTATGGCTTTTGCAGGCATTGCTTCGATTCTACTTCCTGGAGGACGCACATCACACAAAACATTTAGATTGAAGGTGCCCTTTCACCAGAGTCAAGTTCCACAATCAAACCGGGCTCCTGTAAAGCTCAAAAACTTTCTAAAGTTCAAGTATTTCTCATGGATGAAGCACCTATGCTTCCTAAATAGTCATTGCATGCAATGGACGAAATTCTGCGTAAAACTGGAAATGCAACTTTGCCATTCGGTGGAAGAATTATGGTTTTAGGAGGAGATTTCAGACAGTGTCTTCCAGTTCAACCGCGAGCGAATAAACAAGAACTTATTGACTTATCAATTAAAAAGAGTGTGCTTTGGTGTAAATTTAGAAATTATTCACTGGATGAGAATATGCGGGTTGAACAAAGAGACTTTGCAAACTATATTTTAAAAGTTGGTAATGGAGAATTACCGATTAGGTCTTTAGATGAGATAGAGCTACCCGAAGACATAATTTCAAATGGAAATCTCATTGATGAGGTTTTTGGTTTTTGCTTTGTCAATGAAAATTATGAAGAGATGAAAAATAGAGCTATACTTGTTCCTCTTAACAAAGATGTTGACAGGTTAAACACTGAAATTATTTCGAAATTACCCGGAGAGTACAAAACTGATCACAGTTACGATACTGTAAATAACCAACCCGAAGGAGGACTTCAATTTACTGTTGACTTTTTAAATTCTGTTGAAAATTCCGATTTACCACCTCATGAACTTAAACTGAAAAAAAATGCTATTATTATGTTGATGCGTAATATAGATGTATCAGAAGGCCTTTGTAATGGTACAAGATTAATTGTTACTGAGCTGTGCAATCATATTATTAAAGCAAAAATAATAACTGGTGAACACTGTGGCCGAGATGTACATATACCAAGTATCACACTTCAATCATCAAAAGGTCAACTTGGTTGCGCAATATCTAGACATCAGTTTCCTGTAAAAGCAGCATTTGCTATGACAGTGCATAAATCACAGGGCCAAACTTTTGACTTTGTAGGTGTTGATCTGAGAGTACCAGTTTTTATGCATGGAATGCTTTATGTAGCTTTTTCAAGAGTTAAAAGAAAAACATCATTAAAAGTACTTTTGCCGATAGAAAATCAACGCCATACTCGTAATATCGTCTGGAAAGATATCTTAAACCATTCAAGAACTACAGAAATGGATTACTGTTTTAATGAAAATGCAGAAGATTTAAATTTCAGCTTCGATTTGGACTAATGCAATTCAGGCACTGTTCTTATGCGTTTAATGTGTTAATAAATTTTTCTTATGCGTTTATAAAATGGTAGCACATTTTTTGTTTGTTTGCTGCAATATATTTTAATATTAACAGTTAAAATTCTTTAATTTATAGCATTGCAGTAGAAAGTTATTTAAATGTGATGATTTATTAAAATGTCTGATGATTTATAAAATATATGTATAGTTATAAATTTGTAAAAATAACATAATTATTCAGCCTTAAACTTTTATATCCCACAGTGTACTCACCCAACAACAAATTTATTATCATCTCTAAGTGTTTTTGTTCTTATATATTTTCTTTTACGTGTTTTATTTCTTAAAAAATAAAAGAGCGATACAAATGTTCTAAGAATAGGGGAAGAAGTTACGATTGGCGCCACAGGTACCCAAGAGTTAATTTAAAATCTTTATATTTTTAATATTTTAGTATTAAGCCACTTTTACAGAGAACAAGTTATGATTGGCGCCGCAGGCGCCTAAGATTTTATTTAAAAATATTTGAATTTTCAATATTTTTATATTATGCGACTTTTAGAGAGAACAAATTACGATTGGCGTCACAGGCGCCCGAGAGCTTGTTTTTTGGTAAAACTTTTCTTGGGTCTCTGGCCAGCTAGCTGGTGAAGCCAGCTAGTATAAAGCATATATAAATCACATACAGATATATACATATCTGTATGTGATAGCCAAAACCAGGTTTTCCGTCCTGGTTTTGGCCATTGTTATGAATTATTATTATATAAGTAAAATAATTACACGCATATAAAAGTACTTTTATCTTCTACCAGATAGTTAGATAATCAACGAATGACATATTTGAATAGAGTAGATTAAGGGAAGATGTGGTAGATTTTATGTTTATCATTTCTTTAAAACCTGCTGTTGGTTATATTTGTTATTAATTCACTTACTGTGAAATTTTATTCTTTTTAGTACATATTATTAAAAATATATCTAACTTAAAAATATTAGAAAAACATTTGGAATAAAAGTTTACTTTAACATTTCGTTTCGGCATCTTACCCCAGTCTTGTGGTAAGAGCCTTGCTTTCTATGCGTAAGATGACTTACGGGATTTCAATGTAAAAAAATATTTTTATAAAACATTATATAATTATAATAAAACACATGATTAGCATAAACAAAACTAAAACAAAATATTATCTTATGAAATATTTTGTTAAAATTGTATAATTTAAAATAGCATAGATAACAACAAGGCATCTTTCCTCAATGTAAAATTACCGGTATCTTACCTCTAAAAGCTTTTGTCCTCTTACCCAAAACGTTAAGCAAAATGCAAATCCGTTTATTAAAAAAAAAAAAATAAAAAAAAAAAAGGAGAGACCCAGGTCAATTTATACATTTTTCAGAAAAACTAGACACCCTATTTTAAAAAATTAAAAGAATTAATATTTTTCTTGTTTAAACCACGATTTAACTAAATAACTAAGCAATCGCAAGTAATTGTTTTCTCACTTTCCATATGAAAAGAAATGAATTATAAATCTAAACTAATCTAAAAAATTCCTATCAATTTGAAAAGAATATATATATATATATATATATATATATATATTTATATATATATATATATATATATATATATACGTCTTGTTATTAATATACATAACCTATGAATGATCCGTGTCCCTCTTAAAGCTACTGTCTATAAGAAAACCCCGTGATCCGACATCTTACCTCCAACTTACCTTATATTTAACTGAACTGAGCTTTTCCTATGATTTCTTCATATGAATAAAGTATAAACAATTCTATATCAAACCATGTATTGACAGTAACAATCTTTCAATGAAAAAATTTTGCTGTGGGGCAATTTCAATAAAAAATTTACTACTTACAATAAAGAACATTTTTTTTTAGATAAATTCTATTTAATTATACTTTAAACTTCATTCATTATAATTAATTATCGTAACGTTTAAATTATATTTCAGAAGAAAATGTCTAAAAACTAACTTACACAGGAGTACGTAATTCCACAATAATAACTGAATAAATGCTTTTTTAACACGCTTTTATTATTAGCTTCACCTGTATGTATATTTGTATGTATGTTTGTAACCGCTCTGGGAGCAAACAAAAAATCTATATTGTAAAAAAGACTTTCCCTACGTGAACGCTGTGGCTGTGAGGTAAAGCTCCGGGTTACGAACCTAAAGATTTAACGTTCGAGCCCAGTCAGGGGAGATTTTTTTTAAATGGTTTTTGTTTAATTTTAAAATTTTTTATAAACACCCTGTAATATGGTGTGTCACTCACAAAATTTTTTCTTACCCTGCATTGTAATACTATAAAGATATACTATAAAGATATTTTGTGTTTTTTAGTTCACATTTCAATAAAAGCGTATTCTTTAATTTTTTAAAAGTATAATTTTATTATTACTGTTATGTAAGATCTTAAATATATGTCTGATTATTTTATTTTATATTAAGGTATAAAGTTATACAGTTATAAATATACGAGGTTGAATCTTTACTACATTATAGTTTTACAAGCCTTCAAATTTTGTACGAGATTAAGTTACGGAACTATTAACATAAGCAACAGTAATTAATTCGGAATACAATGGTGAATCAATAAAAAGTCGAAAGGGTAAATAAAGGCCTTCAATTATAAGAAGGCTAAGAAGCCCAAAAAGTTCGTCCAAATACTAATATTTTACAAAGTTAAATATATCGAATAAATTAAAAAAAAAAAAAAAAAAAAAAAAAAAATCTGAATTTAGCTGTCAATATTTTTTAATATTTGCATAAGTCCAAACAAATCTATATTTTAGCTATCATATATATATATATATATATATATACTCATAAAATGTTCAAAATTTTGTGTGTGTGTGTGTAGCGATTTTCATCAATTTATTTAAACATAAACTAACAAAAACAGTGATAGCCAAAATATTGACTATATGAGACACCTGTATATGGAAGGAATGAACCTCAGTATTTAGTGTGTAATAATTTAGAGGATAATTTTATTAATGCTATGCAAAATCATAGCTAAGTTAAATTCAAAATGATAAATATATTAAATTTTATATTACATTTAGGCTTGTGTTATAAATATATAAACTATGTTAAAACTATACAATGTTAAAAGTTTAGACTATTATAACTGAACAAACGTTTCATTTTTGTATCAGAATAAATTATACACATGTTAACTTAAATAGGAGTAATTAATTTAGAAAACAACAGCAAATCAATGAAAAGCAACAAAGGAAAATAAAGACGGTCAAGTATAACAATGCGTCAGAAGCGCAAAAATTTATTTTTAATACTATTAACAAAAAAATTAAATGAATCAAATTTATTTGAAATAATTTGTCTGAAATCCGTATGTCACTATTAAGTAGAATTTACAAAGTAATAAATCACATGTTTTTTCAAGTAATATAGTAGTAGAATTTTTTTTAAGTAAAATCATAAGGATATATGTACGATTTAATTTATATTTAAGCTAAAATCGAATTTTGACATGATTTACACGTTTTTAGTTCTCCTGAGTCCAAAAAAGTAATATTTGGTAACAGTGTGTATGTATGTGGGGAATCTTCTGGCTATCATATCTCCGAAACTAATAAAGATAGAACTACGAAATTCCAGAATTGAGGCAGGTCTGGCGTACAGATGAATTTTCCAAATTTTGGTGAAAATTGAAAAACTGGAAGTGGGACATTTGAAATCAGAAGTGAGACCTTAAATCCTTATCTCAAAAACGGCTCCAACGATTTTCTTCAATGTTGCTATGTAAACACTCTATTAGATGTCCTTTCGAATGATATAGTTGATTAGCTCAGGAAAATTGATAGATATTCTGTATAAATAACTCAATTTCAGGTCTCACAAGTGCGTTACTTTAAGTACGGCTGTACGTATTTTTTTCAAACTCGCCATATTAACTACCTTCTAAATATCCCTTTGTACGTAATTAGTGTTTTCCGGTCAATATTTGACTATTCGAAGTTTTGATAAAAGTTGGTACCTCAAAAAGGCTCTAACGATGTTCTTGATAATTGTTACATAAATAGATCTTACAAGGAAACATTCAAAAGGAGTCGTCTTCAAAAAATATTTAAAAAAATACATGCGATTCTACTCTTGCGAAAACACCAGAAATTGAAAAAAATATCGGCTGAAATGAATTCCAGCGACCACAAAAAATCAAAATTAAGCATATTTGGCGATTTTACATTGTTAAGCGATTGATTTTGAGTACTTGGAGGAAAAACAAAACACGGTTCTGTTCGTACACAGCAATCACGGTGCTAGCGAACTGAACGCCTAACAACGCTAATTCGCCAAATATGCTTAATTTTGATAATTTTTTGTGGTCGCTGTAATTCATTTCAGCCGATAATTTTTTCACTTCCTGGTGTTTTATGAAGAGTAGAATCACATATATTTTTCCAATATATTTTGAAGACGATACCTTTTCAATGTTTCCTTGTTAGATATCATTTCTCATGTAATACGTGGCTATTACAGAAAAATTAACAGTCACCCTGCTTAGGTAGGTCAGTTTTAGATCTCGAAAATAGGTGTTTCAAATAATAACTCTACCGCTTATTTTTTTTTTTATTTTTATTTTTTTTTTTTTGTATTTTTTAACTCGTTTTGTAAACATCGTTTTATATGTCTTTACACGTTTATCAAGTTTTTCTTACCGGAAAAAATTTTAGGTTTCTACTTCGTTAGGTCAATTTTATGTCATTATCTCCTAAAAATGCATGTAATACGTGTAATAGTGGGTAATGCAAGTCGTGTGCTTGTTTCATACCAGAAAATTTTAAGCTAAGTTTAATTATTTTTTTTATTTTTATGTTTGGAAAATTATCCTAACTTAAATATATACATATACACACACACACACACACACACACATGTATATATATTAGAATGACCAAAAGTGGAAAAAACATAATTTCCAATAAATGTCTTCCTATAAAATATTATGTTGTAGTCATAATCTCAATAAAAGCTTTCTAACTGCTTTTATAAATTAATGCAATAAACTTCATAGTTTCATAAAATATGAAATTTAATGCTAGGAATAAATTCCAAGCTGTCATTTAATCGAATAAAGCAGTATCCAAATTACAAGATCCTGTAAATTGATCATTCTGAGTATCTAGGGACTGCACGAAATGTAAAATAGTACCTCGCATTTGAAATTTAATGTACTAGTTTGCTCTAAATAATCTCCTTAATGATATAATTTTCATAAATCATATTTATAAGTTTATGAATGCATCTTAATTCCCAAACAATGTTTTACATGAATTTATTTACATTAAATTTAACCTCACTTAATAACATTCCTTTATTCGTGTGTGACAGAGAAACTATTGTTTTTGAAATATAATTTTTGATATAAACTATCTACCAATAACTATTTGGACACTTTCGAATTTAGATGTTTTGTTAAATATCTAGAAAAGTTCTTTATCAATAATCTTCAAACTTTCGTAATGTAAAGAACATGTTATACCTTATATAATACACCAAAAGTTGTGTCCTGAAGAAAAATGGAGGAGCAGTAAAAAATCAAACAAAAGTCAAATTGTTTTTGATCCCCTTGTAAAAAGTAAGGCTTTAATTGAGTTTTGCCTGTAGTATGTGATTATGATGAGTTTTCGCATTTGCTGCGTAAATTTGTATGAGGTTTCTACAAATATTCTTCGATATATAACTTTTTTTATTATAACACGTAGGAAATTAGACCCAGTGCGAAGACATTTTAAGACAATTTGACACAGCATGCCGCAAAAGAATGCGAAAATGTTAAATATCTTACAAAATATGAGCTTTTTTTAAAAAAAATAATTTTAATTTCGCATGCGTTAACTTTAAAAAAATTTCATTCAAATAAATTTCATAGGCAATGGTATTGTGCAACTTATATGAAAACCCCAAACAAATATCGTGTAAATTCAAAAAATTATGAAAGACAGAATTAACAGAATTTAAGCTAAACTATAAGAGGTTTTGCTTACATTCTATTTTGATTCTGTCAATGCCAAATGACAATGCAGTGTTCGTTCATTGAAAATAAATATTGATAAAAAACCCTATTATCTTCCTTTTATTTTAGAAGAATTGAAATTTTGTTCATTCTATTTCTCATAACTTTTCGAATTTATATGATATTTGTTTGGAGCTTTCATATCAGTGGCTCAATACTTTTGACTATTAAATTATGCAAATGAAATTTCTTAAAAGCTATTACATTGCGTATTTAATATATTTTTAGTAAAAATACTTATATTTCGCAAGATATTTAACATTTTTGCACTCTGATTTGAAATCTGTATCTAATGTAGTATGTCAAAATTCCTAAAAATAGCTTTGCACTGGATCTAATACCCTATGTGTTATAATTAAAAAATTAAATTATTATTATTATTTTTTTTTTTTGCGTTTCTTTCAAACCGTTATATCTCTGTTTACAAATAATGAAAAAAATTCTCGTAATCATATGCTGCAGCTAAAACGTTTTTAAAGCTTTACTTTTTGCAGGGTGATCCAAAACATTTTGATTTTTGTTCAATTTTTTACTGGTCCCCTTTCTCTCTTCAATACACAAATTTGCCGAAATATATATCAGGTAAAACATGTCTTTTACACTACCAAAGTTTCCAGATGATTCCTGAAGAACTTTTCTAGCTGTTTAACAAAGCGTCTAAATTCGAATGTATCCAAATACTTATTGATAGGTAGTGTAATTACGCGTTTTGAAGTTTCTTGAATGAGAAAATAATTTTTTTAGTGTTTGGTTTGTGTGTTTGTAGCTATTACATCTCAAGAAAAAATAAACAAAATGTCTATTGTCGGTATTCTAAATATGTACCATACGGTTTTCTACTTGAAACGTTTCTTTCAGATCGCAGAAATAATTCGTGTACCGTGACCCGTCAAATATGCCCAAGACAAAAAAGTCCCGACAAAATAGCCCCATGCGAAATAGCCCCAAGACAAAATAGCCCGACAAAATAGCCCCAGACAAAAGAGGCCCAGACAAAATAGCCGCAAGACAAAATAGCCCCTGACTAAATAAGCTCCGACAAAATAGCCCCAACAAAACATCCCCGACAATATAGCCCCCCGACAAAATAGCCCCGACAAAATAGCTCCGACAAAATAGCCTCCTCAAAATAGCCCTGACAAAACAGCCCCCGACAAAATAGTTCCGACAAAACAGCCCCGACAAAACAACTCCCGACAAAATAGCCCCGACAAAACAGCACCGACAAAGTAGTCCCAACGAAGTAAATCCCAGGTAAAAATAGCACCGAAAACATAGACCCTAGAAAAAAAATAGCTCAATGAGAAAATAGCATATGAAGAAATAGCCCGTATAAAATAGCCCCGAAAAAAAAAAGACCTGACCTAATAATCCCCTGGCAATAACCCCTAATTCGCCCCAATAGAAATTTCCTTGACGAAATAGCCCGAAATAATTCGTCCGAAAAACAACAGCAATAACAACAATAATAACAAAAATAAATAAATGAAAATAAGAACACCGATATAGTAGCCCCGATGAAATAGTTGTAAGAAAATTAGCCCGAACAGAAAATACCCCATGAAAAATTCCTTCAGTCAAAACAGCCGCAGGAAAATTATTCCCGATGAATAAGCTCAGTAGAAAGAGCCAGGAAACAGATTTTATTTCAAAGTGTGTTGGGTGTGCGAAATTTATGATTTATAGTCAAAAATTTATAGTCTCGGTCTAAATGGTGCAATAAGCCGAAGAGTAGCGTAACTTTCCGAATAAAAAACACCAAGCTACAATCAAGATTAATTTATCTTATACACACAAAGTTTAAACAGTTTCTGATTGTTTTTTTTTTCTTTCTTTCATTAAATTATACAAGATTACATTATTTGAACGAAGTATAACAGCGCCATCAGCCGTCGACGTATACATAAATTTTATGTTTTTGCTGATTAAAGCATTTTTGTATTAAAATAAAATGATACAAATTTAAGTTGTTTTTTTATTTTATTATCAAAGAGTAAAGTGCAAACCAAGCAAAGTGCCCCTACTGAAGGCAGCGGGGACCCGAAACAATTGATTAAAATTATTAAAAAAAAAAAAAAAAAGAATTGTCATCATATTCTGATTTATTCTTAAAGTTTCAAATGTCTAGCTAGTCGGGAAGTTATATGTTTGCTAAATCATATAAACGCTACCGAAAGCAAAAGGGACCCGTAAAAGTTGGCTAAAAGTATAAAAAAGAGAGCATTCTCACCGTGTTTCGAGCTATTGTCAAAATTTTAAATGTCTAGTTAGTCGAGAAGTTAGTTAAATAAATTTTCTGTTGAATCATATAAACGAAGCCGAAGGCAGCAGGGACCCAAAACAGTTGGCTAAAAGTATTTAAAAAATGCATTGTCACCGTGTTCTGAGCTATTCTGAAAGTTTTAAATGTCTACCTAGTCGGGAAGTTAGTTAAAAATCGATTGCAAGATTTATACTGGACACACAAACAAACAAGAATTGAAGTTAATAAAAATATAGTAAAATATGACTGTAAATTAGAGCTGAAAAATCTGAAATAAATAAATTAATTAAAAATAAACATATAAGAATTTTCAGAAATCTTTTTCTTTTGACTTTCTCCTACCCATAAGGTAGTGAAATAACTTTTGGGGGTAAAATTTTTGAAATTGTGTTTTTGTTTGACACATTTTGAGGTCCCCTGAATCCAAATATCGTATATTTAGCGGTTGGTCCGTCTGTGTATCTGTCTGTTATCTGCATATATCAAAAATAAATTTTAGAATAAATTATAATGACGGGGGCTACTTTGTAGAGGATATTTTGTACTGGATATTTTGTATTGGCTATTTTGTCGGGACTGTTTTGTCAGGGCTATTTTGTCAGGGCTGTTTTCTCGGGACTTTTTGTCGAGGCTGCTATGTCTGGAGCTATTTTTTCCTGAGACTATTTTGTCACGGCTGTTTTGTCGGAGATATTTTCTCGGGGCTATTTTGTCAGGACTGTTTTTTTTGGGGGGACTTTTTGTCGGGGGTGCTATGTCTGGAGATATTTTTTTCCTGGGGCTGTTTTGTCTAGGCTCTTTTGTGTGGGGGCTCTTTTGTTGGTGCTGTTTTGTCGAGGGCTACTTTGTCGGAGCTGTATTTTTGTCAAGGTTCTTTTGTCTAAACTCTTCCCTAAAAGCACAAAATGTTCCAGAAACGTAACAATCATATAACACTGAAACATTATAAACATTTCAGAAACGTTGAAAAACGTTCAGATTGCTTTCCGATTAGTTTCAAAAACGTAGAAATGTCCGCGATCATAATAAAAAATCAAATATGTAACAGAAACGTTACAATTACTTAACAGATAGAAAATCAAAAAGGGTGAATGTTTCAGAAAGGTACCAGAGAGCGTTCTTAAACATGTTATGTTTTTGAAAGATTGTAAGCTTTTTGAAACATAACTGAAACATTCTGTGCTGTATGGGTTTTGTCGTAGCTCTTTGTCTGGAGCTATTTTGGAGGGGTACCTTCGTGTACATATGCAATACATACAAAATTATTCTAATATATTATGTCTATGGACAAAATTGCAGGTAGAAAAAATTTGACTTATTTAAGCAGCTATAAACAACACAAAACTGACATATATATTTTATATACAAAAAAAGCATGTTTCATGTATAATATGGTGAGAAAGACATTCCTTATTTGTTTGCATTTCCACACAAATGATTTGTAACGTGTTGTGCTAGATTTAGAAATCTCTCGATATCCATTGGAAAAGTTGTGTCACTATGTTTATGTATTTATTTACGCATTCATTAATTTGTTTAATATACAAAATTATGCATGCAGTTTGGTGCGTATATATATTGCAGATAATATACAGTGTTACATTCAAAATTATTCGACTGAACTTAAAACATTGTACCATACATATTTAACGCCCCAGCCCGCCCGTTCCCGCTCTTCGATGTCTTTTTTTTTTTGTCAATTTTGTCCTTTTCTTACTTCCGGTGTGAGTCTTTTTTTTTAAAAACACACTTGACATTGTGAGTTTTTTTGGTTTTCGTCCCATGCTATTTATATGGGTTTTTTAGCCCCCCCCCCCTCTTTTTCTACATTCTAAAGTGCGGTGGTATTCACTTGACTGTATTCACTGAATACATTGATTATTTTATTCAATAACCCAATTCAGCATTTCGTTGATGTAGCTAAAATATACAAACGGTAGTTGAGGTACAGTACAAAAATCTTCCCTCACACGGAATTGTATTTAAAATAAAAGTCTAAAGTGTAAGGGTCACCTTAGGCTATCTTTCATGTTAAATTTTTATTGAGAAACTCAGTTTTTTTTTTTTTTTTTTTTTTTTTTTTATGTATAAATATTATTTGTGTGTTAGTTTGTTAAATAATTTAAAAACCAAATTTAATAGGAAACATTTATGAATCAGTAACATTTGTCTAACTAGTGGAATAGAACCATATTTCGAATAATATTGAAATAATTCTCTTGTTTATTACAAAATCTTGGAAGACAAAATACGGGAATAAACAGAAAAAACAAAAATATCTTTTTCTCTGATATTTACATAATTAAGAAACCAATTCGGGATATATGGCCTAACCAGTAATCTATTAATGAATGGATACACACGCTGAAATAATATTGTATTTACATAGACAAAATAAACTAAAGTAATTCTGCTGACTAGATAAAGATATCATGATCACAACATAAAATCCAAATTTGCCAAATATCCTGTTGAACTGGTTTTGTATGCATTATAAAGACAACCGAATATTGTGAATATACCTACTATATAAGAAATAGGAAGTATATTAGATTACTTTTTTACCGTTTATACTTTCTTTTACTAATTCTTACTACATTAATTATTTTACTTATTAATTTTTTTTGTTTAATAATTTGCGAAACATGCATACTACTTAAAATCTTTTACACTAAACAAAGTATCTTAAGCTAAAATAAGTTTCACTTTTTTTTTTTTTTTTTTTTTGTAACTATAAAATGAAAATTTATTCGGTGTTAAATGAAACACCCTAAAATTAACTTTGACATGATTTATTATTATTATTATTGAGGAAAATAATGCATAAATAGAGTTGTTTAGATCTCCACAGTAAAATTCATTTACATGTTTACGTTTTTCATCATTGGTGTATTTAATATCATTCCATATTCATGCTTAAACTTTACAGCAATAAACATATAAGAAATGATTTTTTTTTTAATATAGATTTTTATTAGTAGATAGGTTAAAATAGAGGTAACTGTGTGAAAGGTATTCCTTATTTGTTTGCATGTCCACACAAATGATTTGTAACGTGTTGTGCTAGATTTAGAAATCTCTCGATATCCATTAGAAATGTTGTGTCACTATGTTTATTTATTTATTTACGCATTCATTAATTTGTTTAATATACAAAATTATGTATGCAGTTTGGTGCGTATATATATTGCAGATAATATGCAGTGTTACATTCAAAATTATTCGACTGAACATGAAAATGTTCTGTGTGCGTAACTAAATACATTGATTATTTTAATGAATAACCCAATTCAGTATTTCGTTGATGTAGCTAAATTATACAAACGGTAGTTGAGGTATAGTACAAAAATTATCCGCCACACGGAATTGTATTTAAAATAAAATTCTAAAGTGTAAGGGTCACCTTACCCAGGCAGCACATAACGTTGTTATAGCGTTGCTAATAAGTTTGAACAGGGAAAAAATAGTTGTAACAACGTTAAAACAACGTTATGTGCTACTGGGGTAGGTTATCTTTCATGTTAAAGTTTTATTGAGAAACTCAGTTTTTTTTTTTTTTTTTTTTTTTTTTTTTTTTTTTAATGCATAAATATTATTTGTGTGTTATTTTGTTTAATAATTTAAAAACCAAATTTAACAGAAAACATTTATGAATCAGTAACATTTGTCTAACTAGTGGAATAGAACCATATTTCGAATAATATTGAAATAATTCTCCTGTTTATTACAAAATCTTGGAAGACAAAATACGGGAATAAACAGAAAAAAACAAAAATATCTTTTTCTCTGATATTTACATAATTAAGAAACCAATTCGTGATATATGGCCTAACCAGTAATCTATTAATGAATGGATTCACACGCTGAAATAATATTGTATTTACACAGACAACATAAACTAAAGTAATTCTGCTGATTAGATAAAGATATCATGATAACAACATAAAATCCAAATTTGCGAAATACCCTGTTGAACTGGATTTGTATGCATTATAAAGACAACCGAATATTGTGAATATACCTACTATATAGGAAATAGGAAGTATATTAGATTACTGTTTTACCGTCTATACTTTTTTTTTACTAATTCTTACTACATTAATTATTTTTCTCCCAGTTTGTTTGAAAATTTGCGAAACATGCATACTACTTAAAATCTTTTACACTAAACAAAGTATCTTAAGCTAAAATAAGTTTCACTTTTTTTTTTTTTTTTTTTTTTTTTTTGTAACTATAAAATGAAAATTTATTCGGTGTTAAATGAAACACCCTAAAATTAACTTTGACATGATTTATTATTATTATTATTATTGAGGAAAATAATGCATAAATAGACTTGTTTAGATCTCCACAGTAAAATTCATTTACATGTTTATGTTTTTCGTCATTGGTGTCTTTAATATCATTCCATATTCATGCGTAAACTTTACAGCAATAAACATATAATAAATGATTTTTTTACTTCCATTACCCTACTACCGTAGGTAATGGAAGTAGGGGAACGTGGGGCAATGTGAAATACTTAAAAAGAATGACAATTTCATTAATGAACAAATTGGAAATTTATTTGAAAGATTACACTATGTAATTTATTATTCCTTTGGTTTTTAATAGAAATTTTCTTGAAATTTTATTATTGAATTTCTGTAGTGTATTTATGATAAAAGATGATAGTATAAAATTATCACTTTGCCCCAGCCATGGGGCAAAGTGAAATGTAAAAATATTTTTCTCATTACATGAACTTCTATAATTCTTTTGAAGTTATGCTGAAACAAATTTGTCCATGTCTCAGTTCTTTTACTTTGCACAACTTTCCTAGTATTTTTTTAAAGTATACAATACTAATATCATCAGTTGCAGGCCACACATAAACGTCTCTTTGTTGTCTATATGGCCGCATGAACTTGACTGAAAAAAAAAAAAAAAAAAAATGTGTGGTCCATCTTGCGAGGGACCCAAAATGGCCAACAAACTGCTTCCTATTTCCCTAGCCTTTATCTGACTGCAATTCAATCAAAAGAAAGTCCCCTTTGTTTATTTCATTAAATTCCACTTTTTTGGCAGCAAGCTTTATTTCACCCTTGTCTTCTACAATCTGAAATTCATCTTCTGTCTCACTATTATCATCACAAATGTTATCATCACAAAGATTTCATCTTTTTAAAATATAAATATATTGTAGGGGCAAAGTGAAATAGAGTACTTCACTTTGCCCCATCTCTGAATAGCCTTTTCACATTGCCCCTTTTACTTTGCCCCGCATGTGCATAACAAATGTTAATGCAAAATTCAAACCAAAAGTAAGTCTAATATTAAATAAACAAATACTTCACTAAGCAGCTGAAATATCTAATTAATAGTTAAAATATTAATAATGAGTACTTCGTCATTATATAGTATCAGAAAATGTTATTCACTTACCAAATAATATTACAATATAACCATCCATTTTGGAAAATGGCTACTACCATCATATGTAATTGATATTTGTAAAATTTTCTGACTGATACTAAGCAACTAGATAGGAAACAAAATAATTAAAATATTGGCACCTAGATAGCACTACATACACAACAACTATTTAACCGTTTCACTTTGCCCCACTATTTCACTTTGCCCCTGGTTCCCCTATTGTATTCGGTCTGAAAATTCGATATCGGGTTTTCACCTGATTTACACGTTTTAAGGTCCCCTGAGTCCAAAAAAGTGGTTTTTGGCAATTGGTCAGTGTGTATGTATGTGTGTGTGTGTGTGTGTGTGTGTGTGTGTGTGTGTATGTATGTATGTGGAGAATCTTCTGGCTATTATAGCTCAGCAACTAATAAAGATAGAGCTACGAAATTTTAGAATTGAAATATGTCTGGTGTACAGATGAAATTTCCAAATTTTGGTGAAAATTGAAAAACCGGAAGTGGGACATCGGAAACCGGAAGTGGGACCGTAAATCCGTATCTCAAAAACGGCTCTAACGATTTTCTTCAAACTTGCTATATAAACACTCTATTAGATGTCCTTTCGAATGATATAGTTGGTTAGTTCAGGAAAATTGATAGGCGTCCTGTATAAATAGCTCAATTTCAGGCCTCGCAAAGGCGTTCCTTTAAAAACGGTTGTACGGATTTTTTTCAAACTCACCATTTTAACTCACTTTTAAATATGCTTTTGTATGTAGTTATTGTTTTCCTGTCTATAATTGAGTTTAACCGGAAGTGGAACATCGGAAACCGGAAGTGGGACCGTAAGTCCGTATCTCAAAAACGGCTCTAACGATTTTCTTCAAATTTGCTATATAAACACTCTATTAGATGTCCTTTCGAATGATATAGTTGGTTAGTTCTGGAAAATTGATTGGCTTCCTGTATAAGTAGTTCAGTTTCAGGTCTTTTAAGCGCGTTCCTTTAAAAACGGCTGTACGGATTTTTTTTTTTTTTTTAACTCGCCCTATTAACTCACTTTTAAATATACTTTTGTATGTAATTATTGTTTTCTGGTCAATAATTGATTTTTTGTAAAAATTGGTATCTCAAAAACGGCTCTAACGATTTTCTCTTTAAGTCACTTTTATGTTTTCTGATCACATTATCTCTCAAAAATGCCTATAATACGTGTAATAGTGGGTAATGGAAGTCGTGTGGTGTTTTCACACCAGATTTTTTTTAATATAGCTTTTTATTAGTAGATAGGTTAAAATAGAGGTAACTGTTTGAAAGGTAATTTTTTGTATGCATAAAAAAAGCAACTGTACCTTATATAATAATAACTTATCATGGCATTAAATGTATTAGTAAAGGTTATTAAATTTTTTTGTATGTAAATTTCTCTCATCGTCAGTATGGAATTTACAGACAATAGTAGACATGAACATGTGTGTCACAGCGATGCGATAAATATCTTTCTAATGTATAAAATTTAAGTTTATGTACTTCATTAACCCCTTAACTGCCCAAGGCGTTCTTTATAGGCTCAAGGCCACATACGTTCTTTTATATTGTATTGCAACCAGTGAAACTACTGACACGGTTTGACAATGTAATAAAATAATCTTGAAAGGTATCTTGACAGTGTATTCGAAGTATTTACTAATTTCAGAGTTGAGAGTGAATCATAGCACTGGGAAACAAATCTCGTAAATATTCGTCGGCAGGTTTGGGGTTAAATTATAAACAATTGTTTATTTTATAAACAATTTCTGCTTTTAAGTGATTAATAAAATATGCTTGTTTAGAGCATGAGCATTACGGTTTGTAGGGGAATAAGCATAACAACGTTTTGACATAGTTCGAATTTGAAATCCTTTTACTCAGTTCCAATTATACTTACACTTTACAACATGTTAAGCATAAACTAGAAAATTTACATACTAACATTTCTTATAGTACAACAATCTAGCATTTCTCACCTTAATCGTTTTAGTACTCAAACAACAACAGAAAAAAAAATAAATAAATAAACTAAAAACAGACTACTATATGATGTTTCTTGCGTATTAAAAGGAAGAAACATAAAACAAAATTACAAAATTACATATAATGCAGTTCATGTGCTTAGGGCTAGTGACTCAAAACTAATTGAATAAGTGTGGGATTTAATTTCTGATTTTAAAAAAATCTTCAAGCTGTGTTATTATCTGCAGAATTGATGAATTAATTATGCAACTTGTAGTAGTCAAATGCCCAACCAGTTTGCTCAACAGTATAGAGTTATCCCGTTTTGTAAAGAACCAAATTTTGTTAACTCTGTCAGTCAGTTTCGCGTTTCTTGCAAGATATTTGAGACTTACTTTCAAAACATTGTAATAATCTCTTACCTTGAAATTTAATGCTATAAATACAGATTGGAGATTGAGGGGAAAGATACAAACATATGTTAAAAGAATTCAAATTAAGCATCAGAACTGCTTTAGTTAAATAATTCTCTGTGAGCCTCACACACACACACACACTTTTAACCCCACGTATCATTATTGTACCGACATTTATATAAATTTTCTAATC
Organism: Salticus scenicus; assembly: GCA_963930645.1. Lineage (NCBI taxonomy): Eukaryota > Metazoa > Arthropoda > Arachnida > Araneae > Salticidae > Salticus > Salticus scenicus. The sequence goes on from OZ005649.1 coordinate 133,501,835, forward strand.
TGTTATTGAATTTCATTTATTAAAGTTCATTTAAAATTATTCAGATAGCTTTCATACATACCATACTTGACAGTTATCAAACTTGATGAAGCTTTTCTAGCAACAAACTTGTATTAACTTCGAAATACAACATTTGGATCGCCTGAAATCATTTGTTTTTGAGTTATTCGAACAGACACAGAGAAAAATCAAACGCTAAAATCTTGACTTCGGTATACAAGAAACCTCAAAACGAGTAAATATAGAAAAAAAGCATTGAATATTTAGCTTAAAAAATGCATTATTTACCTAATGACTATGAGGAATTAACTTCAATTTCTCAACAGCTTTACGGGACATGGTAAAATATTACAGTAAAACACTTCCATTAATTACAGTAGATAAAAAAGAATGTTATCGCTTAAATATTGGCAGCCCTGTTTATCTTCTGAAGGTTATGTACACATCACATGCTCCACATAAATATAATCCTATATTAATAACATACGGCATAACCTGAAATACACTTCCATCGATTTGTATGTATATCACTATAATCTAGTTCTTTTTTGTAGCCCTGTATACGAATTGTTAACGATTTTCATACCATATTCTACATTAAACATGTTTTTACGCATATAATACATATATATTCATTTCATTTGGTTTAGAGCAGTCTATTGATGTTAAACTCTACTTACCTGCAATTTTCCCCATAGACGTAATGCATTTGAATTTTCTTGAGAGGCTCTGTACACGAACCAGTTGCTTGATCTCAACGAAAAGTTTATTGAAGAATCCCTATATGATATAGGTTTAGAATATTCCGTTTGAATTTCCTGTTGTTATTTGTTCTTGAGATACGCTGATAATAACAGACGCACAATCACACACGCAGGTACACAGACACACAGATACACAGATCAACACCTAAAAGCATTATTTTCGTATTCGGTGCACCTCAAATAATGTTAATATAACAAAAACACAGTTTCGAAAATTTGACTCCAAAACAATACTCTACCATATATATGGGTAAGAGAAAGTAATAATAAAAATAATAATAATAAAAATAAAATACACAAAAATTTTATTTCTTCATCTTGTTTTTTTATGTTTTTAAATATCTCAACCACATTATGTATGAATACTAGAGTAAAAGTCATGGAAATTTTTAAATGATATATATATATACATACATATACATACATACATTATACATACATATAAAGAAAAAACATGTTTGACAGAAAAATATACAGGACTGTCAAATTCTATAATTTCTTTCAGAGCATTTTTATTACCCCCCTCTTTTTATTTATTTTTTTTTATTATTATTATACCATAATATTTTATATAGTAATTTTCTCCAATACGTAACTACATTTAAGTAAGAAAAAAATTACACTTTTAGAAAAAGCTCTAAAAAAAAGGCGGATGCTATCGAAGCCCCAAAATAAATTATTAAGTTAGCAATTCTGAGTACATCAACACAAGTTAGAACTACAAAAGCAAGCTAAAATAAAACGTTATAACGGTATTCTCTCTTTCTATACGAAATACTGCTCTATATAATGTTGAAAGCAATCTAATTATTAACCATTCGCCATTTTCCGTGTTTAGATACTGCATCAAATCAGAAGGGGCGGTAGAAATTGAACTATAATTAAGCGAATTACTAGCCAACACTATCACTATAGGTTTGTGTCATCTATTAATATGTATATTTGTTGGAACAACTTACATATTGAGATCAAGACGAATATTATATAAAATAAACATTTTAAAAATTATAAAATCAGTTTAGTCTTTTCCCAAAATCATTAATTGTATTCCTTTTGTTATATATAGTTTAATTTCAGAAATATATTCGATAATGTCTGGTTAAAACGTAAATCGACTTATTATTTTATTACATTAGGCAAATATTAAAAGAATACATGGATGTTATAAAATACTTACTTTTTTTTTTTTTTTTTTTTTTTTTTTTTGTGGATTATGGTATCATTTTATATGGTGGTATTTCATCATCTCTGTTCCTGCTCTTTACAATCATTGTTACAACATTTATTTATTTATTTATTTACACATATATCCCATTTGATACTATAATGTGAGATAATATATATATATATATATATATATATATATATTAGGCAGTTTATTTACTATTCTGTCGGTACGCGGATGAAAATTTAGTTCTATGCTGGAAGATAATTTTGGTTAGCAATAATCCTAAAATATATCCTACAAAGTATCCTAAAATGTTTTAGAATGTTATTCTTAAAAAAGTCTACATCATAGAAGATGTTCTGTACCCTCTCAATCGAAATAAACATAAATATTATATATTACAGGCGTGGTACATTGTCGTCCACGAAATGAAATTTAGCACCAGCAGTAGCGTGAGAATGGTGAATGCGAAAGAGTGGAATTTTACCCATGTATGTTAAATACTGCACCGATAGCAACCATACAACCCATAGGCTGCTATATGGCACAACTCAAAGAATCACGTTTTGAGATAAATGGGTTGAAGGCTTTCTCTGCTGTGGAAATATGTAAGATTTGCTTTAATTTAAACATACCTTGTGATGTAGATTTGATATTTGAAATGTGCCAGTATTGGTCCTGGAAAAAATGTATTAATTTTACTTAAAAAAATGTATTTAGTCCAAAACAAAACAAATTTTTTTAATTGCACAATTCTTTCAGTATACGAGCGATATGTAGGAGCGTAGTTGCCATGATAAATATCGGTACTTTTTCTAATTGTTTTATGGATAATGTGCGGCACAACTCTGACAACAGGTGAGTAGACATCGCCAATTGAAAGACAGATTTAACTTACCCTTAACTGAGAATAATACGCAAACCTAGTCTCGTTACGACCCTAGTCTTTTTACATCTTTGTAAAGTGGTAGAATGGTGCAACATAATTTTCTTTGCAATACTGCTTCTTCCTTTAAATGATTTGCTAATCATTCTACAGTGATAACAATGAATCTTTTTAGATGTTCTCATAGAGTTATTTAATATGATTTCCCCAACCGCGGCACAAGAATGGAATCGATATAGTAACCCGAAACAATATCTAATATTTTTTCCCTCTCCTTATTTTTTTTTTCTTTTAATAGTAAGGCAATGGATTAAAGTATTTATATGATTTTGAAAATTTATGAATAAATTTATTAATTTCTGTTTTATTTAAGTACTTTAATCAAAACATAAAATTTTATTCATCCCTATCAACTGTTCTTTTAACATTTTTTTTTTCTTTCATAACACTTAGAGTGCTAAAAGGAAAGCTATGAAAATTCGCATAGAACATTTATTTCAGTAAATGGGTTTTCTTAAAAATGCAAGAAAAATACTTCAGCCGTTAAATATTTGTATGCATTTGCAGCATTATCTTTAATTATATTTCTTAAATATTCAATAAATATAGTTCAGTTGATTTAAATGAAAATATATAACTTTAAATTCAAGGACACATACGTTATTAAGTAATTGAAGTAATAATTTAATGTAAAATTTTTCTTCATTCAAACTATAGCTTTACTAATGTTTATATCCTCCCTTAAGAATATTTTTTGTTTTCAAAAGATTTACGCATTACACTATATTAAAACATGAAATAAATTTTTATTCAAGTTACAATTTATTGCATTTTCTTCACGAGATCATATTAAATTGTCTGATATCAAATATCGTATCACAAACAATTTATAATTTTGAGCTTTTGTATATCGTGTGAAATCGGAAAAGGCACATTGTTTCGAAATCTAATGTAGCGGATTACGCGAAGCAGTCTCTCGAAACATACCTTTGTCATCATACGTATCCATGCAGGAGTAATTCTATTTATTTAATTATTGAGCTGATCCACTCTAATATATTTCATGTAAAGTCAATAAACATTCTGCAAATAATAATATTAATTCGAATTTAGAGTTTAGAAACCGGATTTATAATTTCAATAGAAATGTGCATATTGTGTATTTCATATGATTAAATAACTTATTAAATTAATTGTATTTCACTATTAAGTTCAGAAATTGTTAGAAAATATTCATATTACCAGCCACTGAAAAGGACAGTTTCCCTTAAAAGTAATAGTTTAATATTTCACCAAAAGTATGGTGCTAAGTAAGTATTTGTAACTACAACCAGCATCTTGGTGACAAGTTTACCAATTCAATGGTGCTTACTCCTTAAATGGTACACCTAAAAGAGTGAAAGATTGCACCAAATTATTAGTTACAGCTAATTGGAACCATTTTTCTGGTGAAATGCGAGTTATTATATTTAACTGTGCAGATAAAAATTTTTAATTCTAAATTTCACCTATCATTTACTGATATTACTTTCTTCTTTATGTAAAAAAAGAAAAAGAAAAAAAAAGTCCTCCAGTTTTTGATGAATTTAAATGTTTCGAGACATTCTGCGCCCCATTAACCCGTTAGCGCTCAGTGTCCTCATTTGAGGACAGCTAATAAAATGGCACCTATATTTTTTGTAGTTTCTTGGAGTGGTTTCTGTTTTTTAGTGACAGATTATAGCGTCACTCTCGATGATCCCTGAAAGTTTTATGTGCCTACTATTAATAATTATTTCATAATTTGGATAGTCATTTTAAGATTTTTCATTCGTCGCACATATACAGTGGAACCTGTTTAAAGTTACCACCCTAGGGACCAGCTAAAATGGTCACTATACGCAGGTGGTCACTTTATAAATTCTCTTTAAAATTGGAAAATGGTCACTTTAGTCAGGTGGTCACTTTACCAAGGTGGTCACTTTCACAGGTTCCACTGTACTTGCTTTTTGCGCAGGTATACTAACTTAAATCAAGTTCAATAATAATATATATATTATAATACAGTGGAACCTGTGAAAGTGACCACCTTGGTAAAGTGACCACCTGACTAAAGTGACCATTTTCCTGACTAAAGTGACCATTTTCCAATTTTAAAGAGAATTTATAAAGTGTCCACCTGCGTATAGTGACCATTTTAGCTGGTCCCTAGGGTTGTCACTTTAGACAGGTTCCATTGTACTTTACTTTCGAGATCTTCGTCAAAATATAATAGGAAATTAATCTGTTATCTCAAAGTTTTTCATTCTCGAAGTTTTCTCGCTAGAACATTAAACGTCAATAAGGTTTAAAATTTAAAACTATCAGAAAAATTCTTTAAGTTAATATATTTTACTGTCAGTTCTCTAAGAAATGAAATAATGAGCTAATAATATTTTGCAAAAGTAATTCGGGTGTTAATGGGTAAACTAGTTTTAGAAAATATCTATCTGTCTATCTGTCTGTGTATACGTGTCTGTGTATACTCTGTATCTTACGAACAAATACATGAACTTTATTAAACTTAATACAGTGGAACCTGTGAAAGTGACCACCTTGGTAAAGTGACCATTTTCCTGACTAAAGTGACCATTTTCCTGACTAAAGTGACCATTTTCCAATTTTAAAGAGAATTTATAAAGTGACCACCTGCGTATAGTGACCATTTTAGCTGGTCCCTAGGGTGGTCACTTTATACAGGTTCCACTGTATTTTGTCGGACCTTTATTTAAATTGGTGCTGATTACATTTTTGGATCAATCGCTGTGTCATACCATTTCTTTATAAATTTTAGTATAACAGAATAAGACAGAATTTTGTATAAATGTACATAATGAGAATTACTCTCAACATTTCTATATGAAATTTAAAAATATATATATTTATGATTGCAATAGTTAATAAAACTTTTTCATAATTACAATATTTTACCTAAATTGTGTATATTTGAAATGTAAAAGCAGAAAAAGTTCTCCTTTTATACATTTGAAAGTTTTCAGACATTCAAATGTATTTTTTGTCAATTTTTCGGGATTTTTTTTTTAAGGGATTTTTATTGTGGATTATTCCTAGTACCAAGTTCAAAGATGTTATATAGTATTTTAAATTGATTTTTTAAAGCAATAATAATAATAATAATAATAATATTGGAAAAAGAAATGTGATAAATTTGATGACTTTTACAGACATAATTTTACTATTTAAAAAGTAAATAGATGCATACTAAAGGACACATACATTGTGAACAGGAAAGAAATAAAAATATGTAATTTTTATCATCTATAAGATTTTGATATAATCCCTATTTATATTATATGCATTTAAATATTATTTTTAAGCTTTCTACGGATAACAAATATTGTTAAAAGTCATTGACTTTCCATTATGTATTTTGATACTACAAATTATATTTTCTGAATATTATTATTAATTATTATTCGTTATATACAATGTCAACAATTATTATCTTTTATGCATATTGATATTTATGATTTTTAAATATACGACTGATGTTACACAGTTTAAAAAACTAAATAAGGCAAAGTACATTATTTAACTAATAAAACCTGATACGAATAAAAAAGAAAAAAAACTGCTTATAAGGAAAAATACTTGCATTTACATTTATATAATTTTAGTAAAAATTAATAGATAATGAAATAGAATAGAAATATAAAAAAAAAATTGAAAGAAAGAATATGAAGATATATTCATATAATATATCTTTTCTGTATACTGTAAAGTACTATTAAAAAGTGAATATCGAAGGATAAAATTGTTTTGAATAGTAAGGAAATTAAACGTTTTACTCTTCACAATTAAATTTGTTTAGCTAAAATTATTCAAAACATTTTATAAATTTCTACAAATATATATTTAACAGTATCTTTTTCTGTACAAGTTAGTATAATTTTAATAAACTGTGTATATATATATAATATTTTTAAAAATTATGTGTATATAATATTTTAATAAAGTACTGTAATCAATATATATCTATATAAACAAATATAACAAATGTAAGTATATAATTATTGTTATTGTTTATTGAATTAATTTCTTACCTGAGAATTTGCAAATGGCACTAGTGACCATTTTCAAGCCAACCAAACATTAAATTCGAATGAATTAGATATGTGCAATATTATGAAACGTAGCCATAAATTGAATAATAGTCCACTCGGCTGTTTCTAATAATAGAGTATCTAACTCCATTTCAGGAGATTATCTATCATATTAAAAGTGGTACTGAAAGCTACAATGTTACACAGTTGATCTGAAGCAGCACTCAAACTGAATAATTTATAAAATTTACCTTTAAATGTAAAATATTTCTTAATGTACATAGTTTCAATTGAGATTTAATTTATGTGTGAAGAACCACTCTTTATTTGATGAAACTTAAAAAAAATTATACATGGTTATCATGAATATACATTGAATTTTAAAATGCATAACTTTATTTCGATATTTACGCGGATGTTTAACAATTTTTATACTCTGTAACATTACAGTCAATTCACATTTTAGATAAGGTAGTCCAAATTAAACTTTTTTTTTTATAAATCTGCTTATAAATGTATGAGTTTTTGTTTATTTCTTTTAAACAGTCATATCATTCTACAAGATTTGTCAATCTTTTAACATTTCAGGGAAAGTAGGATATTTTATATACCACCTAATTTTAATACCCAACGACAAAGAATAGAGGGAAAAATACATTTATCTCTTATCTTCTAATGATGTTCATGAATTCTCGTGGCAGTTGATTTTAAATAAGCAAAATTTCCTTAACCCTGAAAAGGTTAAAAGTAAATAAATTATATCTCATTAGAAATTAAACTTTACTTTTGTCGGTTTAAGAGGATCGTCACCCATATTCACCCATATTTACAAGATGAAAAAATATTCTGATACTTTTTATTTTTGTTTTAGATTGATTAAAATTAGATAAGAAAAATAATTCAGGGAAACATACTTTATTTATAATGTTAAGCTAGATCTTAAAATTTTATACAAATTGTTTTATTACTTATAGTAACGAATTGTCGTCTGGTTAGTTTTTTTTTTTTATTTTGAATAATAAATCCCGTCTTTTGGCTTTTCTCTAAAATGCTATGTCATTTAATAGGATATGGATAAATCCTCCAGCGAACATTCACAGAGGTGGAGGATGAATCCTCCGCCTCTGAGGGTCACCGAAGCGGGGGTGCCATTCCCTTCGTGAAGGATCAAAATTGTTATGGAACGTCTCCGGACCATATTTAGAGATGTGTTTCAGACCATTTTGATATAGGTATTTTATCCCATTGGGGGAAGAGCTGCTGTTCTATCGCAGCCCCGAGGAGGATCAGAAGACCCAAGATTCTCAAGGGGACAAAGGATCTATAAAAGCTTTACTCTTAATAGGTTTCAGGGTAATTTTGTGTGTGAGTTTTCGAGAGTGAACACTGGCTGACTGAAGTTGGGATTTACAGAGGAAAGAAATGCTTATCTTAGGCATCTTGATGAGGTGAACATCAAATTACAGGTTGATATTTACTGATACATGTATCTAGTGTGCGGTTTTTTACATATTGTAAAACGATTAAAGTATTTTTGATTGTACCAATTAAATTTTATCCTCAGCTAACAATGTGACAAATGAAAATGTCATATAAACAGACGGAGGACGCATAGAATGCTAAACAAGAACATGCAGAAACCTTTTTTAATGTAAAATGTTGTTCGAGAAAAGTCCTTACAGGTGGTGTTTGTAAGAAACATAATTTTAAGTGACCTACAAGCAAAGTACATAGTAAATTTTGAGCTTAACAAACATAACATATTGCTTATCGTAGTCAGTTATTTTCTAACTGTTATTTTCTATTGATAATGGAAGGATTACTTTTAAATATTTTTATTATTATTATTATGACCCGCAAACAAAATATTAAATAAATTTTAAGCTGAAGAAATATAACATATTGCTATCACAAACATTCTTTTTAACCTGATATTTTTTATTTATAACGGAAGGAGCACTTTTAAGATATTTTTTTCCTATTACTATGTCCCGCAAACTATGTGTTAAGTACATTTTTAGCTAAACAAATATAACTTGATGCTTATCATAAACATTTATTTTCTACCTGATATTTTTTATTTCGATATTGAAAGGATTATTTTTTAAAATAATTTTCCTATTACTAGTATAAGACGACTTTGAAAATTCTTTGTTCAACATGAAATATAATTGTATATAAAACAAATGTGTAGATATATCTTTTTCTTTTAATAAATTCATATGATAAAAAGAAAATTAATTGTTAAAAGTTTGACATTGATGTTTTATTGAATAATTTAAATCAAAATATTTATATAATAATAGGAGATCTATAATTTATGTATTCATATTTTTTCTCTCTTTTCTGTGCAGTTACATTTATATGGTCGAGTCCAAAAAGCTTCAGTTTAAAGTTAATTTTTTTTAAATAGGTATATTCAGTATTTCTGTTTGCTAAATGTAAGGATTCAGAAAGTTATAAGTATATTTTTTTTCTTTTATTTAAATTCCTTTCTTGTATCTATTTTTCTTTCTTTCTTTTCTTGTGAGAACTTCTATTCTTCCTTTGTTTAATAATTATTATTTTTTTTTTTTATTAGTACACACACACTGTATATATCATAGCTGTCAATCTTTTAATTTTCTAATTAGATTTATCACCAGTATTTCTATAAAGGAGAATATCTCATATATTTTCGACAATTAAGTAAGATGAAAACAATTGTACAACTTTTCAGGTATTAGGTCTCCTTGAAAATCGGGAGAGTTGGCACCTATGTTATATATACAGTCGAACCTCATTAAACCGACCACGTTTAACGGTAATTTTTTTTAACGTAAACTGTTTCCACAATCCCATCAAAATGAAGATAATTTTAGTTATATGAAGATTAGTTATTTATAGCATGAACTACTGATAACATGAAAAAATTTTCCGCCTTGAGATTAATGTTAACGAAGTTCGACTATATACATATATTTATATTATCCTTCGAAATCAATTATCTTAATGGTTTTTTTTTTTTTTTTTTTTTTTTTACGAATTATATTTCTTTCTTTTATTATAATGTGATGATACTGGGCTGCAATGTCCATAATTTATTGACAATTCTTAATTTTTTTTCATAGTTAAAAATATCGTATAGTTTAAATCTTCCTTCCTGGTGTTTGATAATTATAATAATAAATTGTCAATATTATTATTATTATTATTATATATGCATATCCATAAAATGAACGAAAGTAACAAAATTAATCATTGTAAAGAAACATATTTTTTTTTTAAATATTTTATTTATAAACTTGTAAATTTTGAGAAAAAATAAATCTTAATATATAGAGGAGAGTAGGTAAATACGGAATGCCATTTCTATTTTAACCCATCATAACAAATTGACGAATTTTAGATCACTGTGGATTCGACAGTAGCAAATGTTGAAGCGTTGTTAATGTGATTTGGGGGTTTATTTTTAAAAATAGAGTGTACAAGCAAAATATTTTGTTAAAAAAAAAAAAAAAAATCTATTTTCGAGTAATATGGACCAAGAGGGTAATACAGAGTAGTTATGAAGTGAAATATGGTATTCCCATTTCTTAAAGGAAAGTGTGGAATAGGGTAGTAATTTTACATCATGACTAACTGCAATAAAAACATTTTATTTCGAAATTACTTTTCAAAATAAACAGTATTGAAAAAAAATATTTCAAGTTTTACAAAAATCGCAAATAATATTGAATATTTAGTACTCTATATTACCTGAATAGCCATTTTGTAGAAAAATAAACCTCATTAAACTGTTGGTAGCAATAAGTTTAAGGGAAGCAGACTACTAACTTACTTAACTCCCCTACTGGAAATTACACAAGGTTTTTCAAATTTTACTGCTTTGTAAATAGATTACAGAATTAGAAAAACTTAGCTCAAAAAAAGTTTGAAATTTGATAATCAAAGAAGTTGTATGACACAAAATTGCTTTTCTGTCTGATCACAAGGTGATCTACCGTTCATATTTAAGGCCCAGTGAAGAAATTTGACGTGCTTACCAAGGTCGCCACACCATGCAGGTGAGATATAACGGTATTCCATTTTACCGGACTAATGCATATTCCCTACCATTCCTGTATAACAGAAGAAAATCTGCACTTTAAAGTTTCTCTTTCAGTAATAGCACTGAGAAAGAAAATATACCGCCTTTATCTAGAACGAGTATGTGGTCATTTTCTAAATCCCTAAGTTAGAAATATAGATTTCCGAGCTATGCGTATAAGGCACGCCAATAAACTGAATAGACGAAATGTCGAAAAAATTCTAGTCTATACATTTCTAGATGGTAAAATAATAGTCTGAATATTTTGAATATTATGAACATTATTGTGAGAAATTCTCGCTTGATTTTCTAAAATTGGATCATAAACCAAGATTATAATTGCTAAAACTCACCTCTTGTATTCGCACGTATTTGCAGAAATTTTTAAATAAGTTTGACCTCGATAATGTAGAGAAATGCTCTAGAATTCTAATAGGGGTTTCTAGAACTCGCTTTAAAAGGAAACTAGAATTTATAACGATGACATGGAACTATTTTTACTAGAGCCACAATTTAGATTCTGGATATCAGTTACAGAATTTTTCATTGTGAGGATTGCATTTACTCTATAATCTAGTTATGTATTTGATCTTTAACCTCCTGTCTGCATTAATGAATATCTAAAATCTTTCCTTAAGCATTTTTTAAGTTCCATTAAAAATGAATTTGCAAAGAATAACTATCGTGCATTTTGCATTGCTCGAATCAACTTTTTATTGCAGTAAAAGAAATAGAATATCTTTCACAAATATTTGAACAAGAAATTTTCAGTTTTGCCTTTGTTTTCCAGTTCATTCAAGATTCAAAAATGCCGTCGTGGAATCTTTTTCATATTTGACGCTGTCAATAATGAGCAATGTCAGTAATTTCTTTTACAAGAAAACCGCTACATTCTAAGGTCATAGATTAAAATATACACTGAGAAAAAAATATACCACCTTCATCTAGAGCGAATAAGTGGTCGCTTTCTAAATCCCTAAAGTAGAAATGCAGATTTCCGAACTACGCGCATAATGCAAGCCAATAAACTGAATAGACGAAATGATCGAGAATTTCTCGTCCACACATTTCTAAATGGTGAAACAATATTTTAAATATTCTGAATATTCTGAATATTCTAAATCTTTTGTATTGATAAATTCTCACTTGATTTTCTAGAACTGGCTCATAAACCAAGATTATATTTGGTGAAACTCGCCTCTTGTATTTGCATCTATTTACAGAGATTTTTAAATAATTTTGCTCTCTATAATATAGATAAACGCTCTAGAATTCTAGTAGCAGTCTCTTGAACTCGCTTTCAAAGGGAACTAGAATTTATAAGGATGACACGGAACTATTTTTTCTAGAGCCACAATTTAGATTCTAGACGTCAGTTACAGAATGTTTTCTCAGTGTAACAATCACACGTAAAAATTAATAAATAAAATAAATGATTGTACTGATTTCAAAATGCCGTGCCTTGCCTGTAAAAAGTCTGTGTAAATTTAATGTATAATAACTATTTAGGGGAAAAGTTTACTTATTTCGCTAATATTTTTGTAAAATAATATTGTTTGTGCAGATACATATTTCTATTTAAAATATTTTGAAAAATTAAGACTATATTTGATAACTTATAATTCAGAAAAATTCTTAATAAAATATTACATTAAAAAATTAATAAATTTCAAAAATGTTATAAAATATTTAATTTGATTTTGGCATTTTATAAGTCAATTACACACACACACACACACATATATATATATATATATAGAATTGTTTAGCAAATAACTTGAATATCAAAGTTAAAATTTTTGTAGGGAAAAACAAATAAGTCTGAATTCTTGCTATATGAACAAATTAAAAAAAAAAAAAAAAAAAAAGAAAAAGAAAATTTTAAAGAAACATAGCATGTGTGCTGTATTAAAAAGGATTAAAAAGAGAGAGAGAGAGAACGGGAAGATAGCTAAAATGTTTGTTTAACTAACATATATATAACAGGAATATAGAAATAATAAACAAGTAAAGGGGAAAAAAAACTTCATTCTGAAATCTTTATTTTTATGAATGAATGGCTATTTTCTATAAAGAAGTCAAAAGAGTATTTTGCAACTTACAGTATCTCGAATATACATCAATTGAAGAAATCGTGTTTTGATAATTGATTAGTGAAAAACTAAACATTTCATTTTCCCCTAATCTAAAGCTCTGTCCTCTTTAATGTTAAAATTTTTTGTTAATTTTCTAGATAAAATATTTTATAAGTAATATCATTTTCAATATGAGGCTATTTTTTAATAATATGTACATATTGAAATACGACAGCCTGAGATTATTAAGTGACAGTATTTTTTTATATTTATTTAATATATGGTTTTATATAAATAAGTTATTATAATTAATTGGTGAATGAAGCTTTTCTTTGATACTTGATTGTTTAATTATATTATCAATTTAACAATTATAAAAATATTTGTTTGAATTCTGTAATATTATATATACATGTAAGAATAAAAACAAAAATTTCTATAACTATTTTAATAAATACTTAATTTGGAATCGAATAATATAAATTTTTATTCATTATAAGCACTGTTTAAAAGTAAATACTTTATACTCAATATATACGGAAATTAAGGGAACAGGCTATAGTAATTTTCATTTTCAAATCATCACACGAGGCCGCGACAGCATATTTATTGAGGCATTTTCTTCTTAATGAGAAATTTCCGGGTTTCAATAACTGTGTCAGTCAAGTACCATCTAGTTGTTATAGAATAAGCCGCCAAGTTCAACAAGCATAATAAAAATCATTTTCACTCCTGGTGTCACACGATAGCAACGGGAAAGCATTACATGTGGGAATAAAGGAAGCCAGGAGAAAAATAGATGAAATGAGAAGTGAGTTAGGTTTCCTTTTCCTTTTTTGGTCATACAAGAAAAATATTATGTATAAAAAATAATACGCGATTTAAGATATTGCTAAAAACGGAGAAATTAAAAAACAAATTCACTAAAAGGTAATAAGTCGTTAAGTGCATAAAATAAATTATTATTTAAATGTAAAAATTGAAGAATGTAATAAATATATACCGTTAAAGTTTCAAAAAAAAATAATAATAATAATAATTCCAATATAGGTTAATTTAGCCACAACAAATTCTTTTTTTAGAAAATTAATTCTAAGTTTCAACATTTACTGCTGCCATAATAGTAATAAGCCCTACTAATATTGTGAAAAGTAAAAACGCTACTAAAATGGTGAATTCTGTACTGATAAGTATAAAGGATTTAAGTCCATATTCTTGATTTTTCAGGAGACGAAAAATAAAGTTAAACTAACTAAAAACAAATCCGAAGAATCGATTAGGAAAAAGGTATTTCGTTGAGTTATACTCTTTATACCATTCAGTGATTGGCAACCTTCATTTAATAACGGGAAAAAATTGAATTAAATATTTTATACCATACATTGATGGTAAATTTCTGACGAACATTTTTTTACCAATGGATTTTCTCAAAGACTAAATGACATTTTTTTCTGAGTCTGACTATGTACTTAACTCAAAATCGACATTTTTGGACTTAAATCCTTTACACTTATAAGTACAGAATTAAACTATAGTTTTTATGCAGTAGTAAACTTCATTAGTTCTACAGGCATAGAGTTACACTGAAAAAGAACCAAGATCAAAGACACACACACACACACACAAAAAAAAAGTATTATAATTGCAAGTTGTATTACGTGCGAATTATCAGAATGTAATACTTGGTTCAATATGAAAAAAAAAAATAACTAAAATGCCTCATAAAATAACATGTAAAGAAACTTATACATCTATCTTTTAATTTACATATGGCTTAAGTGTTGGTAACTAATAAATCGATTAGTAATAAACAAGAAGAATTCTAAAATTTTATTGTCTTACAGTAGCATTAAAGATACTAATTATCCTGATCTGTAAGTTAGATGTATGATATCATTACACAAACAGGAAATAAAAATGTAAAAGAAATATATTATATTTCATTTTTCTTTTTGCATATTTAAAAAATATCTCACAATACACAACTTGTATCAAATAAAATATGAAAAAATAATAATGTGTAATCATAGTCGAGGCACATTACTTAAGTAAACTCCTTTAGAATATTTTTGCAAAGTTTCATAACATTACAATTATAACTTTTGGAGTTACAGAGTTTTGCAACAAAGCAAAAAGTTAAAAAGTCTCATTTTAAGGAAAAGCAGAAAACATAATTAAAAACCAGACTTTTCCTATTAAATAAAAAAATAATATTAAAAAGCTTATTATTTATTTCAAAGTTTTTTATTTTCTTTCTAAAATTCATTTTACATGCAGTAACAACTTTTGATGCTTATATTGATTAAAACATTAATGTAAACAAACGTTTACGGTTACTTCCAGTTTCAAAAAGTTTCGAGTGACTAATATTAAAATACCTGAACTAAGCAAGATAGAAACAAAATTCAAACTGATTTAGAAAGCAAAAATGTCAGACTTTAATATTAAACCAAAAACAGAAAATCGGATTTTTGACCGAAAATTGCATTTTAGAGGTAGGCAGGACATTAAATAATTTAATTAGAGAAAAATTTCACTTCGTCCACCTTAAACATCTTAACTGAAATTATTGACATAAAAGGGAACTCTAAAACTTCCCAAATTCTAACATCTTGCTCTAAATTAACGCCAACTAAACGAAATTCGAATGGACACCTTTACTTCAAGAAACCAAACTTTCTGTAGACAATCTAGCTCGTTCGTGTGATGGCATGTCTCTGGACTATCCTTAGGGGTGCGTCCCAGAAAGTTGTCAATTACCCATTGCACAGCAGTAGTGCGACGTTAAACTTAACCAACTAACGAACCGCGGACAATCTACACTTCCTCAAAAACCAACGTTAATTAAAAGGAACTCGAATGGACTCCTTACTCCAATGAACCAAACTCTCCATGGATGATTTACTCTTAAAATCTCAAAACAATTTCGAAAAAGAGAGTAAGGCCTACCTTGCAAAATTGACACCATTTTTTTTTTTTTAATAAAGGTTACCGTTAAATTCTTATAAATCAGCAACACGTTTTGGTGAAAACATTGATTTTATTTTCTACAGCATTAATATTTCAAATTTTCCTTTATGAATTGTCCCAAAATTAGGCTATTAAACTAAAATGTGTAAGAATTGTATTGTATAAATCTTTAAAATAGAGGTATATACAGCATCAAAATTACAAAATGAGAACTAATCAATAATATACAAATGTTAATTTTTATGTCAAAATAACATTTCGCTCATGTCTAACTTTATTTCTGTGTGGCAAAAATAAGAAATGTTTAAGCTAGGGAATTTTACGTTATACACTATGGAAAATCAATTTCCTTGAATATATCACAGTTTTTATGAAGTCTTCAGTTAAAATTTATTTTATTGAAAAGCTTCAGTTAAAATTAATTTTATATCTTATAGTGTATGTATAGGTGTACAGGTGTGATTTTAAAATGAAATGTCTAATATACGGGTTTCCATGGAATACTTGCCGTGTTGGTCCTTTTAGTGTATCCTAGTTCGTATGCACGAGTTTCTTACAGAAGAATTAGAATTAATTGCTAGTTTTAATAACTAAACAAATTTAAATGACAGACAGATTTTCTCATGAAATGTAAATTTGCTTTCTTTTCTCTGTTTGTTTTTGAAATGAGAACATTTTAATTAATAAGAAATCTAACTAAAAATATAAAATTCTATCATAACTTAAGATAACTATTTTTAAATTTTTGATAATTTTTTATTATGTATAATAGAACGATTCCCTTTCTTAATATTTTTAAGATTTTTTTTTTACTGTATTTCTACAATATAGCTACAGTATTGTGAATTATTTCCATCATTGATTCTATATAAATAATATATGCTAGACTTTGAGATTAACTGTATCACAATTGGCATTGATCCAAAATCTAAATACATACCTTGTTTCCGCATAGTTACATCCTAGCTTTCAATCTATACTTCGAAATTTGTGATGGCATGATTATTCCACATAACAAATTCTTCAAAGGCCTTTGTTCTCTCCACATTCTTTTAATAACACATAATTTCTCTTTTAATTAAAACTAAATATGAAAGTTCATTTTATTGCGGTACATTAAGAAAGTTATTCGCCAGTCCGAAGGGAATCACTTATTTCTAAAGTGCATTTACTTACAAAGTTGACGTTCTTATTAAAATATGCCATCGATTGTTTCATTAAATCTATACTAAACAAAGCGAAAGCCTACTCACACGTCATATGCGTCTTCCCTTTTAATTAATTCATTAAGTATATCACTGTGAAAAGGATATTGCTTTGGCCTTTCATTATGGTAAGAGATAAAATAGTACTACTAAGGAATAAGGAAGTATCATAAAGTAGAAGTTTCGTCTCATTGTTTTCTATTCTAGACCGACACTTTGAAGGCGGTGTATCAATATTCTTTCAGGTATTCGAATGAAGCATTTAGAAAGGCTTACGTTAAGGAAATTAATTGAATATTGTAATTTCTTCAATTTGGTAAAGGAAAATAAGTTCATAATCTTATTTAAAGTTTTACAATTAAGATATTTTTATCCATAAAATGCATTTCTATTTCAAAAGTCTTTAACACGCTAAAATGCTAAATTAAAGTTATTTTAAAATATTGTTTTAATCTTTTAAGATACAGAACTTTTCCTTTACAATTTTAATTATTATTATTGACATATGAATGGTACAAATCATAAATTTGGTTATTCTATTTGTTTTATGAAAATTTATTTAAATATTTTAATGCAATAAACTATTATTACTATCAATGAAGTGACTTAAATATTTTAAGTTGTGATAATTTTTGAACAGTAGTATGTGATCGTAATTTAAAACAATTTTTTTACAACTACTGTATATACTATACAGACTGTTCATAAATTTTAATCATTAGTTAATCAACATTGAAAATTCGTTTTAGTTTGATTGGAGTGTAAAGTTGAAGAATTAAAATTGAATATACCACGTTTGCGATGTATTGTCATAGTAGTGGGGTAATGTGTCACTACGTTTGCAGACACGGTGACCTTCTCAACGGATATTGTGTGAGAAATTCCGAGCTGGTTATCAACCAGAGTATCTCAGTGGTAGAGCAGCCGCACGTTAAGCGAAGAACCCATGTTCAATTCCTGGCTCTGGTATTTTTCACATAGTTCGTATAAAAATGAATCTTACACTCCAAACAATAATGAATACTATACAAGCTTAAGCTCTATCCACCCATTTTAATTGAAGAACAAATAAAACTACTGCCATAAACGCATTGTCTAGGTATGTATAAACTACGCGCTGATATCAGCTATAATGCCACGTGGCTACAAGCAACAAAATTATCTTTCTTAAACCCAAAACAGTAAAAGATACAGAAAAATGTCAAGTAAATCTCGTCTTAGTACGAAAATATATCTTATGCAGCGCGTGAAATACGCATTTGTTAGGTCAAGATTTACTTAACGTGTAACGGTAAAATCGTTTGCGGTAGGGAAAAAAAATAAAGTACTGGAACCCACGAGCCACGGTACTTTTTACTGTGAAACATGTGCATTATCACTTAATAAAGATGCCAATCAGTTTTTTGTTGAAACGATTGTATTTTCCGTTCACGTGTGGTTTTAAAGAACATGGATTATGGAGAAATTTGACCAACCAAACCTGCATTTAAAAAGTATGCAATGATATTGTAGACAAAGTACTATTTGTACTAAATGAAAGATGCTACAGAATTTTATATTTGACATTTTCCCGCATCATATACCGTTTCTGATGTAGGAACGCTGATTCTATTGTTTCCCACCAGGTGGCACTGTAGCCGATCTCAACTTGCGACGCAAAGTCACTTTTCCATACCTAAACAATACTTTTAAAGTGACAGTTATTTTTCTCCTCAAATAAATGCTGGTGTGCAGAACTTTAGTGGATGACCTGTATATAGACGTTAGTTAATAAAAACTTGATTTTTCTAAAGTAATACAATAACTAGTTTTGTAAAGTAGTAGTTTTATCAATTTCTCATTTTTCCTTTATTTAATATTATCATTGAAAACGATAAATTTCTGGAGACTTTTGCGTAAACTGATAGAGGGATCATTTAATGTTCAATTATAAAAGGCAAATTATTCATTTATATAGATTTTTATTTATTTTTATTTTTTTATGAACATTGTCATAATAACTTTTAATATCTCATGCGATAAAAGTAAATCTGATTTTTTCTTGCTTAAAACTGATTCTTCTACAGATTTACTACTGTTCTAAATCTCCTAAATCATCCGAGTATGATTATGGTCTCCTCGCGTAAAGATAAGAGATAACATACCCTAGAGGCTATTTATAAAGCTAAGTTTGAAAAAGAGAGAACAGCAATAATAATGTTTCTAAAAAAGTAATATCATATTTAATCTACCTTTCTTTTTTTATGGCTTTGTACATTTATTTTAATAAAAGCCTCTTCCTGTGAGAGATATTTAAAATTATAAATAAAAGAAAAAAATAATTAATATTAAAGATATGTAATAAAATAAGTAATTTAAATTCTAAATTTTAGAAAATAGTACTAGCAGCGTAACTACTCTTTATCTTTCTAACGATAAATAAAACTGCATATATGTCAAGTAATACAGTTGAGTGGAATGTGTAATTTATGATGCTTTTTATGGCAGTGTGGTGAATTTCCACAGATTTGACGATTGACGTTTGAGATATATGATAGTGTATTACATGAACATATAAACGTGTATTACAATTAAATTTAATGATGGATATTTCAAAGATTGCAAATATTTCAAAGACGGAAGGAGGCCACTCACCACTATGCAGTGGTTTTGAGCTATTTAAATCTCCAGAGAGGGGCTCTGACGGCAGTTGTCACGTTACACAGTGGAAATTGAAAGAGCCGTCTCTAGAGGTTAATCCTCCCCCGTTGTTTATTGTTTAAACAAAAACTAAAAAAATAAAAATAAATAAAATTTTTCTGGATATAAAATCCTACGCGACAGAGAGCAGTTAATTGATAAGTTAAATGATAAGACAAAAGGCAGTTAGTTAATTTATCATAGATTTTCGAGATCATGTGTCGAAAATAACTGTCCCCACAAGCTGAAACACTGGTGTGGTGGAGTGTTAGAAAGTGATTTAGTGTATAGAGCAGAATTACTCTGCGTCGGAAAGGATAAACGAACATTTCAATTAAAAATTAACTATGGATATTGAAAATAAATGTCTCTAGAAGTTTGCAACACTGGTGTGGAGTAGTGTTAGAGTGTGATGCATTGTGTAGAGCAGAATTTTTCTGCGCCAGAAAGGATTACATGAACATTGCAAGTATAAATTATTGATGGATATTGAACATAAATGTCCCTACAAGATGACAACACTAGTGTGGTATAGAGGTTAAGGCCGATTGACTTGTCATGCCTCATGGGTCCTAGGTATGGGTGTAATGCTTTCCGTAGGGTACATTTTAGGGCGTCCTAGTCCGTATTTACGAGAACTTTTTAGAACACCAAAGAAATCTACGAATGGTTAGGTCGATGAACGTGACCTGGAACCGCAACCAGCTATTCTTATTTAACTTTTTCCTCTGTTTCTTATTCGTATTGTTCAAATGTATTTTCTGGAGATATGTGTGTAGTATATTGATGATCCATTAACAAATTAAACTAAAAGAAATATTTTATATTTAAATGGAGAAATTTCATGCGAATTTTGTTTTCTCAAAATTATAAATTGTTTTTTAAATAAGAATGCGCTGGATTGTCAAAAAGTGTGTTCTACGATTACGAATGTGAATATCGCTTTACCTGTACTGACGATACGAACTTTTTGTAACTAGATTATAAATGACAAGTTCGCTGTAATAATATTAAACTTTTCTGTTTATTTAATCAATGAAAACTATCACACAACTCTGTATAACATTTATTTTAAAAATTACTGCTAGTCAAAAAGCGTTAAACTCGGCAGCTATGATCTAGATCTATAGACACGGATCTTACAGAAAATGCAGAATTTCTAAGTATATAAAAATCTATTTAATTTTCTGCTGCCCTGTATTAAGACACAGTATGTAGCAATGATGAAGTTTCTTTAGATCTAATCTGGGGTAGAACATTTCACTGGATCGAGTTCGGATTAATCCTTTTTTTGTTGTTGTTTTAGCTTAGGCATAGTTTTCGTTCCTTGTTTTGTTCAGGACGTATTAATTATATATGTTTTTAGTTTGCTTCATATTCAGATGAAATTGTTATTCTTGCAAACTTAATTCCAATTTTATTTAGATTTTATTAGTTTTTTAATGTTATTTTTGTATTTTTTTTATTATTATTTTTTAAAGAAATTACACATTTTATAAACTCGATTGAATATCTAATGGAAACAAATGCACATTGGAAAGTAAGTGTGCATTTATAATCAACTTATTTCGTTATTAGAACCCGTGCGAAATAATTTGTAGCCCCAGGTAAAATATTTGCAAACGCTTCCTTCTTATGTATACATATACATACATCTATTAATAAACATATATCTGTATGTATAAATTTATGTGTATGGGATTTTTTCAAATTTGGAACTGCATAATCTTCAAATTTTAATAAATGCTGGTTTGTGAAAAAACAATAAATAAATAAACTGATGATTTTAATTATAATCAAGTTATCGTAGAATTCATTCTGAGGTTGAACGTTTCTATATATTTGCCATGTTTCATGTAAAAATATTACTTTATTGTTAAGCAACTAAGAATTTTTCGCTAAAAATAAAAATTTCAGACCTTTAGGAAACGAAAATTCTTGTATGATTTTCTTGAGCTGTACAGCTAGTTTTTAACGGTAATGCTGTGTGGTTTTTAAATCCCTTTTCGTATTCCACAAAAGTATCGTCTGACCACACTACTACTATTTCTTTTTAACATTGATTTTCTAAATTTATAACAAAAATTTTATACAATAAAAGAATACTCATTGAATGAAAACAGTGGTCTCAATTTAGTCAAATAGCACTGTTTTTGAATAGTGGTTGTTTTCTTATTTAAACAAAAATTTTTCTGCCATAGGCATAACAAAAATTACTGTTTAAGCATTTATAGTATACCATGGTCTTAATCGGGCTCTGGGATTGCTGTTCCAGGGATGGCAATCGTCTATGCAGTTAAAATTCAACTTTTCCGACCTTGCTAATTTATATCTGTCTGTGCTGCTAGTGCAATGCATTTAGAAATTGTCATATAGCTGATAATAGATGTATTATATTAATTTCAAAATGTCATACTGATTTATGTTTTTTTTATTTTAACAAAATAGTGAATTAATGAAAGTAATCAATTTTTTTATTTATATATTAACGATTGACAACCAACTTTTTGCTATTAACCTTCAGCCATTGTCTGTCAAATTTCCATCAAAGTGTTACTGAAGACTGTATAAGATTCTTCAAAAAAAAAAAAAAAAAAAAAAAAAAAGAGAGAGAGAGAGAGAGAGAGAGAAGGATATTTTTTCCTCGCTTATATGAATCCTATTGCAGATACGAATATTTATTACTCGGGGATACACACCTATACAAAATGAGTACGGTGCATTGGCACAAGTGCACTTTTAAAATCTAAATTATGACAAAAATAACAATGAATATTATAGAATATATTATTGCTATTCACAGACTTATACATGCAAGGGGACTATTCACAAGGTGACAATTCGCAGACTTTTACGTACTCAATACATACAAGGAGTGTTCACTGTAATTTTTATAGAATTTAATTCAAACTTAAGTAGTATGGAGCTCTTTTAGACATAAAATGCTTAAACATAATTATTTTGAGAGAAAGTTATTTGAAAAATACTGTTACTCTCTTACAAAGCTACAAAATTTTAATTTTAATTAATTAATTTATTTATTTTTGAAATATGAACTTATATTATTTAATAAAAAATTAAAGAACTGGTGTACAATAAACATTTAATCATAAAAACATTTTCTCACACCATAAAATTAAGATAAGCACTACCGGTTTCGAGTATTATCTGAAGAAGAATGAACACGGACTTTCGAAACCGGTAGTGCTTCCATTTATTTTAAGGTGTGTGAAAAGTTAATATGTTTAAATATATATTATTTAGTAAACCTTTTTTATGATTTTTCAAGTTCATTATTCCCTTTAACGTGCTTCAGAATACATTTGCTTATTTCCTCCATTATATTTGTTTTTAATTGTAATATATGGAGAAATGCGAAAGAATTAATTTATACTCGTAATCACATCGTATTTCTTGAAACATGTACCAAAAGACTTAATACATAATTTTCACATTGAATGTCTAAAATTATTATACCCCCAGCACAGACAGCTACTTATATCACTTGATTTAATATCAATTAATCTATATTTTGTTACATTTTTATTATTATTATTATATATATATATATAGGTCAAATTAATATACGTATTTCACACAATTTACGTAATTTAATAATACGTATAAATACAATTATTATATAAGCAGACATTAAATTTTAAAATATTCAAGAGTGCACTATTCAACGTTAAAGTGTTAAGCGGTATAGCTTAAGAATTTCCGAAATACAACTTTTAATAGACCATCTTAATATGGTGTTGAAAATTCCTAAAACTATTTTCAATACAACATGCACTGAATATTAACGAGTTCCCTTTTATCTATAGAAAACATTACGGAAATCTTAGACAATATATTCAGATATTTTAGAAGTTTTGCATTCATCGGACAATAAATGGAAATAACATAAATTTTACTTTATTTATACATTTATACATTAAAAATAGCTATAAGAGAAAATAATTTATAATACCTTTTTCCTTTTTTCTGAAAGTTTGTTTATTTCGAACAGAATAAAATTCAAAAGCTTACAATCATTTTTTCAAAAATAAATAAATAAGGGTAATACAGTAGAACTTGGGTCATTCGAAGTTGAAGGGAGCAAAGAAAAATTCGAAATATCCAAAAATTCGAATTACATATACTATTTTGTCAAAAAAAGAGATAAACATCCACCCCTCCCACCCCCACCCCCCATTAAATCAATATTTTCTTACGAGCTTAATTATTGAACACTTTTTAAAGAATAGTAAGATATTTTTGATTTATTCTTTAAGTACAATCTTTGTGTCATAGCATATAACTTGATACAAAAATAGAATCTTCTACATTAGACATGACTTTCAATTCAAAAAAACCTCGAAGTTCATGTATATTCACTATATCTTCTGATGCACTAGCTAGGGTAGTGATTCTCAACCACTGTGCCGCGCGCCGAATTTTAGAAATGTATATACTAAAAATCATAATGCTTTTTTTTATTACGAGTAAAGTTTGTTTAAATTAAAGAAAAGTACACTGTAAAAAAAACTGGGTTTTTTTTTCCTTCTTCTTACAGTTAAATACCATGCTTTTAACAGTTTTTACTTTCGGTAACTGTGATCTTTCATAAAGTGGAATATTTGCCTCAAGTGAAATGTTTGAAGCCAAATTTTAAAGTTAAAAAAAAAAAAAAAAAAAAAAAAAAAAAAGGGTTGAGAACCACTGAGCTAGGGGCATCTCTTGTATTTCCTTATCCTTCTTTTGTAAGACTGTTAAAATATATAATGCACTTTAGCTGAGAAAAATGTTGGGAGCAAATTTTACTGTTATATTTTAAAGGCAATCGTACGAAAAATTCGAATTATCCAAAATAGAATTCGAATTATCCACGATTTTTTAACGTTATTTTTATGTAAAATTCAAAGGACGGAGTAAAAAATTCGAATTATCCAGAATTTCGAATTAAACAAGTTCGAATTATTCAAGTTTCCCTGTATATTTCGTATAATATAATAAATGGTATGGCACTCATTCGACTTTATCTTACCCTGAATTCGAATTTTATAAAGACAGATTACAAATTGTGGGGTTGGATGTGTTTCAAAGACTAAAACAGTATATATCCTCTACTATATTCCTGGCAGCTAGCTTAGCGTGGTAGAGCCCATAAAATAAACAGAATATTTACTGTTTTGTTTTCCCATAAAACCAAATTCAAATCAAATCGACGACAGGGACGAACAGGACACAATAATTCTCCAACGACTGTAGCACATGACAAAACTTAATGAATACAGAAACACAATATTTACAGAGTACATGGATCAACATTTTAAATAATAGCATGAACAGCGCTGTCAAACAGGCGCTACATTTTATAATTCAAAACATTTCAAAACACGCAGACGAAACTCTGCGAACCTTTTTGAAGAAGAGACTGCTACAGACTGACAAAGTGTATTAGTAAATCCTATTGGGTACGAGGGCACATGATTTTTGATGACGAATGCTTCAACTTAAGCGTTTTATCATTGGCCTTCGCTGCGAAAACAACCTCACAGGGTGATCTGAGCTAGGAGATATAGTTTTGGGTATTGAAGTATTTTATATATATATATAAACAATAAATGATTTGTCATTTAAAATTTTGAGCATGAAAAAAAAATAATATTTAGACAATAATTTATAAAATTTTCATTAAAATTCAGCCAGTGAGTCCTGGTATTCGAGACTCTTCACAAAAGGGGTGAATACGACTTCTCAAAAACTAATGCACAGATCTTATTGCAATTTCACACACCTTTTCAAAATGGAAGTGACTAGCTCTTGAACGGAGGATTTTTTTTTTTTTTAATTGGAATTGGAATTGGCATTTTTGGCAGAGTTGTGCGCAGAAACAGTACACCTTTCGGAACAGTGCTTTCTAAAAATAGTTGCAATCGAATATATATATATATATATATATTTCCCCCAGTGGCTAGGCAAAAGTTGCATAGGACTATAAAGATACAAATCAAATAAAAGACAATATAACAAAGAAGACCGAAGTCATTGCCTAAGTAGCGATCTTGCCTCCCAATATCTCGACTCTTCTGTAGAACATGGAAGAGCCCTACAACGGGACAGATAGTCCCGGCCCATTACTTCTCCAGAATCACAAAGTGGGCAAGTAGGGTCGTTTAAGATACCTATGCGCTTCAAATGAGCGGCAAGGCAGTCATGTCCTGTAGATAGGCGGAAAGTCGCAACCGCCTTACGTCTTGGTTTATCAGGAATTAGAGTAGGACTTAAATTCTTCCATTTCTTTAGAGCTGTACGATTCTCAAGATCTCGTAAAGTATTATATGTAGGACCTCGAGTTTCATGACTTAAGGTAGGGAGGTTGTAAGCAAAAAATGTAGATCTCTTTGCCGCAAAGTGTTACCAGGGTGCACCACGGGGAGGTAGATCTACTTCGCACCCGATATATATATATATATATATATCTATATATATATATAATAAAAATATAAATGGGTATTTTGTAGTCCACAGTAGGTTTTTTTCTTTAATACCAAATGCTAAATTATGGATTAAAATAACTAAAATTTTCATAGCATACAACAAGATATTTGAGCAACATAAACATAACAAAACTGTTTTTAGAAAAATCCTTTCTTTATAACAGAATACTTTTATTTATTTTTTTCTCTGGCGTTAACTTTAATCTCTCCATCTCTTCACTTTACATACAGATTATTACTATTCAACAAAGCGTCGTATGAAGAGTCTTTTTTACACAAATATTGCTTTTTAATTCAGAGAAAAACATATTTTTCATACCTGTTGTGCTAATTTCGTAAAAGTAATATTTTGTATAACTGCTGAATTAAATAACTCGATAAATTTAATATATGTTAAAGAAAACTATTAAGCTACGTCCACCAGAAATTTTTGTTTAATATCATAACTATTTAATTGGTCCCTCAACTCTGTGTTAGCAGTATCAGAGCATTGCATAATATGCATCTTATATGTTAAGCTTCCTGCAACTACGTACACTAGCTGCCGATCGTGAAAAACGGTCCTTGAAATATCGTGAAAAAGAATGCGTTACATTAGCATAAATTTTGTCGTATGATATAAGCCAAAATTTACTCAGCATAGATTAAGAAAAATCTTATATGCGAAATTTGTTGCGATTCTATGCCAAATAAGCTAACATATGGCTGAACAGGGCAATCTGTCGGCCTATGACCACAGTATTGAATCAGTATAGTCTTTCATAATAATCATCTTGTATATCAGTTTTTGTGCATTCAGGCATTGCGGCAATTGAGATACAGTATTTTCTTTAAAGGGTAAAATTGTTGCATAATAGCCCCAAATGCTGACTGAAATATGGCAAAATCTAATCAATCCCAGTTTATATTAAGGGGAGTATAGCATAAAAAATAAAGGACATGAAAACAATGAGACTTGGGGCAAGTTTTTACTTAAACTATGAAACCAATTTCGGCAGTTTTTTTTTTCTGGTAATAAAATTTACTTGAAGAGAGATATTATATTAGCAGCTTTTTTTTTCTTTTTTCTTTTTTTCTTATATAATTGAAATGAAAAATTTTTAAATTTGGAAAACAATTTAAATGTTGCTTATACAGTATATATGATTTAAAGTTAGAAAAATAGCCACATTAGGCATTTCAAAATAATTGAATATACACAAATCCTCAAAAAAAAAAAAAAAAAAAAAGAAAGAAAGGAAAAGAAATCCAACTATGTTTAAAAGAAATATGACTCTAAATTGCGTACTGGACATAACAAATGTTCAAAAGCTAATTTTCCTTGATATTTAAAGTTTTGAGTTTGGAACGGAAACATTTTGTTGCTATTGTAAGAAACGTTTAACGAACTACACCCCTCCCCCCTCAAAAATAGAGTAAAATGAAATATAATAATAAATAAATAAATAAATAATAATAAAAGCATCGAAATTTACTAAATGGTTTGGAAGAAAAAATGTATCAGAATTTAGCCAAAGCAAACTAAATCTCCTAGGAGATTCAGTTAGCCTTGGTTGAACCACAAGGATCCTGCCCGTAAACATCGTTAAAATATTATTTTCCTATTAAGTTCCGAAGGTTTCTTGCATTTTTTCATCAGATACAACAAAATATTTAGATTTATAATTCGTAATATATACATGGCGATCTAGTGTTACTGATATTTTCCGTAGGTTGTAATTCTCTTTGTTTAAGTATGTTGAAATATGAACTGTAAAGTTAAAATCGACCTTCCATTGAAATATGCAGGTCAAGAATCGTCTGTGAAATTTCAGTAGTAGAGTATTGGCACATTAATTCGAATTCCCGGGTACAATACCTAGCTCAAGATGACCAGTGTTGTGCACGAACGCGTTCATTTGAACGCGTTCATGAGCGTAGCTCAAAAATTTTGAGTTTTGAGTTGAACTTCGCTCGTTTTTTAAATTATGAACTTGAGTTGAACGAAACTCGTTTTTTTCACGAACTTGAGTGTGAAAAAGCAATTTAAACTCAAACTCATATTAAATATTTCTGTCTGAAATATAAAAAGGAAAATAGAAGAAGAAAAGGACAGAAAAGAGAATAATTGTGCAAAATGGATCCCGGAAAAAAAGGCACTCATAAAAAGGGCACCCGTTAAAATGGGCCCAGGAAAAAAGGGCATTTTTGCAATTTGCAAATCGCAAAAATAATAAACATCAAAGAATAAATTTAAAGAATTATTTCATAATACATTTTTAGAAATTTCAATCAATGAAATTGTTACCATTTTCACTTAGTATCTACCTGGGGGAAGGGGGAGTCAAGGAGCAGATTGAAAGATAATAATTTTCTTTATATTACCTTTTCTTTGATTTTTGCATCTGCATATAAATTTATATGCAAATTCGTGCAGTAGTTCCTGAGATATAGCCTTCCCTGAAATTGTAGAAATCGCGGTATAGAGGCGCCACTTGTTGAGTAATGATCACCAAAAGTTGATAAGGCACTAATCTGGATCAAAGAGCGTCCGCATATAAATTTATATGCAATTTCGTGCAGCAGTTCCTGAGATACAACCTTCCATGAAACTGTGGAAATCGCGGCCTAGCAGCGCCACCTGTTGAGAAATTGATACTAAAATTCCGTAGGCGCTAATTTTAGTCAAGGTACATCTGCATATAAATTTACATGTAATTCTTTGCTGTAGTTCCTGAGATACAGTCCCGAAACATTTTTGACGCACAGACACAGACAGACATTTTCTAAAAATCGTCCAATCGTTTTCTGGACCTTTAAAAACGTGTAAATTCCTCGAAAACCGGAAGCAGAAAATTTTTACGAATCCAATACTTTCTTTTATTGAATATAGAATAAAGGAAAAAAAGAGGAGGGGAAAAGAAATGCAAAATTAGAATCTGTAAATACATTATAATTTTTGACTGAAAAGTGAATTTTGCCAACTAAGTTTGAAATTTACCAAACGTGCCAGTTTGTTTTAACATAGTGTGTGTAGGACTTGGGAGAGGGGTGAGTGTTCCCTCTTACCTCCCGTTTGCAAGCGTTCATAGAAAACGATGCGTTCGCCTTTATCTGCATTTTCAAAAATTCAAAGAAATCGCCTTATAAAGTTTCGTCTACAAAATACTACATATTAAAAACAGTATTAGTCTCTCTCTCTCCCTTTTTTAATAGTTTTTAAGATTTATTCAATTTCTTCAGAAATATTAGCGAGAAAAAATGTGTAGTTTTGTAAACTTCTCAACTCTTCGTGGACTATCTTGAAGTGTGTACATACATCTCACTCATGAACTTAATCTCTGCTATTGTAAATAGCATGTACACGAAAATTTTACTATAGCTTCAAAAATATTTTATATGATTATTTTAATTTGTTTCAAAATTATATCAACAAAACTTCTTAGTTCAAACCATTTTTAATTTTAGAATGTATATTCAAGAAATATCAATTGAAAATGATCTGGAAGTGTTGTAACTTGAACATCAAATTAACAGCAATTTTACAATTAATTTTGAACAATAAAAAAATACAATCAAAATTTTAGGGGTTTTTTTTTTTTTTTTTTTTTTTTTTTTTCTTCAACCCAAATATTAAAATATAGGGATGTGACTGACAAGCAAACGAACAAATAAATAAATATATGTTGAAACTTTATGTGGGGGAAAAAAAATAAAAAAAAATAAAATACCAGAATTTGGATGGCAAAAGTATCATTATTACAGAAATTATTTTATCTTTAAGAAATTTTATCTTTCACTTAACCAATTAAGAAAAAAAAATCACTAACTTGACCATTTACAACCTTTAATTATGTAAAGAAAATATACATAATAAAATTCAGTCTTTGATTTATAAAGCTTTATTAAATGTAGGGGAGCACGGGGCACAGTGGACCATATTCAACTCTTTTAGTTCATATGGATACTCATGTATGGCAGCATGGTACTAGTTGTATCTATGCAGCCAAAAAAACCACATAGGAAATAGTAAGGTAACCATTTTGAGCATTTTTTTTTCTTTTTTTTTTTTTTTTAACTGCTCAAAGTACTTTTTCCACATTGAAGAATTTTAAAATTATATAAAGATTGAACTAGCGACTATAAATACTATATAGCTGTTAAAGGAAGGCAAGATATTGCTGTTTTTAAATTTCTAAAAATTATTAGCATATTTGTAGTCTGTATATTTTATTATTATTATCTGTTTTACTCTGGCACGGGACACAGTGGACCACCTTCCAATGTGCCTAAAAATATAAATTAGTTTAATACTTATATTAGTTTTAGTTAAATTTATAGATGCAAATATAATGTAAAGTATTAATATCTCAAAGTAATAAATATCTTAATGCTATGATAAAATAAATAAAAATAATTATAAATTTCTGAAAAGAATAAATATTTGAATAGTACTCGTAATATAATAATTATTGATATCTGAAATAAATATTTGAATTATATAGCATTAATAAAAGGAAAAATATCTAATTTAATAAATAGTAGAATTTTTTTTTATTATTGTTGGTTTTAGAGATCACATGTGAAAAGCAAAAGAAAGTAGCTTCATACATTTTAGTTAAATTTATCCTACAAATATAATGTAAATTAATTATACCTCAAAATAATAGAAAAAAATATTAAATATTTGAATAGTAGTATAATATTTATTAATATCTGAATTTAAAAACATATATCTGATTTATAAAGTATTAATAAAAGAATAAAAAACAATTATCTATTTCAACTTAATAAATTTTCTTAGTGGAATTTGATTTCTTATTCGTTTATTTTAATTTTGTTTATTTTATTTCAGGAAAATGCTTGAATTATACTTGTTAGACTAGAATAGCATAAGAAATTAATTTTAGAGAAAAAAGAAAGTAATTTCTAATAATTTAATATAAACAAAAGAGGCTGGTCCACTGTACCTCGGTCATGGGGCATAGTGTTCCACTTTGTGAGTGCTCACATTTTTTTTTTTCATTCATAATGTATTGGAAATATTATTATAAAAAAATTAAGACATGTCAAGAAGGGCTTAGAGTTTGTTTGCTATATATATATATACATATATATATATATATATATATATATATATATATATGTATGTATGTATATATATTAAGTACATTGCTTTACTGTTTTTTGTGAAAAAAAAAAAAAATAATAATAATAATAAGAGTGTAAAAGTGGTTCACTGTGTCTCGGTCTCCCCTATATTACAGAACTAAAAATAAATCTTAATAATAGCTTAAATCAGTTAAAAAATAAATAAATAAAAACTCATCATTTTACGTAGTAATATATATTGATAAATCTGAGACATGTTTATAAAATTTCTTGGAAACATTGTGAACAAATACATTTTATTTTAAATAACAGTTCAGTGGTTAAGTTTCCTTTTCAGGAAATCTGTTGACCATTTTTGAAGAGAGGGATTTCTTTCATGTTTTCGACACAATTCGAACATATGGGTTAAAAATAATTAGTAAAGGGAGGGCAACGTCTCCGACAAAACATGCACACGACGACATTGTATTGGATTCAAAAGAAAAAAGCGTGAGAATCTACTATACTAAACATTACATTGCTTTGTGCGGGTGCAAGACCACCCAAAGACGCGGGAGATGTATATACTACACCTCACAGCCCTGAGGCAGTGGGACAAATTGTGTAGCCCTCATAAAAGTACCGGACATTTCATTTTCTGATAAAGACGATGCTAATCTAGAGAAAGGATCTGCTTTCACAGAACTATATAGATATCTTGCGAGTCACATGTCCATATATTCTCTTTTTTTCATTAAAAATAATGAGATACCTGTTATTTGCGAAAGTAATTCTTTAATTCGTGAAAATAATCTTTATTTTATAACTTTTGCATTGAAAGATAGCATCTTTAGAAATTAAAGCATTTAGACAAGGATTACTGGTTTAACACATATTGTACATAGAGTAAATAGAATAATATTAAAGTTTTTAATTTCTATTTATATTTTTAATACTAAAAATAAAAATGCATTCAGATTATTGAAATAATTTCATGTCAGAGATGTAGATTTTACATCATTGATTATTTTATTTTTAACACTTTCTGGAAAATGCAAATAATAATAATTAAAAATAAATAATTTTTAATAAAAAATAAGAAAATAAAAATAAAAATAGAATATTAATCCTCCTTATTACAACAAGCTATTTACAATCTAATTTAAATTGTCTTAATGTTTTTTTTTTTTTTTTTTTTTTTTTTCTAAAATGAATATATACATCCACAAAAATTCAAATATAGTACGTGTACTAAGCTAAAGATTATTTTTCTTTTTTTAAATGTACAGCTAGTTTTAAAATATCATTTATGATAACAGCAAACAGGATTTAATTATTGGGATTTAATATTATACTTTTATTTATAATGAAAGGCTTTCTTAAAACATTTCTTAAATCACGCTTAGAACTTCCATAACTTTTCATAATACGAGGTATTTCGCATAAATTTCTGATATTGAAATAGCATGGATTTGATTGCATGAAAACTGAAATACAAAATTGACAACAGTATAATATCGTGGAAAACTGGGGTACACACCCCCCCCCCCCAAAAAAAAAAAAAAGATACTGTAGCAAGGAAAACGGTAGGCTTCTGGATATAGCATTTAAGTATTCAATCGTACCAGGTGACCAGCGGAATTTATATTTCTTCTTATGAAAGGATTAGCTTAGAGTCCTGCGTTGTTCGAGTAAACTTGACTCGCAGCCGACCCGACCTGCAAAATGACTTTTGACCTTCAACACGAAATGAATCTGCAGCTTCTGACCCGCCATATTGTTAAAATTGTGTTAGATAATAAGATGAATAGAAGTTCTTTTACACAAACTACAATTATATTATTGAAGAAATCTTTCAGAAAATTAAATATATTACAACAATGTGTTTATCTAATTATAAACAAACATTTAGTTGTTGTTGGAAAACTAGAGCAGTTGTAATAGTTCCTTCCCCAAGGCCAGCAATAACTGCAGAACTCAGCAGTACAACTCAACTCCTCTCCAGTTGAAGCGAGTGCTACCGAAATGCTTCTGTTTATCGCTACGAAAGAATGTTCTGTTTTTGATCAATATGTCGCTATGGTGCGAATATTATTCGAATATAATATTACTTTAATTTACGGGCCCTCTGTATATAATTGATGTATAATAGTTTGTAAATAGTAATGTTTGTGTTCAACAATATCTCTTTATGGAAGTGTGTGCAGTTTGATTAAAAGAAAATATTGAAAATTATTCTATGTTCTATTTCAAGACTCCAGCCTGCTTTATTCTCTAAAAAATGATTGTGAAACCAATATCTGGCGCCCCCGGGTGGGCCTGGCGTCTTAAAATAGAATGATTAATAATTAAGAGGTAAGAAGATTAGATTTTTTCCATTTTGAAGTTTTTCATTGATGATCTAAAAAAAAAAAGAAATATTAAAACGAAACTTACGAAGAATATTTCATAAATGAATGCATTTTATTAATGAATATATTATATCATTTAGATAGTATTAGATAGTAATACAAAGTGTATTATTTATTGATATAATAAAAATAGAAATATTTTGAAGTTTATGATTGTCAATTGAAAGTTTGTAAAACGAAAATATTTTGGTTTTGAAGTTTATC
This sequence comes from Salticus scenicus, assembly GCA_963930645.1. NCBI lineage: Eukaryota > Metazoa > Arthropoda > Arachnida > Araneae > Salticidae > Salticus > Salticus scenicus. Next base: position 133,535,903 of record OZ005649.1, read on the forward strand.
TTGTGGTGATTTCAAATTTATGAAAGCGAAATTTACTTAGTAAAATAAATATTGAGTGAATATTGTATTATATTATTTGATAGTAAAAATGGAAATAATCAAAAGAAATAAAACTGCACACAGAGCTTCCTTCACGAGGGCCTATAACAAGCTAGAAAATATACTAGCAGACGAAAATTCTTCGTTCGAAGAAGTAGAGATCAGTTTAGTTTTATTTAAACAAAAATCTGATACATTAGAACTGACACATAATACATATTTAGATACTTTAAAAGAACAAGAATTTGAAACAGAATTTGATTCTGTAGAAGAATATAGGGAAAAATCACTGAGAATTCAAGTAAGAGCTCAACGCTTTTTAGAAAATCACAAAAAATTAAATGTAAAAGAATGTAATATTGTTGATAATGATAATCAATTAGAGATTAACAAATTGGGTAAAACATTATGTCAGCGTCTCCCTGAAGTTGAACTTTACACGTTCGGGGGAGATTTAAAAGATTGGCTCACATTTTGGAACCAATTTAAGAATATTCATGAGAATAAAAATTTAAGTAAAGCAGATAAATTTCACTATTTGATTCAGTCAACTAAAATTAAATCAGAAGCAAGAGAAATTGTTCAGTCATATCCCGTAACTGAAGAAAATTATGATTTGGCTATACAGAGCTTAAAAGAAAGGTATGGTCGAGAAGACCTTTTGATCGATTTTTATGTTAGGGAGTTATTAAAACTCGTTCTTAATTCTAATAATAAGAAAAATGGTTCTTTGAGCGGTTTATATAATAAATTATCTACTCAGTCACGAGCGCTAGGCACTTTGGGTGTTACTAGTGAAATGTGTGGCCTAATTTTATATCCCTTAGTTGAAAGTTCATTACCCATAAATATATTACGTTTATTTGAACGACAGAGAAAAATTCTAGAAACTGAAAATAAAATATCGAGTCTTGATGCCATACTTCTGTTTTTAAGAAATGAAGTACAGTCCGAAGAAAAGATTAAATTGAGCAGAACCGATCTTTGTAATACGCTTCCTGAGCGCGAACATAAAGGTTTAACAACTTATAAAAATGTAAAAGATAATTATCCATCCGCAATGGAACTAATTACACATGATTCAAAAAGTAATTTATGTTCATTTTGTTCAAAAGATCATGAAATGCGATTTTGTAAGAAAGCATTTTATATTCCTTTAAGCGAGAAACTTTCAGTTATTAAAAATAAGGGATTATGTCGAATCTGTTTAGTTAAGGGCCACGTAGCCAATTCATGCAAATCAAACATTAGGTGTCAGATTTGTAGTAAGAAACATTTAAAATTTATGTGTCCCACGTTGGAATCTAATAAAAATAATGAAGGTTCTAGGTCACTTTCGAATCACGATGAAATAAAAGAAAAGTGTGTTGACACACTGTTTACACAAAAAGAAACTAAATCAAAATCGCAGGCCACTAATAATGTATTTTTACAAACTTTAGTTGTAATGCTGTATGGAAAAAATGCGAAGCACAAAGCGAGAGTTGTCCTAGATACAGGGTCTCAAAAGTCATATATATTGAAATCCACTGCAGAAGAATTAAATTTCGATTTTGTAAGAGAAGAAGAATTTTGTCATTCATTATTCGGTGGAGAGAAAACAGATATAAATAAACACATATGTTACAAAATTTATTTGAGCAATCTTCATAATGATTATATTTGTAGCTTAGATGCTCTAGATCAAAATGTTATTTGTAATGATATTTCTGCGAAAACTCAAGGAAATTGGATACGTGAGTTAAAAAATAAAGGAATCAATTTAACTGACATTGACAATTCTGGGCCTATCGAAGTTCTTTTGGGAGCAGACGTCGTAGGTAAATTATTTACTGGTAGAAGAGAAAAACTTAAGTCAGGCTTAGTCGCCATGGAATCGAAATTAGGATGGACTTTGATGGGAAAAGTCCCTCAGTCCAGTATTTGTAGAGATATAAATATGTCTGTCATTAGTATGCTTTCACAAGAAGACATATCGGTTTCGAAATTATGGGATTTAGAACTCCTTGGCATTAGAGATCCTATAGAACAAAGTAATAGGGAAGATATTGAAAAGGCTGTTATAATACATTTTAAAGAAACAGTCAAACAAAAGCAAGATGGAAGATATGAGGTCCATTTACCGTGGAAAAAGGATCATGCTTGCTTACCGAGCAATTACGAAGTTGCAGTACAAAGATTAGAATCTACTGTTAAAAAGTTAGAAAAAACTAGATATCGTAAAAAATACCATGAAGTTTTTAAAGAGTGGATTGATGATAGAATTATTGAAGAAGTTCCCGTTGAAGAATTGGCACTTGCTAATTCTTATTACCTTCCCCATCGTCCAGTAATTAAGGAAACATCATCAATGACCTCTATGAAAATTAGGCCCGTTTTTGACGCCTCAGCTAAGAAGCCTGGTTATCCATCCCTAAATGATTGCTTAGAGACTGGTATTAACTTTATTGAAACCATTCCTTCGATTTTAACAAGATTTCGCTTATACAAAATTGGGGTAATTTCTGTCATTAAAAGAGCGTTTTTACAGATAGCTCTGCGCGAAAAAGATCGAGATTTCTTAAGATTCCTCTGGTATGATGACAAAGATGACATAAAGGTTTTCCGTCATACACGTTGTGTTTTTGGGGTAACCAGCAGCCCTTTTTTACTCATGGCAGTTATTCATCACCATTTGTCAGCTGAATCGTTGAAAATAAAGTATTCTGAAAAATTGCTGGAAAGATTGCGTGACAGTTTTTACGTGGATAATTGTGTGGCCAGTGTACATAACATTTCAGAACTAGATAACTTTGTGAAGTATGCCACAGATATTATGAAAGAAGGGAAATTTGATCTTAGGGGTTGGAAAAGTGCAGCTTTTCCTGAAATCCCTTCTCAAGATTCTAAAACACAAGTGTTAGGCTTAATATGGGACAAATACTCTGATACCTTAGAAATAGATTATGAAGCATTAAAATTTGATACGACAGAAAAACTAACGAAACGAAAAATTTTGTCATTTATTAGTAAAATTTTCGATCCGACAGGTTATATTGCCCCAGCTTTAATACAACCCAAAATTTTGCTTCAAGCCATTTGGAAAACTAAAGAACATTGGGATGCGGAAGTTAGTGATGAAATTAAAAAGAAGTTTCTTGGTTGGGTCAAAAATTTACATTTTTTAAAAGACATAAATTACCTAGATGGACTGGTGTGACTGAATCGTCACTTCTAAGTTTGCATACATTTGTAGATGCGAGCAAAGATGCCTATGCCGCATGCGTTTTTCTAAGATCTGAGTCCACTGATGGTGTAGTGAACATTCACTTATTGCAAGCTAAATCTCGAATAACTCCACTGAAAAAGATAACAACTCCACGTTTAGAGCTCATGGGAGCTACAATAGGAGCAAGATTGTTCAAATCAGTTAAAGATGCTCTGAAAATGGAAAAAATAGAATCCTATTTTTGGACTGATTCATCTACAGTACTCAGTTGGATTAAGCGGCAAGAACAGTGGTCAGTTTTTGTAAATAATCGCATAAATGAAATTAGGAAACTTACTGATGCTGAGAATTGGTTCCATGTTTCCGGTGAATTGAACCCTGCTGATCTTGCATCCAGAGGATGTGGAGCTAAACAGTTGTTAAAATCTCAGTGGTGGCTGGGACCAGTCTGGTTGAAGAATCCAAGAGAGCAATGGCCTAAGTCAGTCATAAATATCAATGAAGAAGAGATTGCTCAAGAAAAAAGAAGAACTGTAGTTTCTGCTAATAATATTGAGTTTGAATCTGTTGTATCTCGATTAGCGAACAGAGTTTCAAAATTTTCCAAGATTGTTAAAATCATAGCTTGGATATTACGTTTTCAACCGAAATCTAAAGACTTAAGAAAATATCCAAATATTACATCTGAAGAAATTGAAAATGCTCAAAAGACACTTTTTCGTTGTGTACAGACTGAATGCTTTACAGATAAAGAAGGCAAAAGATCTCTCGTAAATTTCCAAACTTATAAAGATGATGAGGGAATACTAAAACTGAAATCAAGACTTACAAACGAAAATGAAAATTCTGATTTTATTTTTCCTTTGGTTCTTCCTTCCAAACATCCAGTAGTGAAAAGACTTATCGAGCAAGAGCACATTGTCAAGAAGCATGCTGGAGCGTCTGCTCTACTTGTTATTTTGAGAGAACGATTTTGGATTTTAAAGGGAAAAAGAATTATTCGAAGTGTCATACATGAGTGTAATATCTGTAAAAAGCAAAAGGTTAAACATCTAGAAGTACCATTTCCTCCTCTTCCAGAAGATCGCACGAAATTAACAGCAGTTTTCCAAGTCTCAGGAGTTGATTTAGCAGGTCCTCTGCTCACCAAGTCCAAAGAAAAAGTTTGGATCGTACTATTTTCTTGTGCGGTGTTTAGGGCTGTACATTTAGAATTGATTCCATCACTTAGTACGAATGCTTTCATTCAGGCTTTACGAAGATTTATAGCGAGAAGAGGACGGATTTCTGTGTTATACTCCGACAACGGTACAAACTTCACTGGATTAAATAATGCATTGAAGAGTTTGGATTGGACTGAGATTCAACGAACGTTTGAAGTAAAGGAAATTAGATGGAAATTTAACCCACCATTAGCCCCATGGTGCGGAGGGTTCTGGGAAAGACTTATAAGAATTCTCAAAGATTTGCTTCGAAAAAACTTAGGTAGAGCCTCTCTGACACAAGAAGAACTACATACGCTTGTATGTGAATGCGAATCTATTATGAACACTAGACCGTTAACGTACATATCTGAAGATCAAGAACTAAATGTTCTAACGCCTTCACTGTTCCTTCAAGAATTACGAACAAGTGATGTACCTGACTTGGATCAAATTGAGAAAACTGACGTTGTTGAAAGATACAGATATATTGAGAGAGTAAGAGAATATTTAAAGCAAAGATTCAGAAGAGAATATATTGGTTTTCTACGTTCGTCGATCCCCAAAAGTCACGACACAGTTCAAGTGGGTGATATAGTCTTGATTGGCAGCGACGATAAGAAACGCTTATGTTGGCCCTTGGCAAAGGTCATCGAACTCTTTCCTAGTAAAGATGGAATTATTAGGCTGGTTAAGCTTAGAACATCCAAAGGAGTTTTACTACGACCAATCCAGAGACTCTATCCTCTTGAAATCACACAAAGACTTGAACAGCATGTGCCAAATCCTGCACCAAAAACAAATAACAGTAGTGAGAAGCCTAATGATGGAGAGCTACTTAAGACACGTTTTGGCAGGGTAGTGAGGCCAGTAAAAAGACTTGATGTGTAATTTTAACATAAGACTGCTCAAAAACTATAAAAACATTTTTTTTTCTTTAAAAAGTGAACTCTAAATATATATATATATTTTTTTGGTATTTTTCTTTTTTTTTATTATTAGATGTTTAATGTAATTCATATATATATTGTCATTTGTTAACCTTTCTATTAGCATTTTTCAGTGTCATATTTCTGTTGAGCATTTTTGCAGAACGCTCAAGTGGGGAGGATGTTGGAAAACTAGAGCAGTTGTAATAGTTCCTTCCCCAAGGCCAGCAATAACTGCAGAACTCAGCAGTACAACTCAACTCCTCTCCAGTTGAAGCGAGTGCTACCGAAATGCTTCTGTTTATCGCTACGAAAGAATGTTCTGTTTTTGATCAATATGTCGCTATGGTGCGAATATTATTCGAATATAATATTACTTTAATTTACGGGCCCTCTGTATATAATTGATGTATAATAGTTTGTAAATAGTAATGTTTGTGTTCAACAATATCTCTTTATGGAAGTGTGGGCAGTTTGATTAAAAGAAAATATTGAAAATTATTCTATGTTCTATTTCAAGACTCCAGCCTGCTTTATTCTCTAAAAAATGATTGTGAAACCAATAGTTGTATTAAAACTTATATTTAAAAGATCCATTGTTCCAAGTATTTTGACAGTAAAATAAGGAATAAAATATAGGTTGGAAAAAAAATTGTTTTCCATATAAAGCTTTAAACGTTAAGTATTAATATTTAAGTAAATGTAATTAAATTCATGTTATCAGTCATGTCTTTAAATTACTAGGAAGGAAAACAATGTCATCCAATTTCTTCATTTAAAAGTTTCGATTCATAAGTAAAGCATAAAACAATCTTCGGAGAAAACATTTTGTGAATAAAAATTAATGCAACTTTCAACTTTTAACTGCACCCGACCAGCAAAGCAGGTAATAAGCGATTACCCGACCCGATGCGTTTCTCTCTTGTGAGAAATGCGTCCTCTCTTGCGATTAAAAGGGTAGAAAGTATTGCTACCAAGAATATAAAATTTTTTCCCAAAGGAATAAAATCCATATGAGTTTGAGTTACTTTTCCCGCTCAAATTCATGAGAAAACGAACTTTGCTAAAAAACGAGCGCAATTCAGCTCAAAACTGAAAAAGTTTTAATTAAACTCATGAACGCGGTCCTGCGCAACACTGATTTAAAACAACGGAACCTCTAAATGATAGAATTTGTCTCCGATTAATAAGTTCTCATGCGCATAAACAAACGTATTGAAAATTTGAGAATAAAAAACCATGCAAAAACAGTGGGTACACTATTCAGAAGTGTTTGCTAAATAAATTTTTACTACAATTAAATTAATAAGTTATAATTAAGAATTATAAGTAAATAAGTTTAATTAAGCGTAAAATTAAAAATAATTTTCATGGTAATTGGTAATTTTAGAAAAAAAAAAGGGAAATTACCTATGAAAGTGTTCACAGAGGATAAGATCTATTTAAAAAAAAAAAATGTACGTAAAAATGAACTTTTAGTGAGCTTCGCTCGTTTTTAAAAATGAACTTGAACTGAACGCGTTCATTTCTTTCAGACATGAGTTTGAGCGCGAACTAGCTCGTTTTTTACACGATGAACTTGAGTTTGAACTAGTTCGTTTTTTTTGTGAACTTGCACAACACTGAAAATGACTTTCACTCAAATTCAATCTTTCAGCAAAAACATTTGGAGGGAAAAGCACAATTCTTAAGTATGGTCACGAATTCCACTAGGGGGTATAATATAATGATCAGTATCATCATCATAATAAATTTCAAACTTTAACAATCCATCGTAGGATGAAGACTTCTCCTAGGTGATCCAAAACTGCCCTGTTTTCTGGAATTCTTCTCCATTCTCTTCCTCCAAACTTGACAATCTCATCTCTCCAACGACACTGGGGTCTTTTCCTCTGTCTTTTCTTATCTCTCAGTATCCAAAATTAGATATTAGTGGTTTATCTATCATCGTTTCTTCTGGAGTAGTGTCCTTCACAGCTGCATTTTAACTTCTTTACAAATAACATCTGTATCTTTGGTTTACTTCTTAATCCATGTTTCGCTTTTCGTCTCTTCAGTTGAATTTTTCCATGCTTCTCTCTGTTGTTTGAAGCATTTGTATAGTTTTACACGTTAATGTCCAAGTTTCTGAGCATAAGTTAATGCAGTCAAAATACCCTGATCAAAAACTTTTCTTTTCGAAGAAATTGGGAAGCCGCTTTTGAATATAGAGCTACGTTTTCCGAATGCTCTCAATGCAAGTTTATCTCTGATGTTAATTTCTTCCATGCTTTTACCGTTGGTTATGACTTATCACTTCGTAATATCTGCACATAAGTATAACTGCATACCGTGTCTCATTCATCCATATCAACAGTGACCTTCAGTGGAGAAACAAAGTAATTACATAACGTACTAAGACTTAGTTTTTGCATATTACACAATTATGCAAGTATATCTATGCAAATATGGACGGGCAAGTATAAATTATGTTATAAAGTGTTCAAAAAGGTGAAATATTTCCAACATTAAAAAAAAAAAAAAATCTTTTTATATTTTTATTTTACGCTGATGAATTTTCCATAATGAAATTTAGAGAATAAAATCTGCGATATTCAGACTTACTAGTGCATATTATGATCTTAGAGGAGATAAAGCTAAATCCAATATTCATTACGTTACTTTTTGTCTGAGATAATAACTATTCTAACCAGTTACATAGGACAAAATCTGCATGAATAAAATGTTCAAAAAAGCTTCGTAAGAACAAAAGAATTTTTTTAAAGAAACGAATAAAGTAGAAATGAAGTAAAGGTAGATAATAATCTATAATCGGCTAAAAAATATAAGCGCATCACAGCATCTACTTTTTAATGTTATTCAGCTGACTATGCTTTATTGTTTTGAGCTTTAGAGTATTAAATCATTGCAAATACAATTCATTTTTTTTTATTTTAGTGTATAGGAAAGAAAAGTAATACCTTCTTTATTATATTATAATAAGGATTATTTTAACATTTTACGTTAATCCAAAGAAAAGAAATAGTAATAACATAAACGTGATAGAAATTTTGAAATAGCTATAAAACGGATTTTCGAAAATAATATCTAAAGTAATCGAATTTTTTCTATAAATTTAGGTATAAAAATTGTCTGCTGTTTATATCAAGCTATTAATTTAAACCTTTTTAGTTACCCCTCATAAGTTTGAACTCCTTGTATATACTTTGAAAACACATGAAAATGGACTTACAAGGAAGGTCTCGATAGTCGTATACGCGAAAAATTTTGAAAAAATTACAGAACACTTTCCTCATGAGGTTATGTATGTTTATAAAAAAAAAAAAAAAAAAAAAAAAAAAAAAAAAAAATCCGGTGGAATCACTATATATTGCTTGTAAAAAAAATATTTAAAATGTGTGATTCTTAGATATTTATCGCTCGTTGGCGACACAATAAAAGCTGATGCAAAGAAGTTTTTTATTAATACTCATTACGGAAATACGTTTTCCATAATCTTCATACTAAACTAGTTTAATAAATGTTACTTTTAGTAAATACACTTTTATAGCTACAATTTTGTCATATATATTTATAAGTAAATATGATGACTGAATTATGCAACCTTTACATTTAAGTGAAATACTTAAACGGAGCTTGAGTTTTACTTCAGCTTTAAACATTATGGCTTAAAGTAAAACAGTACGCACATTTATTCATATTGCATTAAGAGGTATTTTATAGTATAATCATTTTCATCGGAATTTTGTGATATTTCATTAGACGAAGGATGTGCATCATCAAAAATTCTTTCAAATTTTTCATAACTAACACACTCATATTTTGTTAATATTTCAACAATGCAGTTTTTTAATTGAATTTCTTCTGTAACATTTGTGTGTGCCATATATGTTTTTTCCATATATTGTTTATAAAGCATCCAAACAATATTGTACGTGTTAATTTCCAAAGTCGTATAAAGTAAAATAAAATTAATTTAATTTTCCAAATTGTAAAATTCCATTTAAATGCTAAATAAAAGTAAATATTAAAATTCCATTTAAATGCTAAATAAAAGTAAATATTTTAATTTGCAAAATATATAGGATTTTTCACTTACCGGTTAAAAAACTAAAGATATGTGTAACTTAAACGTGTATTTGGCATGCAATTTAAGTATTTGAAACTCGCAAGATACATGATTTTTTCAAAGCTTAAATGAAATGCTTTTCATAAAACGCTCCATGCATATACTAAACAAGCTTGTATAAGAAACAGGGAACTCTTTCATCAATTATTTTCTAACTATACTTACTATAACGCTATTCAGGAAGATTTGTTTTGCTAGGAATTTTTAAACACATTAAAATTACTTGCATTTATATTAAAGGATGTTGCTCGCCAAATCGCATGCACTTGTCTTTTAAGCCAAATATTCGAAAGTATTTATTTATTTATTTTTGTAGCCTTTTTAGTGAGATTTCGCCGATAAATTTGCCTGAACTTGTATTATGTATGTAAGTTGTATCTCTGTTATTTTTTTTTTTTCACAATATTCTGAGTATGCACTTTAAGGAGACTTTCCTTGTTAGTATATTGAACTATCACAAAATCTTCTTCTATATATATATATATATATATATATATATTTAATTAATATTTATGAAAATTATTTTCCATGGTGTGTGTAGATTACTTTCATCTCAGGAATGTATAAACATAAATGTCTAAAGAAAGTCAATTTTGTGCGTTACAGACAGAAATGCATTTCTTAGGAAGAAAAAAAATTTAGGAATCTTATCTTAGAGAATGAATCATTTTAGATAATGCCTTTTTCTTTTTAAGAAAATTTTTTTTTGTAAAAAACGAAATAAAAAATATAAAGTCAATATATTTGTTTAAAATTTTCACTGATATATATTTCAAATATTCGTTTTAAAATCACTGACTATTTCTTCTAAAATAATACATTAAAATTTTACCCACAAGGAAAAAGCGATGCCTTAAATATACAAAATAAAGATAAATAAATAAATAAAAAATAAAAATAAAAATATCCCGATTGACTATTACTTTTATAAAATATTTTTTCATCTTAATTTCCTAATGGCTGATTAAAATTAGTTCTTCATTTTGTGCATTTATACGAATTTCTTTCTTAAGCTCAAGGAAAAATCAAGGAAAAAACGAGATAACAGCACAACTTGCAAAGCAATGTGCACTATATTCGATAGACAGTCAATTACGTCAAAGTACAACTAGACATAATTGGTTATGAAATTTTGTGCATTAGGTCTTTATCTTAAGCTGTCACAAACAGTTGTCATACATACGCAGACAGACAAAGATTTTCTAAAAATAGGACAGTAGGTTATATTTTCGAAGTTGGTAGACTAGAAATGTTGGTTTCGAACCCAGGTCGCACTCGTCGACATAGCCGTTTGGAGTTTTTCTTGGTTATTTCCAAAATTCGCTTAAATACGGGCTAGAAACTCTTGAAATGACCACCATCAAGGGCAAACAGTTTCAACCAAGAGATATGCTATCAATCGGCCTTAACGCCTAAACAATCTAAAAATGGTCAATAATGTGCTATATCTCTCAAAACGTATAAATTTACTGGAAACCAGAAGTCAAACGGATCTACGAATCCAATTTTTTCTTCTTATGGATACAGAATAAATTAACAAACTAACTAACTAAATTATCGATTTAAAATTAATTTAAAATGGACACTTTTCAACATATTTTTACACTTTAATACGGATTGCAGATAAATAATTTTCGACATGAATATGATAAATTTGTTTAAAAAACTAAGAAATATCCTTGGAACCTGATTCTTCTATTAATCCCGGATATGTTGTTATTACGTATAGAATTTTTTTTAAATATGTATCTAATGCATGACGCTGATATATTATATCTTGCTGCCCATACTGTATGCTGGTTAGCTTCTCTGATTCCCCCACAGTAGGGCCCCGGTTCGAATCCCAGACGGGACTTTGATGTTTCTGTTAGGGCCCATTCATCGGGATCCTCTTCACAAATGGTCATCAATTCGACGTGCCCCCGGCCCGTACTCAAGTAGCAAGTGCTGCGCCATTAAAAAAAAAAAAAGTTATAATTGAGAAAATGCGTACTAAACAATACTACTTAATTCAATACTACGTAACTAAACATACATATATAGCCGAAAAAGAAGTAAAGAAGCTAAACGTCAATTCACTAAGTTGAAAAGAATATAAACAAAGGATTTCATACACATTGTAAAAAAATTCTGGTAAAATGCAGAAAATTTCAGTAATTTCCCTATAGAAAATTTCTATTTTTTTAAATTACTGAAATTTACATCTCAGTCTGTCAAAATACACAATTTTTTTCCTGTAAGTAGATAAAATATGTATGCAACGATACATACTTTATTTGGTGATTACGTATTTTTTTTCTGTTTCGCATACAGAAAACTTGGTGTTAAATTAGAACAGAAAAATACTAAGCAACAGTAAAAGATAAAGTTCGTAGTTTTGAGATAACGTAGTTGGGTGGACCCTAGGATTTCATTTAATGCGAGTTTTATAGTGCGCCCTATGGAAAAAAATTGTTACATCTGTGTCATTCGGTTAAAAAAAGTTACTTTCAGTATATTTTTTATGTAGTATAGGGATATTTTCTGTCAAATTTGCTGCCACAAATTTTTTGCGGTATAACTTTTTTTTTTTTTTTTTTTTTTTTTTAAGAAATATTTTTTATTACTTCTAGTCAACTTCTTTTAATCTTTCTTTTAAAATTCAATATTAATAATTCTCATATCAAAGGGAAATAATCTGGTGCATCACTCATACGACTTTCTCTTACCCTGCATTTCAATACTATAAAGATAGATTGCATAAGTCTTGAGATCAATAATATAAAATAATAAAATTCAACGTACATTAAAATAATATAAATTTGATTTATGAATAGATTTGTATCGGTTTAGGAATAATTCTATGTGAATCGGGCTACCACCCTTCGCAATCCCCTGTTCAACAAGAGTACCTACACCTATTAAAGAAAGAAAAAAAAAAGATAAAAGGTTGTTATTAATTTGATTTAAAACTTAACAATCTTGATTAATTTTTTAATTGGCAACCTTATACGAACTTCAAAATATCAAGTTCGAATTTCTTGCAGTTATTTGTTTTGGGTAGCCTTGTATATTGCCTATAAATAATATTCACTGTAAACAATATTTTTTTACTTAAATTTAGCTTTATTTGAAAAACATCTAACACAAAAATGAATTACAATTCCAGCAATTCCAAGTATAGCCCACATATATCCAAATATTTTGGGTAGCCCTGTAAATGAATGATCAATGATTTCCATAACACAATCTGCTCAAAACACACTTTTATGCATATAAAAATTTTTGTTCATTTTGTTTTGTTTAAGTCAGCGTGTAGATGTTATACTGTACTTACCAGCAATTTCCCCATACACATTATGTATTTGAATTCTCTTGTACACGAACTGTACACGAACTGTCCCTGTACACGAACCATTCGCTTGATCTCAATGAAAAGTTTAGTCTAGCGTCCCTATAAGATACACATTTAGAATATCGAGTTTGGACATTCTGCTACTATTTGTTCTTGAAATATGCTGATAACAGACAGAAACACACAGACACACAGACCAACCGCTAAAAACATCGTTTTCTGATTCAGGGGCCCTCGAAACATGTATATATAATAATAACGTAAATTCAAAAATTTGATCTAAAATACAAAATTTTCTCTACCATATATATGTGTAAGAGAAAGTAAAAAGTATAAATACATCCCACCATTTGTAGATATTTAAAAATATTTTTTTAAATTAGACTATTAGTAATTGGACCATGAAAATAATTAAATTTCATTTAAGTATTTTCTTAAATTTACAGAATATTTAAAGTTATTTGTTTTTAAATAACTTATTGATTGAATGAATTTTTCATCTATTTAATACCATTTAATAATACATTAACTTTATGAAATACAATATGATCTTGATAGAAAGTTAAAACTAAGATGAACCAAAATTTATGTTTGATACATTCGTTGCTTGGCAAGAATATTGAACTGAAGTTTTATTTTAATAATACACTAAGAAATGACAAATACTGTTAAAAACTGTCAATTAGTTTTGAATTACTATGTTTGGTTCTTTTTCTTTTGAAAACGATTTCCTTTTCCTGAGAAGAAAAATAAATCTAGTTAAATATATAATTTGAACTAACTTTTTCTCCAAACCTTTCAAAAAGTTCTTTCAAAACTTCCGTCCAAAAAGAGAAAAAAAGCAAATGAAGAACACAGTTAACTAAATAACGAAAAGATTTTATTCTAAAGAAAACTTCATAAATATCATTCTTTAAAGTAATATTTTCGTAAATAAGTACACATTTTTTAAGTTTAAATGTCAAGTGTAAGAAGTATCCTTTACAATGGTGTAAGTTTTCTTTCCATAAACATAGCATGAAAAAAAAAAAAAAAATCAGTACGTCATTACTTAATTTTATACAGCAAAAAATTACTGTCAAAATAATCTGGTGTATTTTGTATTTCTTAATTTAAAAGTTACTTTTTTTTTTAGCTAAATTTATTAACAGGCGATTTTATACCAAATTACAGAAAACGCTGTTTCTTAAGGAATATGTTATCTCTAATTTTAGAAAATAAATTTCACAAAACAAGTTTTTATTCAGCAAGTAGAGATTGCTTTATATTTTAGCACTTAAGTCTTTTCACAACTTCAAATTCATCTTTGTGGCATAACATGATGAATTTGTATTATATTTTAAACAAATTTATAAAGTTGAAAGCACTATCTTTAGAAAAAATAACAGCATGTACATGTTATGAAATTTTGCAAAATTTTTTAATTGATCAATAATTTTATTGTCATAAACATTGAGTTTCTCTTAATTTTCCAATGTACATTTTTCATTGAAATAAATATTTAAAATGATTAATAGGTGTAGTATCTTTATTTAAATTACTGTTTAATTAAATTATAGATTAAACAAATTTCTCTTAAATCTAATATCACTTATTAACGATTTAATGAATTAAACATAATCATAGCCAAATTAAGAAAAAACAAAATAAAAGTCATACGTAATACATCTCATTTCAAATTTCATTGTTGGTATTTTCATCTTTCTTTCATTTGCTGAGTGTTGTAAAGGAATTAAATTATTCATTATATTTACATTTAAATTTAATCTGCTGCTTATGCGCAAAAAATTTTAAATGTATTTTGTTTATTATCTTATTTATAATGCTTATTATCATTATTTATTAACTTAATTTCAAATTTTTGCTTATTGTATATATAATTAAATATATACAAATATTGGCCTATTTTGGCATTAACACTATTTTTAAAAATTATATACACTTTGACTACAGCTGCTAATGCGCTTAAACAATTGTGTATTATTTCAACTTTTATTCCTGACATTGATTTTATGCAATTCTTAAATAATTTCTTATAATATTAATATTTGCAAAATAAACTTGGCATTTAATTGGTTGTTTGATATACCAACTCTTTACCTCAGAAAAGTAAAATGTTAATGACTCCATTTATGATGAAGTATTATGTGTGTCATTTCTCTTCTGCGTAAGTAATTTAACATGGATTTTACTACTCAGTGTAATTTAATTAAAATATAATCGTGACAATAACTTTATACGTAATACATCTCATTTCAAATTTCATTGTTGGTATCTTCATCTTTCTTTCATTTGCTGAGTGTTGTAAAGGAATTAAATTATTCATTATATATATATATATATATATCAAAAATAAATAAATAAATAAATATCCTAAATAAAATAAAAAAAAAGTAAAAGTCAAAATAAAACAAAACAGAAATTTTTGAAAATTTAAATTTATATTTGATACTTTCATTACTCGGGGGAAAATATGCAATTAGAATTTCATAATTAAAAAATAGCCAAAGAAAAACCGCAATCTTGCTCTTTAACTGTCAGTTGGTTTTGAATTTCTATGTTTGGTCGTTCTTTTTTCCGTTAAAAGCGATTTTCTTTTCCTGAGAAGAAAAATAAATCTAGTTAAATATATAATTTGAACTAACTTTTTCGCTAAACCTTTCAAAAACTTCTTTGAAAACTTCTGTTCAAAAAGAGAAAAATATCAAATGAAGAACTGAATTAACTATAGAAAGAAAAAATCTACTTTTTAAAGGAAAACTTCATAAATATCATTCTTTAAAGTAATATTTTCTTAAATAAATACACATTTTTTTGAGTTTGAATGTCAAGTGTAAAAAGTATCCATTGCAATAATGTAAGTTTTCTTTAGATAATTATAACATAAAAAAAAAGTACTAGTACGTAATAACTTCTCTTTACACAACGCACAGTTAAAATAACTGTCAAAATGTAAATGCTTTAGAGTTTTTTGTATTTTTTGTAAATTCAAAAATGACTTATTTATTTTAGAAGTAACTTTAACAAATGGCGTGTTTATGCCATATAAGCTTTTTATTAAGGGACATTTCCTTTCTAATTTTGTAATTTAAATTTTCTATAAAACAAATTTTTATACAATTGTATTCTCTTAAAATAGAAATGCAAAATTTGGGCCAAATTTCATTCACTCATCGAAAGCCAATTTCTCAAGCTGAGTAAATTCCCCTCAAATATCACAGATCGGCAAAATCTAGCTTTTCAAATTATTTTTTCATTGCTTTAGGTGTCTCTGATGTGTTTTGATGCGCAGAATACAGAGAGGCTTGTCTTTTCTTACCTTACTATTACGTAAAGGCTTTTTACAAAGTAAGGATGAAGATTAGAATAATTCACACAGAGACTATTACAAATTCGAAACACTTCAAAAGCATAAAGCACATTAAAATTGGCTATTACTTATATATTGCTTTTTAAATGTGTTTCATTGCACCTAAGCTCCGTCTAGAGCTTTTTTTCTTGTGCTTTGCTTAGGGGGTACGTGGGTGGAAGTGCTTGAGGAGAGATTCTCTCCTCAAGCACTCCAAAAATATTCCACTGGAGCATCCAACAATATTCCACTAACATGTTAAAACACCTTCGTTCCCGATACCTCCTCTACATTTCTTTATTATCTTGATGAAATAGCTTTCTTTGTTCTTCGCTCACATCACCTAGATCCGAGATTTTCCGAGAAATAACTTAGAACAGAGTCAAAAAATAGATTTTTAAGCTAGAAAAAAATTTAACAACATTTTCCGTGCTGGGAATTTTTGAACAATTCTTCCTTAATTAGGATCCAAAAATACACCAGGAAAACACATCACTTGAAGAAGATATTTCATAGCAGACCTGTGTAATTGAGTTGCTCTGAGCAGCTAATGTTTAAAGTATTTGAAACAGTTTATTTTTGAGTAAAATTTAATCACATTTAAGTGAAACTGTTTGATACCAAAAAGAAAAGCCTTTTCCCTCCGTGAGGTTCGAAACCCGTAGAAAGAGAGTTCGTTGATACGTCGCCACGATTTCATACTCACATGTGTTAAATAGCCTTTTTCAATCTTTTTAAAGCGAAAAGAATAATGTAATTTAACAATTTTTACTTCTTTTACACGAAATACAATTATGGGAACACAGTAAACTTTCTTGAAATATACGTATTGATTTAAAAGTAGGAAAAATTCTTCAAAACAGATCTTTGACAAACAAAGATTTTAGTAGCATACAAATGAATTCTGTAAAAGTTAACACGATTAGAAAAATAACAATAATTATATTATTCCACGCAAAGCTGCAGAATATCTTGAATAACTTTGAGTTCCAAAGTCAGAATGTAAGTAGTTTGCCTAGGGGGTATATATTATTCCTGATGTTCATTTTAATTAGGAATAAAATATTATGACTAACTTTTTGAAATTTTTACGTATGCCTTACTAAATTACTTTTAATGACTATATTAGGTTAGTGGTAAAGTTCTGTCATAGTAAATTAAACAACTGACACCGGAAATTTATCCTGGAGAGAATTTATATAACTTTTAAGGAGGTATTTATCAAAACCTTCTTAAAATTGTTATAAATGTCCTCCAGAATAAATTTCCGGTGTCAGTTGTTTAATTCAATACGACAAAACTTTCCAAACCTATAATAATGAAACTAGAAATTGACTTTAGAATAAATTAAATTTATACATTTAATAGATTATTTATTATTCTTTTTCTCTATGTTTTATCTTTAAAAAAAAAAAAAAAAAAAAAAAAGGAAAAGTTTTTCACTACATGTTTTTTATTACTAACACTTATGTTATGAAATTCTTGCTATATTTCTAGTTGTATCTAAAGCATTTTTTATATTTATCAAAACAATTTTGTATTTTCACATTTTTTTTTATGATCATCAGAAGTCCTGAATCATTTTTTTAAATAATACATAAAGCGTGAATTATATTATATAAAATAAAATTTCATGTTTAAATATTTAGAGTATTCAGAATATTGTTTCACCTTCTAGAAATGTGTACACTAGTAATTCTCGGTAATTTCGTCTATTCAGTTTATTGGTGTGCCATATGCGCAAAGCTCGGAAATCTATATTTCTAGTTAAGGGATTTAGAAAATGGTCACCTATTCATTTTAGAGAAATGTAATATATATTTTTTTCTGAGTGTTGCTATTTTTAAAATGCTTAATTTTTAAAGGAATACAGATTTGAAATGAATAATAATAATAAAATAGTGTAACATATTTATTTTTATACTAATATAAATATGTATTTTTATCTAATTAATTTACTTTTTATAAATTTCTGCAGTATATAATAACAATGGCAATACTGTCTGGTAGAAATTATACTAGTTTTCTTTTAAATTAGTAAATTATTTCGCGAAAAAAACCCTTGAAATACCTCTCCTCAATGATCACTAATAATAACTTCGAAAGCAAAAATTATAGATTGCACAAAAGATACATTAATTGTTTTAGGTCGAAAATAAAATAAAATGGAATTCAACCATTCATCAAACAAAAAACAAAAATAAACACATATATTTTAACCTGTATTTATGTTCTTTGATGATGCATTTGATGTCGGTTACACTGAATTACTCCGATCTGATATAATTGTTTTGTGATAATATTTTCATATTTTATTTCCCCTAACAAAATAGCCCTATATTTACAAAGCCCTATATATATGCGAGCTTGTTTTATACAAGCGAGTTAATATACAAGCGTGTTGTATCCATGCAATTTTACAGCATAAAGTGTTATAAATATACTCAAAAACATACACATTAAATAAAATAGTCACTTTTGACTAATGCATATTTACTTAGCTCAAGCAAATTTAACTCACTTTCAACAAACCATCAAATCTTATTCAACGTACCTTCCATCCCCACAACGTGCGGGTAAAAAAAAAATCACCAATTTTCTATGTGGTAAATTGCAAGTGTGTTGTTAATAAATGCGCCGTTCATTTTTTAACGTGCACTGTAAAATATCCATGCAATTTTACAGCATAAAGTGTTGTAAATTTGCTTAAAACATACACATTAAATAAAGTAGTCGTTTTTGACTAATCCGGATTCGAACAAGGATCATCTGCGTAGGAGGCTAGAAATTTAACCTCCTACCTTACCTATTTATCTTCAATAAGCGTTTCAAAAATAACCTAATTTTTTAATACTGAATTCAAATGCACAGATAATTCATTACCAGAATTCAATAAAGGTAAAACCGTTTCACTACAATAATTACACTGCTCGGCATGAAAATTGCCTCTGACACCATTTCAGCATATTCTTATGTAAAATGACCTCCTGAATCCGAATATGACCAAAATTTTGACTTATTACCCACCGCTTTTTAGGAATGGACTCCTATTTTTATCATTTTTCGGTGATTTTATGGCTATAAATTTGGTTATTAGGATATCAGAGGATTATTTCTACCGCTAAATATCTTCTGATAGGCTACAGAGTTGGAAGATTCTAAAACATGAACGTTTGTTACAAGGGATTTTTTTTTTTTTTTTTTTGGGGGGGGGGGGGGGGGTATTTGCCACTGAAATTATGCATTACATGTCTTATATATATATATATATATAAATATATATATATTGTATCTGTTATTAATGATATTTTTAAAACTTTACATATTTTTGTTTTGAGTTGTTAAATTAATTAGTTTTCATTCTTCAAATCAAATTCATGATCATGAAATTATCGAACAGGATAAGAAATTGAGGAAGGGGGTGGTGTATCTAGGAAACGGTGCGTGACTGGGAAAAATGAGAGTCACATTCGGTCATATTCGAATTCAGGAGGTCATTTCACATAAAAATCAGCAAGAATGGTATCAGATCCCGAAACTTTTTTTTTGCTTTTACAGAGCAGTGTTATCGAAGTTCGTTTTGCTCTCCGAATACATATTTACTCATCTCAACGCAACTATAACTCTTTTTCAACAAGCAATGAAACTTTATTCAATATACCTCTCTTCCCCATCAATCATTCAAAACGGTAAAAAAGACAATAATTAAATCCTTTGGCTCTAGAAAGGGACAGTACATTTATTCGTTATGGTTCACCAGGGTAAGGGAAAAAAATCTAGCCTGAGATAATTCGGTATTAAAAAAAAAAAGAAAAAAAAAAATAGATTAAAGAAGAATCAAAAATGTTCAACCGGAGTTCACTCGTTATAGTAAGGTAGGGATTGAAAATAGATCCGCGATCCGCGTGTTACACCTTTTCTTACAAGGAAACATTCAAAAGGTGTCATCTTCAAAAAGTATTGAAAAAAAAATATATTTGATTCTACTCTTCATAAAACACCAGAAAATGAAAAAAATATCGGCTGAAATTAATTACAGAGACCACAAAAAATTATCAAAATTAAGGATATTTGGCGATTTCACACTGCTATGCGATTGATTTTGAATACTTGGCGGAAAAGCAAAACATGGTTCTGTTCGTACACGGCAATCTCGGTGCTAACAAACGTATCGCCTAACAGCGCTAAATCGCCAAATATGCTTAATTTTGATAACTTTTTGTGGTCGCTGTAATTAATTTCAGCCGATAATGTTTTCATTTTCTGGTGTTTTATGAAGAGCAGAATCACATATATTTTTTTCAATACCTTTTGAAGATGACACTTTTAAATGTCTTGTTAGTTCACAAAAAATGTTTTTAAATGTCAATCACACAGGCTTGCGAAATTGAAATTTTTGAAAATACAAGAGATGTCTTTGGTGATTTTTTTTTTTTTTGTTATTTTGTGCGCTAATTTCGAAAGTGACCTCCATTTTCTTCCATTATGTCAGGATTGTTTGTAAGATCTACATCGATATTTTTGCTAAAGTCCTATTTGAAAAGGAATTTTCTGGAATATTTTTGCCTGTACTGTCTGGCAAAAGTAGTTTTTATCATCCTTCGTGACACAAATTGATTTTTGAGTACCCGATTTATTTTTTAGAGATTTAAATGACTGAAAAACACTGTTCCCAAATCGTATAAGCAGCGATGATCGAGAGAAAAACAAAAATTCCCCTGAGTTTAAGATTTTTACATCAAATTATGGCGCAGTTTCCAGAAGAAAATCATCAACATACTATTTTATTTGTTTTTAATAGGTTAATAATTGTTACATAAAACAAACGACTGAACAAGAGGAGCAAATATTACGTATGAGGTAAAAATTTAAGTAAAATTGAATATTTCAGGAAAATGTGACTTAATAGAATTTTTTCATGACCTTTTTGAAAATCAATACTAAAAAATACATAAAGTACAGCTATCAATTCCCTTGTATATTTTTCCTCGCAGACTTGTGTTATTTTACTGAGAGAAATACTACGATAACAGTATAACACGTGAATCAGTGATCAATTGGTAGCGTTTTCACCTCCTCTAACAGGTTGTCTTGGTTCTATTTCCAGTAGGTCAGATGTGACTTTTTTTTATGCGCATGTATTTCATGTAAATTAACAGTAGTTTATGTTGAAAAAATTCTAAATTTGCTACATTTTTTTTTTTTTTTTTTTTTTTTTTTTTATCCAGCTTTTAATGAGTTAAACTTAATAAAACTTAATGAGTTAAACTTAATAATTCAATCACATGTTTGTATACAAAACGCTTGATATGTAACACACGAAAAGTAGGTTATTATTTACTCGCACATTGTGGTGTATTATAATATGTTCTTTTTTCTTTCTTTCTTTCTTTTTACAATATTAATAAATATTTTTCTTTAATCAAGTATACTTTTTAAGCTCTTCTATTCCGTTGACTTAATTTTACCATAGAATTGTGTTTTGTACATTTCTCGTTTGGTATAATTACTTTTCTCAGTACTTAATTTAAAAAAAAATTTGTTTGTAGGCAGAAAATATATGAAATATGTTATGTCAAATCTTATTTTTATCTAAATATAAAATAATTCAAAGCCTTCTACCCCCGCAGTGGGGTAAACATTCATATAGACTGATGATGTCAGTAGGCAATGAAAACCTATGTTATGCTGTTGGAGCCCGTTGTAGAAGGTTCCTGATCTTGTTCGGTGATTTTTGCTGTTTATGATGCTTTTTTGCATTATAACTTACAATAAACTGTATCACGTTTCTCTATATCGAATTAAAAAGATTTTTTCTTTCATCTCTATTTCAAAAAATAATCTTATAACTCAAATGTTAGACGACAAACTTTCTCAAATTATATATATATATTTTTTTTTTCATATAATATGTTTTTTCTTGTTGCTGTTCAGCAATTTCAGTTTTTTTTCAGTTTCGCTTAAACTATAACGTTAAAAAGAGAAATTTTAAATTATTATGTGTATAGTTAGTGTAGCGCTTTGATTTTTAATATGAAAATTCATTGGGTAACCATTCTTTGCTTAATGTTCAACATAGAATTTATATTCATAAAAATATTAAGATTACAGAAGCATCTGTGATAATGATTTATTTTTCATAAACTCGACTTTTACAAAACTACCTTTAATAATATAAGTCTATAATGTGAGGAATTAATGTGCAGAAAAACAATTTTTATTTGTCAGTCTCTATTTAAAACATATTTAGAAATTTTCGTAAAGTGTGATAGAATATATAATATTTTTCGATAAACAGATTTTCTAGGTTATAAAATTCATTGCTATTAGTTTCTTAAAAGGTATAGATTCATTAAAATATTTTCATAGAAAATGTTTTTTTACATTATATAAAAAAAAAAAAAAAAAAAAAAAACAGAGAGAGAGAGAGAGAGAGAGAGAGAGAGAGAAGAACGTTACTCTAAAAACTAGAGGCAGCATAATTACCTCAAACTTTTGTTGTAACGCTACACGAATATAAGACAATCTTACACAAATTTTAGTGTACTGTTAAAAAAAAAAATGTGTAATGTTAAAACATTTTAAAAGTAATGTCATACTATTTTTAGAGTAAAATTAGTGTAACACTAAATAATTTGGGCTACATTATACTGCAATTTGTAGAATATTACAACAGATTTGTATAACGTTACAAAAGAAGTTTCAAACAATTATGCTGCTTGGAGGTTTTGGTGTAATATTGCACATTTGCTGTGCAGTGTACAAGACAAAATCATTTATTTAAAACACTAAACTGCTTTCTCCTTATAATAAATTTTCCACAGATTTTCAATACATAAACGAAATCAAAAAATTAGCTTTTTCATAAATCTTTTGCTTTATCAAAGCAAGCATATACGCAAGTTCACACACAATATCAGTAAATAAACAAATAAAGAAATACATGGGTGTTGGTGTATTTATTTGTATGCATGTATAGTTTTGTAAATTTAAACCACAAGAAAAAACTCACATTTTATTTAAAATTTTGTATATTAAGTTTATACAAATATAACTTTTGTTTATAAACAAATTCAGCTAACTGAATTCGTGAGACTTTCTTTTCTACTTAATTGTTACTAGAATCTAATTGATATTAAATAAACTATATATACATTAAAACGACATGAAAACAATACATTTGTATTAAATTTTACAATAAATGAATATATAAATGTAGGTTTATAAATATATATACGTATATATATATATATATATATATATTGAGAGAGAGAGAGATAGAGGAGGGGGATATGATATAAATGGATCAACAGATAGATAGTTATATAATGTGATAAAATTTAAAAGTATTCGTTTTTTTTTTTTTTTTTTTTTTTTCCCGAAAAATATCTTTCTTGTTAAAACATGCATATATATATATATAACAATTTGAATTTGTTTAAGATAAAATTTATTGTCATAGCAGCATACATAACAATAAATAAGTAAATAAATATTTTCCTTTCTTAAAAAATAAAAAAACCTTTTTTGAATAGGAAAAAAATAATGTTTAAATTTTTTAAATAAAGAAAATAATTGCCACCCGTTTTTGACATATTTAATATATATTCAATTCAATTTGATATTATTTTCAAAAATCTTACCTTTAAAACAATAATAATTTATCAAAAAACAGTCAGTCAAGTTTAATTACAGTAAATTTAATAAAATATTAGCATTCGAAACCAGATTATGTGTAATGCTAACAAACAGATAAACTAAGATTTATATTATATTGTTATTTATTCAACTGGATGAATAGAAACTTCTATAATAAAATGACTTCTTATCTTCAAGTATCCAAGATTTCCGATTGCAACAATCTATGACAGCCATTTTTATTCATTTATTGATTTCCGTCCCTGCCACACAATCCAATACAAAGAAATTGCCGTTGTCTGTATCATTTATAGTGTCTGTCAATGGCCTTGGTGACCTTAGGTGTCAATGTCAATTTTTTCGCTGTTGTGATGTTGTTTAATATCGAGAAATAAATCGTATAACTTGATTGTTTCAGGAGGTTTAAAAAATTCAAGCAGTTGATATTTAGTTAAGAATAATTATTTAATATTAATAATCTTCTTGATGATTTCATTTTTTATTTCACATAATTTTATTTCGTATTAACTGACAAACGAATTAAGTTTTATTTTAAATTCAAATTTTGTAACTCTTGTTTTAATAACATTTGCTTTATCAATAAATAGATATATTTATAATAATGAACACTTCATCATTACATTAAAATATAATATTTTAATTTTTTTTTTCAACAGTAATATGCTTTTATACTTATATTTAAATATACTTTTTAATGTGTTTTATTTAAATAATATTTTTCGAACAAAATTTTTAAAGTTGCATTTATAGTTTATTTTAATCATAATCATAGAGAAGTAATGGTTAAATTTTCATGATATACTTTTAAAACGCACAAGCTGGCTACGGCCGCTTCGCTGGTCCCTATTTTTAAATGAATCACTATAATTAATGAATTCTAAAAATTGCATTAATTTTTATCATTTGAAAAAAAAAAAAGAGAAAAAAATCTGATCAAGAAAAATGTTGCACCAGGCTCCCACTGCTTTCGGCAGCGCAGACCATTGTGTGCTGCGCGCGCGCATTTATGTTCGACACTCTTAATGAATCACTATATTATCGAAAGGGAAAAAATATAAAACACAAAAAATATTTCTTCTCTCTTCGGCGGAATAATCGGTCCGGACCCCCACTGCCTGCGGCAGCGTATACCTGCGCACATGGCGCGCGTGTTCCTTCGCCCACCGTTCCCGTCCCTCTTAATAATTCTATACTCTCGAAAATAACTTCAATCGATTTATTGGGCCTTAAAACTTAATAATACTAATTTTCAACGCTCCAACTCTTATTTTTATTATTTTGCCCCTTCGCCCTCCCCCCCTCCCGTCTATCGTACTAATTTTACAAATTCGAAAATATCCGTAATCGATTTGTAGTTATCAAAAAGCTCTATGCACCAGTTTCGAACGATCTAACTTATTTTTATTTTTTTGCCCCTCTGCCCCCTTTCCCGCCCCTCCTAATAATTTTGCAAATTCGAAAACATCCGCAATCGATTTGTAGGTATCGAAAACCTCTATGTACTAATTCTGAACGAACTAACTCTATTTTTATTTTTTTGCCCTCCGCCCTCCCCTCCTAATAACTTTACACTTTCAAAAATATCCCCATTCGACTTGCAGGCCTCTAAATCCTATCTATACCAATTACGAACGGTCTAACTGTATTTCTATTTGTTTTTGCCCCATAACTCCCTCTTACCGTCCCACCCCTTCCCACCCCTCCTAATAATTTTACAAATTCGAAAATTTCCGCAATAGATTTGTAGGTATCGAAAGCCTCTATGTACCAATTTTGAACGATCTAATTCTACTTTTTTTTTTTTTTTGCCCCTCCACCTCTCCCCCCTTCCTGCCCCTCCCCCATTCGACTTGCAGGCCTTTAAAACCTATCTGTATCAATTTTGAACGGCCTAAATGTATTTCTATTTGTTTTTGCCCCATAGACACCCCTTACCACCCCACCTGGGGACTGAATTTCTAAAATTCCAGAAATTGGTTTTTAGCTATTTATAATAGCTATATTTTAGAGCAAAAATTTCATGTATATCTGTTTTTTTGTTTGAGATATATAGAATTATGTGAAATCAAGTTTTGCCTTCTATTTCTAAAATTTCAGAAATTGTTTTTTAGACATTTGTGTTAACTATATTTTAAATCAGAAATTTTACGCATATCTGTTTTGCCTCCATGGACTCCATTGGTTTCGTTGCTTGCCAATTATATTTAGAATTGTATCCATCATACAATTTATTTAATCCCACTGCTGACACAATATCATTAGGTAAATTTAAAGCAGTTAATTGGGATTGACTGCAATTTGCTTCGAAAGCTTGTCTATCACATCTGAAAAACACTTTGCAATTTACAGATTCAACAGAGGCACTTATCGGTAACCTTGAAAATTCTGCTTTCGTCAGATTAAAAAAAGGATAATCCCACGGAATGTTCATTTAACACGTAGTTAGATGATAATAGCGATGATCAGCTATACCAACATTCGTAGCATTATATTGCAATATTTTAGGAGTATTACCAAAACTTAAAAAACGATGTACTTTAATGTACATGCATTTACCACTCATTGTAGCGGAAACAGGTCTGCCCACTCTTTCGACGCCGACATTTTCTGTGGTTTGAGCAGTACCTGGAAGACTAGTGTTATTGTCTTGAGTATTCATTTTAGAAGTATCAGCTGGGTGTGTGTCCATAGGTTGAGCAGCAGCAGCAGTATTTGGCATACCAGGTGGCACTGCCTCTTTACCGTATAAGTCACTCGCAGGTATACCTTCTTCTACTCTTGGTCGTTTTGGAGCTGAGGGTCCAACGGCATCGGGGTTTGGGGGTTGTTGTTCGCTGGTTCCGCCGGCGGCTGAACTTCCACTGGTACTGTTGATATGGGGACTTGGGTCTTCTGAAACGGATGTTTATGTGAAATCACGTTTTGCGCATGTGAAGTCACTTTTTTTTCCCTTCCCCCCTTGGGAACCGAATTTCTAAAATTCCAGAAATTGATTTCTAGATATTTATGTTACCTATATTTAAAGCAAAAATTTTATGGATATCTGTTTTTTTTGTTTGAGATATATAAGATTATGTGAAATCATGTTTTGCCCCCTTTCCCTTCTAGGGGACCGAATTTCTAAAATTCCAGAAATTGGTTTTTAGACATTTGTGTTAGCTATATTTTAAAGCAAAAAATTTACGAATATCTATTTTTTTTATTTGAGATATACTGGATTATGTGAAATCTCGTTTTGCCCTCCCCCCCCCCTTAGGGGACCGATTTTCTAAAATTCCAGAAATTAGCTTTTAGACATTTGTGTTAGCTATATTTTAAAGCAAAAATTTTACGGATATCTGTTTTTTTGTTTGAGATATACTGGATTATGTGAAATCACGTTTTGCACCCTTTCCACCCCTAAGGGACCAAATTTCTAAAATTCCAGAAACTGATTTTTAAATATTTGTGTTAGCTATATTTTAAAGCAAAATTTTTACGGATATCTGTTTTATTGTTTGAGATATGAAGGATTTTGTGAAATCGCGTTTTGCCCCCCTCCCCCCCCCCTCCTTTGAGGCGAATTTTGTAAAATCGTTACGGTATCACTATTTTAATATAAAGTAAGAAATTATGAAATTTAAGTCAATATTAAGAATATTTCTGATCTTGAATCAAATTTTCTTAGATTTCACTGGAACAAATTAATTAGTATTTTAATAAACAAATTAAAATATATGTATATATTAAGTTAATTCAAAATTTCAAAAATAGATTTCATACACTATCCATAAAGTATATGAAGATTATCTATATTTAAATTTAATAATATAAGCAAAAATATTTAGCTAGAAATGAAATTTTAGTAATAATAAAGATGAACGTTGAAGATTTCTGAATATACTTTAAATTAATTCAAAAGTTCAAAAATAGATTTCATACACTATTCACCATAAATGTGAAGATTATCTATTATTAAATTCAATGATATAAGCAAAAATATTTAGCTAGAAGTGGAATTTTAATACGAATAAAGATGAACGTTGAAAATTTCTAGATATACTTTAAATTAATTCAAAATTAGATTTCATAGACTATTCGTCATAAATATGAAGATTTTCTATCTTTAAATTGAATAATAAAAACAAAAATATTTATCTAGAAATGCAATTTTAATAAAAATAAAAATGGACGTTGAAAATTGCCTTCCGATTGGTTGAATAAATGGAAAATACATATTCTTTAATCAATGGTTTATTGTCAATTTATAAATATTCCAACTAAGTGAAATGAAACTGTTTTCTGGCATTTTCATACAGCGCTAAAAATACTTCTAGGGAATATTATTATAAGAAAAATACAAACTTTTTGATTTGTTTGGTTAATTAAACCAGTTTACAATGAGTGAGTGTTTACACAAATATCGGACTATTTAATATTTTGCTAATATGTAAATGTTGAAGAAAATATTGCATATCGAATCAGTTGTTCTCATTTTCGCATTTAGAACAAACATTAAAAAGAAGTTTTGCAGTACTATTGTTACAGTCATCTTTTTATGACATTTAAATATTATTTGAATATGTAAATTTATATATGTATAAATATATATATCTTGAATAAATATTAGTATTCCTTAATGCATCCATAGCTGCTAGTGATAATACAAAGTCAAAAGCTTTTTCGTAGTTCACAAAAGCCACACACAGAGGGAGTTCGTATTCATTATTTCTTGCAATAATTTCTCTAACTGAAAGAAAATGGTCGATGGTACTAAAACCACTTCGAAATCCTGCTTGGTCTTTAGGTTGCATTGCATCTAATTGTTTCTGTTAGCGGTTTGTAAGAACTTTCATCATAATTTTATACAAAATTGCGAGCAAGCTAATTGGACGATAGTTTCTAATATCTTCATTTTCTCTTTTTTTAAAGAATAAGATTATGATGGCATTTTCCCAGTCCATTGGAACATCACGTATATTTGTTGAATAGTTCAATAAGAATTCTGTGGCTTCATTCCCTGCTTCTTTTAAAATATCAATGGTGATTTTGTCTTCTCCTGACGCTTTCCTTACTTTTTTCCCTTACTTTCATTGGCTTTTATTTTTCCTTACTTTTATTGCCATAGCTACTTCTTCCTTCAATACTTCTGGAATAGCAACTTTTGTATTTGATAAGGTAGGAAAACCATTGAGCTATTCTGGTGAGCTGAGCAATCTTTTGAGCTGAGTAAAAATGTGCTGCCTCTTTTAGAATTTGCTCTTGATTCTGAGTGTTATTTCTTCTTTTTGTCTTCAAAGTTAGGATTCTTTTCCTACCAAGCATCAGATTTCTCGTTCCAGTCTTCAAACTTTTATTTTATTCAATGGCGCTCTGGATCATATTAGAATTGAATTTCCTGGTGTCTTTTACAATCTTTTTCAACAGAGTTACATAGTTCTGAGAATTCAATTTTTACAGTAATATTTTCCTTGTTATATTTCATTTTTTTTCTCTTTTCCATAAGCTGTCGTGTATCTTTCGAAAATATTTTAACAGGTTTATCTTCTTCTGAACTAGCAATATTTTTCTCTGATTCCAGAAGAGCATTCACAAAATTCACAGCGAATTCATTGATGTCTTCAATATCCTCAAATAACTGAAATCTGTTCTTTAGTTCAAGCTGGAATTCTTATTTTATAGCTTTTAGAAGCTGTTGCTGAATTCTCTTGTTACGAATTTACACCAGTTTTTATATATATATATATGTATGTATATTATACATAGAAACTTGGGCTAATATGTATATGTTGGCCCAAGTTGAATTTAATTCAGAGTCAACTTTGTATTTCTAAATTAATACTAAATAGAAAAAAAAAATGTGCTTGTACATTTCTTTTGTAAATGATATGACCATCCTCTTTTAAAGAATAGAAACCATATAATGTCGTTTAAACAGCTACAAAAATAATAGAAATATACTGCTTATAGTTTAAAAGTTAAACTGGTATGTAGTGGCAATTAGAAAACTTTGTTCTATATTTTCCTAAACGAATTCACACAATGCTATTAAAACTATTCATAGAATATTTTAAAACTATTTTTTATTTAAATTAATTTCATGATGAATGCAGACAACTTTTACTTGTATGGCGAGTTTTTTTTTTTTTTTTTCTTTTTTAAGGCTGATTATTACTATTTTAAATATATATTTCCACAATGTTCGGTTAAAAATATTTCTTATTGAGCACATTTATACATTTTTTTTTTCCAATGGCTAGGCAAAAGTTACAGAGGACTATAAAGATACAAATCAAATTATAGACAATATAACATAGAAGACCGAAGTCATTGCCTAAGGAGCGATCT
The DNA here is from genome assembly GCA_963930645.1 of Salticus scenicus. Classification (NCBI taxonomy): domain Eukaryota; kingdom Metazoa; phylum Arthropoda; class Arachnida; order Araneae; family Salticidae; genus Salticus; species Salticus scenicus. The sequence goes on from OZ005649.1 coordinate 133,566,079, forward strand.
TGCCTCCCAATATCTCGACTCTTCTGTAGAACATCGAAGAGCCCTACAACGGGACAGATGGTCCCGATCCATTACTTCTCCAGAATCACAAAGTGGGCAAGTAGGGTCGTTTAAGATACCTATGCGCTTCAAATGAGCGGCAAGGCAGTCATGTCCTGTAGATAGGCGGAAAGTCGCAACTGCCTTACGTCTTGGTTTATCAGGAATTAGAGTAGGACTTAAATTCTTCCATTTCTTTAGAGCTGTACGATTCTCAAGATCTCGTAAAGCATTAGATGCAGATAAATTCTTTAAAAACAGTTTAATCCTCCAGTAAGAAAGGGCTGTATTGGGATGTTGTAGTAAGGTGGCACCTCTTTTTGCAAGAAAGTCCGCTTGTTCATTGCCCCAAAGGCCACAATGTCCGGGCACCCACTGGAGAACAATTTGTTTCCCCTTTAAAGTGAGAGTTCTTAATGTTTCTTGACATTGTGATACTTCCGGTGTTAATGGATGATCAACAGCGCTTATTGATTGGATGGCTGCCCGAGATTCAGAAAGAATGACCTCCCTTTCAAACTTGCAATGGACAGCTAATAGTTGCTTTAAGGCTAAACGTATCGCCACAACTTCACCATCAAAGGAGGTACCAATATAGCCCGCAGGGGCATAGAAAGAAAAAAGATCTGAGAACACGCCAGCCCCTACATTGAGATGACAATCAAACTGGGAACCGTCTGTAAAAATGTGCAGCCACTGAGATGGTGGATATCTGGCCGCAATGGTCTCTAAGGCAAGACATTTCAACACACTTGGTGCAACATCTCCCTTTCTATGGATAGTTTCAACTAGATCCAGCCTCATATCGACATTAATCACGTCCAAGGGATTTCTGGGTGTCAAAAGTGGTACACTTACACATTTATACATAATTTTTGTCTTTTACTTCCATGTTAAAATTTATGAAATTTTAGTGACAACTCCAACTTTTAATCGATTTTCACCACAAGATGTTACATATGTATTGTCAAGGTGCAAATCTATACTACTTTTTACGAAATTATCTGCATTAATTCTCGAGTTAAAGTTAAAAATTTAAAAAACTAAAAATTGGTGTCACACGCAGACAGACGTTTTCTGAAAATGGTGAATTCTAGATATCTCAAAGCGTATACATCCATCAAAATTCAGAAGCTGAAAATTTTTACAAATTCATCATTTTCTTCTATTAAATGCAGAAGAAAATACGGTTTTCCTCTATTAAATATAGAATAAAACAAGTCCTTCCGGCTTATTCGGAAGGGTAGGTTGATTTCTTTTTCCTTATCAAGTAACTCTCATTTTGTTTCAAAATGGCGGCTACAAATTATTAACGAATTAGTAGAAATATTGATGTAGGCTATCTGCACTGGAGTTTTAAGCAAATCGGTTCATAAATACATTTTTATGTGAATTTAAAAATTTCAAGTGGCCGGCGCTTGGAAACAAGATGGTGGGACAAGTTGACAAACATATCAAATGCATTTGTGAGATAAGTCTACTGTACAAATATAGTTGGAATTATAATTGAGAATCTCAAAAGTAATCGTGTTGAAAAATTCAGTGGCTGCCACTTGGATCAAAATGGCAGAGAAAGTTGCTCAGTAAACTAATTAATCTAAGATATTGTTGCAAATTTGAAAAAAATTATTTATTTATTTTTATTTATTTATTTATTTATTTTTTGTAGAAATTCTCTTTCAAAGAGGCTTAGTAAGTTGACTAAATGTTAATTTTCTGCATTTCTAGCTTGTTTTAACGTTAAAATAGACTAATTTCCCCTTAAAAACGCATTAAAATGCTTCAATATGGCAGGTAAAGGATTTGGCACTAAATTTGGCGAGTTTTTCCACTTGGCGACTTCTTTGGCGACTTTTGGTGAGAAAATCCATAGTTCATTAATAAACTTCATTGAGACACTTATATAATCTATGTATACATCAAAATTTAAACAAATTCGGAATACGCATTTTACAATTTGAATTTGAAATTTTCAAGTGGTCTCCACTTGAAAACAAAATGGTGGAGCAACTTGGTTAAGAAACTCGTCCACGATATTCATAACAGAAGTTAATACAGTGTCCAAATTAATTAATTTTTACATTTTCTGGATATTGTTTGATAATCAGTCAGATTTTTCCACTCAGAAGCGGTTATCTACAACCCACACACAAGCTAACCAATGGACACCTGTCATCCAAAGATCTCTATCCAGGCTGGTTAATTAAAAATGAAAAAAAAAAAAAAAATCTCTAATTTTGTAAATTTTAGTAGCTCTAGAATTAAAAAATAAATAAATAAACGAAACTACTGTCTAAGAATGCGTGGACAAACTTTTATAGAAATAATTTTGATTAGCGATTTTCCAAAACCATAATGTAGATTTCTGTTTTCGATAAATTTTGAGAACTTTTATTTATTGAAGTTTATAATTTATTACACTTACTAGCAGGCTACGCCCGCTTCGCTGGTCACTATATTTAAATGAATTTTCAAAAGAGTTGGATCAGTATTTATTTTTTACATCACATTACAAATAAAACTTAAAAAAAAAAAAAAAAAAAAAAAATACTGAAATCGCTTTAGATCTCGCTTCTTCGGTTACCCGTTGCCTAAGGCAGCTCTTTTTTCTAACCGTACTGCATCGGGTCCAGTTTCCCACTGTCTACAGAAAGGTCTTTCCCGGGCACTTCAATCTGGGTATTTATCGACGACTTGTGGATTTTCTGTTATTTAAGAACTACGATTTTAAAGATGACTGTATCTCAGCGTCTATTATAGATTTTAGTTTTTGAACCATGTGTTTTATAGCCCCCGTTATTTACACTATATTACGATTTGATTCCGACCAGTGCAATAAAATAAAATAAAAAGGTAGATTTTTCTTTTAAAAGGAATTAAATACATGAAAAACGGATTTTAATCAGTTTAACCTTTCTACTATAAACTACAATTTTTTTCACCCAATAAATATTATCTTTAAAAAAAAAAGTTTGTATTATCTTTGTATTTCAGCTTCTAATTAGTATAATTTCATTTTTATATTATCGAAAGGGGAATTCGAGATTTCACCTGATTTACACGTTTTAAGGTGTCCTGATTAGGTTTTCTTTTGTATCTCAGCTACCAATTAAAATAATTTCATAAGTAATACATCATTTGAAAGCTTTGTTCATTTGGAATTGAACAATACATTACAGAAATTTCTACCGCCAGATGGCGCTGTAATATTTTAAAATTTCAATATTTCAAATTCTAATGAGCGAGGAAGGTGTTGTAAGTTCTAAACCGGGGATAAGACGCCGCAGGCGCCACCGAGCGGGATTTAGCTAAAGTCAGAAATTTGAAAGATCATAACATGGTGCGCGAACAGGTTGTTTCAGATGTTGAAAAGGGAAGAGGGCGCCGAAGGCGCTACCGCGCGGGAATTTACTGCGATTTCAATAAGCTATTTTCACGATATATCAATAAGCTGTTATTAGACCTGAAACGGGAAAAAGGCGCCGCAGCCGCCACCGAGCAGGAGTTTCGTAAAGTCGGATTTTTCAGGGATCGCGAACCAGCTGGTCGCCGAAGGCGGCTAGTAAATAATAATTATTAAAAAAAAAGATATTTCTTTTAAAGGAATTAATGGACAATATTCCTGTGACGTCACCGTAGGTAAAATCGCCGAACACGTGGCCGATGTTTTGTAAACAAATTAGATTCAAGATGCCATTTTATTGTTATGCATAACATTTTCCTAAATATTTCTGCAGTGAAACTTAATAATACTGTTCAAACAAGAACAAAAGAGAAATGTAAACAACTGAATCGAATGATAAAGTTAAGACTATTCCATATCGTAAAATTGCAGAATATTTTATGTATACACACACACACACACATATATATATCATGAATAAAAGATTAATAAGAACATTTTATACACACACATATATATATAGACATCAAAGCTTAAATAATTAGAATTTCAATCACTTTAATAAAGGAATTTATTAAATGGAACATCCATTTAAATTTGTTAACATCGCCACAGTTCACATGGCAACTTTTAATATTACCTATGTTGATTAATATTAAAGTATATTACTAAAACTGGATTAAAAACAAAACAAAGGTATCAATATATCACTCTTACTTCAATTTCATATAATCTGTAACTCTTATAAATAATATTGCAAGATAAAAATTTGCAAGCCACAATGCTTTGTTATGGTAGAGTTGAGGATTGTTTCCCTACCCAGCTGATATTCTTGTAGCCTCGAACCCAAAGTGGGAATATGGTCCATTTAAAAAATGAAAAATAAAAAGTTGCTATAGTATAAAATTTATACATAAACGTAACAATTTATTTCTATTGCATTACCATTTGATTTTCAATAAATATAATAATAATAATAATAATAATAAAAGAAAAAAAGAAATTCGCCTTCATATGAATCTCCTTATATTATTAAAATCTGTACGCGCGTGTGTGTGTGTGTGTGTGTGTGTCTGTGTGTCTGTGAGAAACGGCTTGAAACAGAAAAGGCTCCGCCGCTAACGGTCGCACGGACTTCGAACAGATACCGATGGACAGATAATTTATCGCAGATCTGGGTTATCTAATTTGCTAAACGATGCGACCCTAATTAGCGGAGATATTAATAAAAATGTCGACCATTGTCTAACGAAAAATGACCCAGAATTCATGATTAAATGCTTAAAAAGCGACATTTTTACGGAAAAGGTGGAAAATAAATTAGAAATATCAGTCGTATTGTTACAAACAAGATACCATTGGAAAGGGCTTTTTTTTTTTCTTAAACCGATGGTTTAAACGGCTTATCGATCGGACAATTAGATTTTTTAAAATTAACTAAACTATAAAAAAATATTGGCAACAAATCACAAGAATCTTAGCTTTGCAGACTTTTCGTCTACAGCAGTCAGGAAAGGCTCCGCCGCTAACGGTCGCACGGACTTCGAACAGGTACCGATGGACAGATAATTTATCGCAGATCTGGGTTATCTAATTTGCTAAACGATGCGACCCTAATTAGCGGAGATATTAATAAAAATGTCGACCATTGTCTAACGAAAAATGACCCAGAATTCATGATTAAATGCTTAAAAAGCGACATTTTTACGGAAAAGGTGGAAAATAAATTAGAAATATCAGTCGTATTGTTACAAACAAGATACCATTTGAAAGGGCTTTTTTTTTCTTAAACCGATGGTTTAAACGGCTTATCGATCGGACAATTAGATTTTTTAAAATTAACTAAACTATAAAAAAATATTGGCAACAAATCACAAGAATATTAGCTTTGCAGACTTTTCGTCTACAGCAGTCTTCAACGGAAACACATCTGGTATTTAATGAAGTCACGTGTTTCGTACTGCGATTAAAAATTGCAATTTTCTATTTTCTTCAATTTTTCAAATTTTACACATTTTATTTAGTATATAATATTTACACCACAAAACAAACTTGCATTTCAAATTTCATCGATTTTGGTCAATAAACAAAAGATTTACATTTTAATTGCAAATTAAATTTTATCTTTACACGCCGGACATTTTTGCAATATTCTAATACGCGTATTTCAATTTCTAATTACGATTTATTTATTTTTTATACATCATACGAAAGATATTTTAAAGTTCTTTTACATAATTCAAAGTTTTCAACAGATTTACACGTTTTGAGGTCTCCTGAATCAGTGTTCTTTTATGGCGCTGTAATATTTTCAAATTTCAATATTTCAATTTCTAATTATGATTAAATTTTTTTTAATACATCATTCGAAAGATATTTTAAAGTTCTTTTATATTATCGAAAGTTTTCACCAGATTTACACGTTTTGAGGTTTCCCGAACGAGTTTTCTTTTGTATCTCAGATACTAATTATAATAATTTCATAAATAATACATCATTAGAAAGCTTTTTTGATTTGGAATCGAACAGTGGAATACAGAAATTTCTACCGCCAGATGGCGCTGTAATTTTTTCAAATTTCAATATTTCAATTTCTAATTATAATTAAATTATTTTTAATGCATCACTCGAAAGATATTTTAAAGTTCTTTTACATTATCGAAAGTTTTCACCAGATTTACACGTTTTGAGGTGTCCTGAATCAGTTTTTTCTTATGGTGCTGTATTATTTTCAAATTTCAATATTTCAATTTCTAATTATGATTAAATTTTTTTTACTACATCATTCGAAAGATATTTTAAAGTTCTTTTATATTATCGAAAGTTTTCGCCAGATTTACACGTTTTGAGGTGTCCTGAATTAGTTTTCTTTGTATCTCAGCTACTAATTAAAATAATTTCATAAGTAATACATCATTAGAAAGCGTTTTTGAATTGGAATGGAACAGTGGAATACAGAAATTTCTACCGACAGATGGCGCTGTAATATTTTCAAATTTCAATATTTCAATTTCTAATTATGATTAAATTATTTTTAATACATCATTCAAAAGATATTTTAAAGTTCTTTTAAATTATCGAAAGTTTTCACCAGATTTACACGTTTTGAGGTGTCCTGAATTAGTTTTCTTTTGTATCTCAGCTACTAATTAAAATAATTTCATAAGTAAGACATCATTAGAAAGCTTTTTTGAATTGGAATCAAACAGTGGAATACAGATATTTGTACTGCCAGATGGCGCTGTAATATTTTCAAATTTCAATATTTCAATTTCTAATTATGATTCAATTATTTTTAATATATCATTCGAAAGATATTTTAAAGTTCTTTTAAATTATCGAAAGTTTTCACCAGATTTACACGTTTTGAGGTGTCCTGATTACGTTTTCTTTTGCATCTCAGCCAAATGAGTTAGATCATTCAAAATTGGTATACATAGGTTAATTAAGAGGGCCTGAAAAGGTGGATAAGAAATTGGCGTGCACCGCGCGCGTATCCCTTAACTTGTGCCCGCGCAGCGCGCACGCGACTGCGCTGCCGAAGGCAGTGGGGACCCGGTGCGAGTTTTTTCCCGATCAGAAATGATTTTTTTTTTTAGGGGGCACGAAGGCTCAGGGAAGGAATACGCGCGCGCAGCGCGCACGGGACTGCGCTGCCGAAGGCAGTGGGGACCCGATGCGAGTTTTTACCCGATCTGAAATGATTTCTTTTTAGGGGGCACGAAGGGTCAGGGAAGGAATACGCGCGCGCAGCGCGTGTATCCCTTCAGTTGTGCGCGCGCAGCGCACACGGTACTGCGCTGCCGAAGGCAGTGGGGACACGCTGCGAGTTTTTACCCGATCAGAAATGATTTTTTTTAGGGGGCACGTAGGGTCAGGGAAGAAATACGCGCGCGCAGCGCGTGGGGACCCGGCCCGACTTTTTACCCAATCAGAAATGATTTTTTTTTTAATTTCTTTTCTTAACACTAAAAGTTTCTGTTACTGATTCATTATTTTTAGTGATTCATTTGAAAATACTGACCCGCTAGCGGGCGAAGCCAGCTAGTGTATTAAATAAAAAATGAATTGCATAATAGCCGTTGCTAAGATACGCAGACGATTACAATCGAAGAATAAATTCATGAAAAATGAAACATTAAAGCCAATATTTAAAATCGAAAAAACATTAATTAAAAAAATTCAAATTCGAAATTCGAAAAAATCTCGATGAGGTGCACACGTGCAGGGTCCCAGGTACCTATATGCCAAATTTGGAAGCTCTGCGATCAATAATGTGAGCACCAGAGCGCAGACAGACACACACACAGACACTTCTCTTTATTTATATAGACTAGCAGGCTACGCCCGCTTCGCTGGTCACTATATTTAAATGAATTTTCGAAAGAATTGAATTAATATTTATTTTTTTACACCACATTAGAGACAAAAACTTAAGAAAAATAAATGAAAAATAAAAAAGAAACTGAAATTACTCCAAACCTTGCTTCGGGTACCCGCTGTCTACGGCAGCTCTTTTCCCGCCCGCACTGCATCAGGTCTGGTTTTCCCATGCCTGCAGAAAGATCTTTCCCGAGCACTTCAATCTGGATGTTTTTCGACGACAGGGGGGATCTGCTGCTAATTAAGAACTGCGATTTTAAAGATGACTGTATCTCAGAATCTATTAAATATTTTAGTTTTGAACCATGTATTTTATAGCCCATGCTATTTGCACTATATTACGATTTGATTCTGACCAATGTAATAAAATAAAATAAAAGTATATTAATATATATATATATATATATATGTATATAAACAAATAAATTTTAATCATTTTAATCCTACTAATATACTACCACTTTTCCCGATAAATACTGTAAATAAAAAAAAAGTTAATGAATAAAAGTTTTTTCTTTCAAAGGAATTAATTAAAAAATGAAAAATAAGAAGTTGTTCTACTATAAAAAATTAAACATATCTGTTATAAATACGTTTTTAAATTTAAAACGAATTATACTTAATTTTTTCTACTGCATTACGATTTTATTTTCAATAAATATAACAAATTAAAAAATAAAAATATCGCCTTCAAATGAATTTATTAAATAAAAATAAGTTGCGTAATAGCCGTTGCTAAGATACGCAGACGATTGAAGCAAAATAATAAATCTATGAAAAATTAAACAAAGAAGCCAATTTCAGAATATTTTGGAGTGGAAGGCTGATATTTTTTATACCAACTATGTGAAAAATACCAGAGCCGGGAATCGAACCCGGGCATTCCGCTTTACGCGCGGATGCTCAAACCATCGAGCTACCCTGGCTGATTACCAGCTCGGCATTTCTCACATAATATTCGTTGGCAAAGTCACCGAGACTGCCAGCGAATATTATGTGAGAAATGCCGAGCTGGTAATCAGCCAGGGTAGCTCGATGGTTTGAGCATCCGCGCGTAAAGCGGAAGGCCCGGGTTCGATTCCCGGCTCTGGTATTTTTCACATAGTTGGTATAAAAAATATCAGCCTTCCACTCCAAAATATTCTGAAATGAATTTTCATGGTTGATGAATAAATTTCTAAATTAAAAGAAGCCAATATTTAAAATCGGAAAAACATTAATTTAAAAAATGCAAATTCGAAATTTGAAAAAATCTCGATGAGGTGCACACTTGCAGGGTCCCAGGTGCCTATATCCCAAAATCTAAAAATTTAATAGATTTAATTTTTCTACTGTATGTGTATAACTATTTGATTTCAATAAATATAATAAAAAAAAATTTCCTCAAACGAATTTAAGTAAATAAATAGTTTAATAGCCGTTGCTAAAATACGCAGACTTTTGAAACGAAAGAAATTTCTGAAAAAGGAAACATTGAAGCCAATATTTAAATTCGAAAAAAACATTAATTTTAAAAATTCATATTCGAAATTCGAAAAAATCTCGATGAGGTGCACACCTGCAGGGTCCCAGGTACCTATATGCCAAATTTGGAGGCTCTGCGATTAGTAGTGCGAGCACCAGAGCACAGATACACACACAGACACACACACAGACACTTCTCTTTATTTATTTAGATTACACACCTGTTACACTTATTGAAAAATATAAACATGATTTAATTCAAATATTTCACTTATATGAAAAAAAAAAAAAAAAAAAAAAAATTAAGAATTCAATTACCTTTATCTTTTCATACATAAAGCTCTAGTTTTACTATTAAATATTTGTGTATTTATTCATTGAAACTTATGAAAATTTATACAACGAAACAGTTATTATTTAAATTTGTAATACTTTTCAATAAAAAAATAAATAAACGTTAGCATTAGAAATTAAAATTCTTATATATCTTTCTGTATGAATATTATCCTCTACATTAATGTATTTTTTATAAGTTTGGAAAAGAAATAACTTCTAGTTAAATAATGTATTATCTCTCTCACTAGTTTTATTAATTAAATATAAAAAGAACATATTTTATGCATATTATCGATTAAAAGAATTATATGAAACTATTTTTCATATGATTTTTTATTTTTAATATTTATATGTATTTTATGTAAGCTTTCTTTTACTCCTAAACACTGTTTGGTTTTTAAAGGAAACAGAAACAAAATTATCAAACTGAAATAACTTTCAAAGCTAATTGTTCTTCAATTAAATCTTGATATCAGTTATTAACAATGAAAAATTACTTTTGCATATAATTCATGTTCAAAATAATAAAACTTGTAAAAATATATTTTTTAAGAGAGTGTAATTATAAATAACATCACGAGAGCCATTTATTACAGCATTTAATTGAGAATATTTATTACTACGACTTAAAAATGTCCTGAACCCATAAAAGCGTAAAATTGAAAGAGAATGAATGGATACTTGATGTGTGTCAAAATTAAAAATGGTAAATGGATCTAAAAATAGAATATTAATTTGGTATGAAAATTTCTTTTTTCCGAAATTTCAATACTTCTTACATTTTTTTTCTCAATACGTTATGAATGAAAATAAATTTAATATCTATTAAAACATTAATATATTTTTAGACAAAAAAAGAATTAAACAAGTTAATACCATAATTTTAATGTTATTTCACTGTTACCAATGTTTAATTACGTAATTCAATCTTTCAACTAAAATGTTAATTATAAATAAATAAAGATATAAATAAAATAAAAAGCAAAAGAAATTATTTAATTTATTTTAAAAGATATTTTTATTATTATTTGTACCCTTTAATGCATAATTTATCTTGATTTTATAAAATATTAGAAATATATTCGTTACATTTTTGTCTTATCCTATGAATAACTTTTATTAACGATGAAAAACAAATTCTAATTAATATACATTAGGAGGTGGAAAAAATACCGAGATTAAAAAACTGCATTGTGAGGATTTTTTTTTTATTAAAATATGCTTTAATGAGAAATAGTTTGTATTTATAACATGTTAACAAAAATGAGTTTATTTATTTATTTATTTATTTGTATATAAAGCAAAAAAACTTAGTAATTGCTCTTTTTTTTTTAAAGAATGTATTGATTAGAATTTCCTAAATTCTACGTTATTTTATAAGGTATAAGTATAGTGATTTAAATAAATCTAAAAGCAAAGAATTAATTTTAAATAACAATTATTACTTTGCGTAAAATTAAAAATTTCTTTTTTGCATGTAGCAAGTATTCATTGAACACATGATTTTTTTTTTAAGTTAAAAATCATTTGTAATCCCGTCAAATTAAAAAATTTATTAATTAAAACAGATTAAAAAAAAAAAAAAAAAAAAAAAAACTTTAAAAACAAGTATTAAAATTTATTAAAATTCTTTACAAAACTTTTCATCATAACATTATGACATCATGAGGTAAGCAATTTTTTACACGAAAATAGAGGAGACAGCATCTTATATATCACAGAATCTTAAAACAGTTACAGTAAAAAGACAATTTGAACAAAATATGATGAGTCATCATCATATTTTGTTCAAGTTGTGTTTTTTGGTTTTTGGGGCCAACAAAACGAATGCGAATATTTTCGAAAGTGTAATATTATCAGAAGGGGAGGAAAGGGGGTGTTAAAGGGCAAAAAAAAAAAAAAAAAAAAGATACAGAGTTACACCGTTCAAAAATGGTACAGGTAGGATGTTGGGTACAGTAAATCGAATACCAATATCCGTATCGGGGTCTGCAAATCGAATGCAGATATTTCAAAAAGAGTAAAATTATTAGGAAGAACGGTAAGTGGGGGGGAGGGGGGTAAAAAGGTAGACATGGGGTTAGAGCGTTTAAAATTGGTATTATTAGGTTATAATGACAGATAAATCAATTGCAGATATTTTCGAAAGTGTAAAATTATTCAGAGAGGCAGGAAGGGGAGACAAAGGGTCAAAAATTTAGAAATGCAGTTACTTCGTCCAAAGTTGGTACAATTAAGTTTTTGGGGCCTAGAAATCGATTACAGAGATTTTGGAAAGTGTACAATTTTTAGGAGCAGCGGAGAGGAGGCGGCGAAGGGACAAAATGTAGGAATAGAGTTAGAGCGTTCAAAATTGTGTTTACAAGGTTTCAAGACCTGATAAGTCGATTTCGGATATTTTCGTAAATGTAGAATTATTAGGAGGTGTGGGAAGGGGAGGCGCAGTGGCAAAAATATAGAAATTGAGTTAGAATATTGAAATTTGGTATTATTAGATTTTAAAGCGTGAAAAATCGATTACGGATATTGTTTAAAGTGTAAAGTTATTAAGAGGGGCGGAAAAGGTGGCTGGGGTCTAGAAATAGATTGTGAATATTTTGGAAACTGTAAAATTACTAGGAGGGACGGAAAGGGGGAGGAAGGAAAAAAAATTATATGGAGGGTTGAAAATTGATAGGAATTATTAGGAAAGGGCAAAAATATAAAAATTGGTTTAGATCGTTGAAAATTGGTGTGTATATGTTTTTGGGACCTATAAATCGAATGGGGATACTTTCAAAAGTGTAAAATTAATAGAAGGGCTGGGAAATTGGTATTATTAGGTTTTTAAGGCCTGATAGTTTGATTGCGGATATTTTTAAAAGTTTAAAATTATTTTGAAGGGCAAAACTGCAGAAATGCACTTAGATCGTTCAAAATTGGTGCATTAAAGTTTTTGGGACTAGAAATCCATTTCATATATTATGGAAAGTGTAAAATTATCAGGAGGGACGGGAAGGGCGCGCAGAAGAAAAATATAGAAATTGAGTTAGAGCGTTGAAAATTTATATTATTAGAGTTTTGGATGAGACGAATCGAGTGCGAATAGTTTCAAAAATGTAAAATTAACAGAAAAAATTAATATACGATGTATACGGCGTCGCAGGCAGGTGAAACCCTGATCGATGACTACATTGATCAGAGAAGAATTTTTTGAAATTTATTTGTGTTTTTAGACTTATAATAATATAGTGATTGGTAAAGAAGTACAAACACAATCACGCGCGTGCAGCGCGTAGGGGTCTGCGCTGCCATTTGCAGTGGGTAACCGGAGCCATATTTTCTCCATTAGATATGATTTTATATTTTTATTTTTCATTAATATTTTATTGATTATTTATTTATTTATTTATTTATTTTTTAAATATGATCTGCAATTTTGAGAATTGATTAATTACAGTGTTTCAATTAAAAATAGTGACCCTCTAACGAGCGAAGCTCGCCAGTTATTATTATAAAAATATGATTATAAAAATAATATAGTTTCGAAGACAGAATGATTTAGGAAAAGGTGTGACTTGATGTGATTTAGAATCCTTTCTAAAACCACTTAAAAGCAACAATTTACAAATTCGCTTATGATTTATCGTTAATTTCTTATGTAGCGATCAAAAAGGTAAATGTAAAACTAAATATTGCAACATTTCCAAATCTAGAATTTTAACATTTCAAAGTTGATTTTTTAATTATAGAAAACATGCACTTATATACGCACAGACGTCACAAAAAATATTCTCAAATTGTGAATATCACTCAAATCTAGATGCAGAAACATCCACGTAGATCATATAATCATTTTCGGTCATGTAGTGAGCAAAAATGGAGATGCAGATTGAAATTATATAATAGTCTCGAAAATAAAATTTTAATAGTAATTGCACTGGTGTGAAAAAAAAAAAAAAAAAAAAAAAAACTGCATAAGATGTTTTGACTCTGTAACTTACAAATTGTTACTTGGTGTTACCGAAAGATACAATAAAAAAGTTCATTACGTCAAGTTGTATTGCGAAATGTATATATTTAGTTGAAATTTATGCAAAATTGTGAAACTTGGTATCCTATAATTGGTTATAAAAACATGTTCAATAATTATTTCTTATTTTAAAATAATGTTTGTTGAAGTGCATCTGAAAAGGTTACAAATTTAAAATAAGGAGAGGTGTGGAAAAAGTAGAAACGATAAAGAGAAAGCTGTTTGTAGAGGGGGGTAAGGAAAAGAGAAAAAAAGAAAAAGAAAGAACAGAAAGATCAGAAATGAACAGAAAATTAAAAAAAAAGGTTTTGCGAGTAAAAACTGTGAACAAAGAATTCTTAACATACCATAAAAAACTGTTCGTTTATTCATGATAAAAAATATGTTTAGTTAAATGTAGTGAAATTAGTGGTTTATGTATGTGTATATATATATATATATGTGTGTGTGTGTGCATAAAGTCCTGGTGTTTTGAAAAAAATATGATGAAGACGAAGAACATACGCGATGGTAAAAGATGGAGATCATTTTTAGATTCAGCATCCTCAATAACATAAAATTTACAAAAAAAAAAAAAAAAAAAAAAAAAAATCAGGCACCAGAAAAATAAAAGGTTTCCCCCTCCCCCCCAAATTTGAGTTGTTTTTGAATCATGAGAAATACTACACATGTTTCCTTTTTCACGACAACAATGCTTCCTTTACTTAGTACAGCGAATTTAAAAGCCTACAGATATAATCGACAGCAAAAGAATCCGAGCAATAGCAAAAATTCCTATGTAAAAAAAAGATACACTTAATACAGTTGTGAGGATTGAGGTTAAGTGAATAGTAGGTCACCGCAGGTAAGCGGTGAAAAAGCGAATCGTAGCGGAGCACCACAATTTCAGAATAAGTATGGATCCAGCGCTCCCAGTGACATAATATTTGGGTGTTAGGATGTAACGCCAATATTCGACGGCGCAGTAATTTGAGTGTTCGGACACTTTTGTTACCTACTGTAGAGTAAGGAATATGAAGGGTTTTTGGAGATTTGGAAAGTGAAGCAATTGGAGGTGGTTGGTTTCGGTAGGAATAAATAGCGGAGTGTTTTGATAGCAGTGTTGTGATGTGTTGGATGGAGCAATAAGCATGGAGATAGTTCTGTGGATAGTTTATGAGGAAGAGTGTCGTAATTTTAGGAGTTGATGTCCAGTTGAATTTCGTGTGAGTTTAAGCTGTGAGGGGATCGTAATCATCTCTTTATAGTACAAATCTAGTAGTGACGAGTCATCTTTGTGAGAGCAGTCACAAGTTCCGTTATATTAGAAATTCTCAAGGGTGAGAGCCAATCCTTATATTCTCTTGATTTATTTATTTGACCTTTAATTGAGTTTGTCATTAGTAAATGATACTGCCCTTAAATTACAAGTTGTAATAAAATCTGGTTTCTATCTGCATTTAAGTCTCTTCTATTACCTATTTAGTTATCTAATTAGTTAAATAAAATGAAGACTGCAACCACACAGACTTCACATAGTTTTGTTAAATAAATCCTTTGCGAATCCCGTTTTTAGACAGTCTAAGTACATTAATCGACAAGGATTTATTTAACAAAACAGTATTAAGTGCACTTTTTTTTTTATATATATACAGGAATTTTTGCTAGTATTCGGATATTTTTGCTAACGACTGTGTGTGTACAGGAGCACTACTTACAAATTATTTAAAAATGTTTTATAATAATTAAGTTAAATATTTGAAAAGAATATTCTCATTTCTTCGAAAATAAATAGAATAATTCTTTTCATTTTAATTGTGTTGTGAGTAGAAAATTTTTATTAACACAAATATGATATTAAACATTATTTCCAGCTGCGATGGTTGAGATTTTGGTTCTTTTTATTAGCATTTAATTTTTGTATACATCCAAAATAATTTTGGCTAATATAACGTTCATTTTTAAAAAGCTATGCATTTAATTTGGGTATATTTATCTGAAAGTTAGTATTATTGACCGTAACATGAAATAAATTATGTAATATATATTTTTTTAGAATAATTATTATTTTCATAGAGGTTGTCACATTTCTCTAATAAAATACAGACTTTTAGTAGAATGCGTTTAAAACGGCTTTTTCTGAGAATTTAGAAAAAGAAATATTATTCAAACTTGCTATGGATTTTCTCGGAAATAACCAATAAAATAAACAGAATATCTTTACTCATAACGTACAAAATTTTGACCTGGTTCAAATATATTCTTTAACTTACCCACTATTATTATTTCGTACACGTCATGCCAGATTAAAATATATATTATTCTGCCCCTTTTGAAGTAACATGATTTAGCTTGAAATATCTTATACATTTTTAATTCAATGTTTCATTTGAAATAAAAGTAATTCGTAAAAAGTAATAATAATATTAAAATTAAACTTAAATTGAAACATATTTCAAAACTTTTTGTGCTAGTTTTAAACTCTTTCAGAGGCAAGAAATATAATCTTATTAATTATTGTAAGTTTTAAGATTTGTGAACAAAATTAGAAGAAAATAAGTAAGTAATTTTTTTTTTACTAAGTTATAAAAGCAGAATTTTGAATATAAATTCCTAAAATTTTTTTCAATTGGCAATGAAAACTAGATGTTATATATAATTTACCCCACAGACCTTCATAGATTAAAAAAAAAAGCCTGGAGTGACTCCACATAACTTCTTGAACATTAAATAACTAACGGTTGTATAGATAAAGTAAAGTAAGAGAAGTCGTTAAACATACAAAAGAAAAGGTTATAATGGGGCGTTTCAGTAATTTTCTCCATATAATATTATGATTAATTTAAAGCTTTAGCACTCCAAATAATTTGAGCCCATTCACTATATTGATAAAGAATTATTTGTTGTTTTCCTAAAAAAAATATTTAAGTGCTAGATTCACCAAAATCCATACAGTTCATGCGACAGTGACCTAGAATAGGCATATATATTTTTAGCTCAACCGGATAAAGCATTTAGATGCTATCACACTTTAAAAAATTTGGCCCCATAGATCATATAAAGAATTTTTCGTTGTGTCCTTGTAAAATCCTATAAATGCTAGATTCGCCAAAATGCTTATAGTTAGTGTACCAGTGATTTATAATATTCATATAAATTTTCAGCTCAATTGAATAAGGCGTTTAGATGCTATCGCACTTTTAAAAATTTGGTCCCATAGGTCATAATGATAAAGAATTCTTCTTTGTGTCCCTGTAAAAAAAATGTAAGTGCTAAATTCAACAAAATCTATACAGTTGGTGCAACTGTGACCTATAACATGTGTACAAATTTTTTGCTCAATTGAATAAGGCATTTAGACGATTTTACACTTTTAAAAATTTGGCCCCGTAGGCCATAATGATAAAGAATTTTTCTTTGTGCCCCTGTAAAAAACTATAAGTGCTAGATTCTCTAAAATCTATATAGTTTGAGTATCTGTGACCTACAATATGCGTATATTTTTTTTGCTCAATTGAATAAGGCCTTTAGATGCTATCGCACTTTTAAGATTTTGGTCCCATAGGCCATAATGATAAAGAATTTTTCTTTGTATCTCTGTAAAAAAAACTATAAGTGCTAGATTCATCATAACTAATAGGGTTCGTGCTACGGTGACTTGCAACATGCCTACCAACTTACAGCTCATTCGAGCAAAGCGTTTAGACGCTAGCGTCTTCACTCACACACATACACACACACACACACATACACACATACACACACATACATACATGATCGGAAAAATAGTGAAAACGGAGTCAGGGGACCTCGAAACGTAGAATCAAAATCTCAAATTCGGATTTTTGACATGATTACAATACTTTCCTCACTATAGTGTTCGGAAAGTAAAAAAAAAAAAAAAAAACCTTCATTGTATCCTTTAAAAACAACAATATGCGCTATATTATCTAAAAGTTCATGAAACTCGCATGACGGTGACCAATAACCTGTACATAATTTTTTATTTCATTTGAATAAGGCATTTAAACGCTGTGGCATTTTAAATAATTTGAATCAATAGGCCATAATGATAAAAAAAATATTTCTTTGTATCCCTATAAAAATCCATAAGTGCAAGATTCACCATAATCTATACAGTACGTGTGACGGTGACCTATAACCGGCGTATAAATTTTCCGTTTATTTGAATAAGGTGTTTAGACACTATCGAACATTAAATAATTTGGACGAATGGATCATAATGTTAAAGGACGTTTTGTTGTGTGCCTGTTAAAAAAAAAAAAACTGTAAGTACTACATTCAATATAGACTGTACAATTTGTTTGACGAGGACTTATAACATGTGTATAATTTTTTAGTTTATTTGGATAACACGTTTAGTCACTATCGCGCTTTAAGTTGTTTGAGTCTATAGTCCATAATGATAAATGATTATTCTTTGTTCCTCTGTAAAAAAACTGCAAGTGCTAGATTCACCAAAATCAATTAGGTTCATACCATGGTGACTTACAATATATGTACCAACTTTCAGGTCATTCGGACAAAGCGTTTAGAAGCTATACAGTTCACTGAGACACATAAACACATACGCACATACGTACGCAGACACATGCATACATTACAGTTAAAATAGTAAAAACGAACTTAGGCGACCTCAAAACGCATAGATACATCAAAATCTCAAAGTCAAATTTTTGTCAGGATTACAATACTTTCTTTACATAGTATGTTCAGAGAGTAAAAAGATCACGAAAAGCGTTTACAATTATTTATTTTTATTTAATTTTTATTTATTTTTAATAAAATCGCTAAATATTTTTAAAAATACAATTTAAAGGATTATTTGTCTTATTCAATAAAATATATTTTCGCCGGAATTGCAAAACGTGTTTTTGAACAAAAACGCCAGTTATAGATATTTATTTTCCGTATTTTTAAAATAACTGTTTTAAACTATTATATATTTTAAACTATTTTGAGGAAAATAAAGTGGAGAACTTTTTAACTAAGGTATATAAGTAAATTATAAGGTATAAAATACCTAATTATATCAGTATTCACGTGTTTTTTCGTAAGGTCTTATACCTATATTTCTATGTAAAGCTAAATATGCATATGTATATAATATATATTTATATTTGTGTGTATGTGTGTAAGACTTTTTTTTAAACATTTTACAAGAAGACAAATGATATTCACATGAAAAAATAGAAGAATTCATTTAAAAGTTTTTCAAAATCCAGGAATGAAAACATGCATTAAATCAATACTTATTCAGGTGCAGTGATTGAATAATGATAATGTATGGAAATAATAGGTGAATGTGTGTATATCTGTAAGCTTAAATTAATATATATATATATATATATATATATATATATATACAGTAGAACCTCGATTATCCGAAGTAATTGGGAGCGAACTCACTTCGGATAATCGAAATTTTCGGACAATCGAGAATTCATCAATAATCATCTAAAATATTTATCAGCACTCGTAGTTTGGAAAGGATGGCTTGCATACAAAAGGAATGTGGAAAAAAAAAAAAAAAAAAAAAAAAACTTTAAAAATACATATTTGTTAAGAGAAAATTTTGGATGATTGTAGAAAGTGAAAAAAAAAAAAATGAAGAAGAAACCGACTTCGGTTAACGGAGAGTTTCGGTTAATCGAGGTGAGTTTCGGTTAATCGAGGTTCGGATAATCGAGGTTCTACTGTATATATATATATATATTAATAATTTTCTTATATATATATATATATATATAAGAAAATTTATACATAAAAAAATGTATACATTATAAAAGATATATATATATATATATATATATATATATATATATATGTGTGTGTGTGTGTGTGTGTGTATACACTTTGCGACAAAAAGATAGGTACAAAGGGTTTTTTCTTTGATTTTTTATGAAATAACATTATTTAAATTGTGCTTATCATTTATTATTATCATAAAATAACATTATTCCTGGACTAATTTTTATTTTAAGACTAATTTAGAAAATTTTTAAGACTAAAATTTTTCTAATTTAAGAGTACACACTGCGACAAAAGATAGGAACAAAGGGTTTTTTTTTTTTTAATTTTTGAGTATGATTATTTTGAATATGAATATGTTTCTGATATGATAATGTTTTGTTATGATAATAAATGATCAACACAATTTAGATAATGTTATTTTATGAAAAAATTAAAAAAAAAAAAAATCCTTTCTTCCTATTTTTTTGTCGCGGAGTGTAGTCTTAAATTAGAAAAATTTTAGTCTTAAAACTTTTCTAAATTAGTCTTAAAACAAAAATTAGTCCGGGAATAGTGTTATTTTATGATAATAATAAATGATGAGCACAACGATTTAGATAATGTTATTTTAGGAAAAATCAAAGAAAAACCCTTTGTACCTGTCTTTTTGTCACGGGGTGTATTATATACTCGTATATTGCAGTTCTAAGGTAATTGTTTTTCTAAATATTAAATTAGATTTTTATCAACACTATTCTACATACGTATTTTTTTTTTTCCAAAAATAATATTAAAACCAGATGTAGTAAATAAAAAAAATTGTAAGTAAATTCCAAAAATTGCAAAAAAAAAAAAAAAAAACTTGCTATTTGCGATTCCATTTTGCAGCAACATTTGTACCTATTTTATCCTCTTGACTTTGAGTCTTAATATTATTTCGGCTCGAAACAATTATCGCTAGTTTATTATTATTATTATTATATTAATTTTAATTTTTACTTACCAAGGTGTTTATTTATTACTTTTCAGTACCAGTATTTAGGTGCATTATGCACTGGTATAAAAGCGGATGGGTATAGAGGCCAAAAAGTAAATAAAAATCTCATTGAATAAAAAATAAAGTTCTAATAGTGCCTTACTTATAAATTTGTTATTGGGTAAATTGTGCCTAGAATTAAATCTTAACATATAATAATGCTTAATTTGAACATTAACATTTTGCCAAGAATTTTAAAAGTTTTAAAACGGGACATTACTCAGGACGAATCTGTTAATTTTAACAATAAGGGCGCCTGTAAGTAAATATTCAGATCAAATTGAGTAAAATGGCACAATGTAATACTAAAAAAAAAAAAAAAAAAAAAAAAAAAAACGAAAAAAAAAAAACGCCATCTCCCTACAACGGTTGAACGACACAAAAACATCTAGTGGCAAACGGTACAGAGTATAGAAAAGAAAGTTCACTACTTTGTCAAAAGTAAATATACTCTGGGTATTAAGAAAAAATATATTCATTTAAAAAACACTGAACACTTTATTAAAAAAACTAACACATTATTATTAACAGCGTGTCAAATAAGGTTTTTATTCTAGCACGCTTAGTATAAATCAAACCATCCATCTGCTCTTGTTGCAAATTACACCATTCTTCAACTATCATTGTTTCTACTTCCTTTTTATTCCAGGGTTCCCCAAGCCTTTAGCAATATTGCTTTGTAAAATATGTCAAAAATTCTCGATTGGGCTCATCTAATATAATTGACCCGGTCACAGGAGAATTGTAAGCCATTTTTTGCATTTTAAGGCAGTAGTTTTTCGAGCTTTATGACGCAGTGCAACATCTTCTATGAAAACGTAATTTTGATGATTCAAATTGCTGCCATCAAAGATTAGTAAACCACTCATATTTAGAATTTTAATATGTTTTCCGCCTTACTTTTACCTACAGAGAAAACCAAACTACTTCTTCCACCGCACCAAATGCCCCCCCCCCCCCACCATTACACTTATGCTGCCATATTTTAGAGTTTGCTTACAAAATCGTTCTTACAAGTGTATTACAGAACAACAACACACATTTCGTTCGCTATCACTAAATTGACAATATCACGATTCGTCAGAAAAAAATACCATGCTTCCAAAAGTTTTCATTCTTAGAAATCGTTTTTTTTTTTTTTTTTTTTTTTTTTTTTTTTGTTATTTAAATCTTCGCTTTTTTTGAAATTTTGTTAACAGAGGTTTCTTTTAGGGTACTTTTATATATATATATAAAGGGCAACACTATGTAAATACTTCTGAACAGTTCAACGTGACAAATTCGTATAACCACATCATCCGCTAAGGCTCTCTTTTATCTGGTCCGGTTTTTTTCTCTCTTAAAATGTGTAACCGAATTTGCTTACTCAAAAACGAACAAAATATTTTTAGCCATAATTTGAGAGGAATTTCTAGGGAAAAAAAATCAAATTTGAGTAAAATCAGTCTTTTCTGACCAAAACTCTTTTCCGTCAAATCGGTCGTTAAACTGTCAGCTCCTTTCTGAACGAATTTCGATCACTTTTCATTTGGTTCAATAAAATTGCGTGATGATGGTGCCATCAGTCGATCATATTTAAAATGACACATGAAAAATATTTCTTTAGATATCTATAATTAATTAATTTATATATTGTTTTAAAAATATGTTGATGGCTTTCGATAATTAGAAAACTAAACTATCAAAGATTTTTTTTTAAATAAGTATGAGAACTATTTTAAATACAACTGACAAAAAATAGTAGAGTTATTAACTCACGAGCGTTAGTCATAAAAAACTAAAAATGATCAGTGAATGTATTTTTAAAAACTGTTTCTTAAAGAAATATATGAAGTATGAAGAAAAAGAATAATGTAGAAATTTATTTATATCTAAAGTTATTTAATATTTTTATTATAGTCATTGAAACTAATTTATTAAAATGCATGTAAATCGTTCAAAAATATGTTACAATGTTTTATTTATAATTAAACTCAACATCGGAAATAATATGTATAAACAAACTAGTACATACTGTTTTTTCAATTCATAATTATTCAAAAAATTCTGCAACATTGCGTATAAGAATTTATTTTTCTAAACGAACTAAATTATACATAATTAATTTACAAGCTTCTAAAATGTCTGCTTGTCAACGAGTTTCTGTTTTCAAGAATTTTTCAAATCAATAGTGCTATTTTAAGGAAATTTTTTGGTTTTCTCATAGCTTTATGTTATGTATAAAATAAGTAAATATTGATAAATAATATGCGATCATTTTTATAGGAAATCGTAGCGTAGTGGTAGCGCGTTTGTTTGCCATGAAAGGGGACCCGCGTTCGTTTCTGGAATCTGATATTTTTTCCAGCATCAAACAGGTTCACTCAAATTTGGCCCGATTTCTCTCAAAAATAACTTGTTTCAGTTGGCTCAAATCTGAACTCGAATAATTTTGCTGCACAGTCAAATACAACGTATGCATTGCGAGATAGTTTACACAAATCTTAAAATCAAAAACTGCATGTAATCACTTCATCAAGCATTATTACTAATATTGTAACCTTTTTTTTTTTTTTTTTTTTTTTTTCTAAACGGTTTCCGGCACGAAATAAAGATTTGTAAATGACTATTGTCGCAAATGGACAACAGTTGGACAGACGTGAATGCTTGTGAGTGTTACATTAGCATAACACAAAAACAAATATTAGAAGGATGTTCAAATTTGGTATTCTAAATATGTATAATTTGGGGATATTATTCGAAACGTTTTATTGAAATCGGATCGATTCATGTTCAAATTTTGATAGGCACAGCCTAATATCTTTAGGCTGCTCTAAACTAAACGTATTCAGCATATTTTATTTTATATGCATAAAATCATGCTTCGATTAGAGTATGGTACGGAAACTTTTCATCACTTGTTTATGGGACCATAAAATGTTTTATATATTGGTGCTATATTTGCAAATTGTTGGACGGTCATATCATGTAGTATTATGTGATTCTTATTACGGTTCTAAATTTAGGTACACTACGTGGTGTATGTAATTTATGGAAAATGTACAAGGCTACACACAATTAATGAAATACAATCTTTTCTAATGAATGTAATTAATGGAGGTGTATTAATAAATTTTACCATACATAGTAAAACAGTTTAGAAATGATAATGATTTTCTCATACTCATACTTACTAATTCACTTCAGAATGTTATAACAGAAGAAGATAAAAAAACAAAAATTAACATTGTAATGGAAATTTAAAAAATACATTCTAAATAATATAAAATTATATTTATTTAAAATATTTGTAAAAATATAGGTTTATCTATTTCATGGAAATATTTTATTCAATCCTCTGAAGTAAATGTAACATTTTATTTCACAATTATAAGCTTCTATTCTTCAATATATTATGACGTACTCATTTCTTTTAATAAAATAAAAACAATCATTGCTTTTTTACTTTCTCTTACCCATAAGGTAGAGAACGTATTGTTTTTGTGTCAAATTTTCGAACGTGAGTTTTTGTTATATTTACATTTTCTGAGGTCCCCTGAATACGGCAATCATGTTTTTAACAAATGGTCTGTGTGTCTGCCTGTCTGTCTGTGTGTGTGTTATCAGCATATCTCAAGAACAAATAAAAGCAGAAATTTCAAACTCGGTATGCTAAATGTGTATCATATAGGGATGCTACACTAAGCTTTTCGTTGAGATGAAGCAAATGGTTCGTGTACAGGGACACTCAAAAATATTCAAATACATTACGTCTATGGGGGAAATTGCCGGTAAGTAGAGTTTAACATCTATAGACTGCACTAAACAGAATGAAATGAATATATATTTTTTGTAATAGAGATAGTCATCTGGGAAAAAAAAATGTGTATGTAGGAGCCTCGCCTCCCCCCTCGAGGGGAGTAAATTTTCATGATGGGTATCTTCCAAAAGAGCTCGCCAATACCTTTAAAACGAATGGTTGAACCATCGATCTGCGATAATTTAAAACAAAGTTATCGTTTTTTTTTTTTTTTTACTTTCAACGAAAAAAAAACTTTTATTTTATTTTTTAGAATAAAATGGACATTTTTTGGATATTTAGTGTTATACTACCTCTCTAATATGGAAATCGTCTGCATTATCATAAAATATACATTTTTTAAATAATAATTTTAATAAATTATTTAAAAAAAAAAAATTATTTTTTAATAGCCGAATAAATTTCTATATATATGTAGGTGCATTAATGAAACGGGGGGCTACAGCCCCCCTCACACAGTATTATTTATCATATAAAACTCTTCCGAAGCCTAATTTCAATTGTTTAACACAGGTTTACCTAACAGTACTCGTTATCTTACCTATTAATCTGCAACCTGTATTTACAGTATTAAATTTCAGGGTAATAGAAAGTCGTGTGAATGACACACCAGATTTTTCTTATTTATTTCTTTTCTTTTCCCTAGTTCTATTAAAAAAATGTTTAGGAAATTTCTTTTTACATACATTTTTATACAGGAATTCGTTCTTTCTTATAACATTTTGTAATGTTTCTACACAGAATTACGTAGTACCATAAACAATAAAAAAATGTATATTTTTTTAGAATGAGAAAAATAAATTTAGCATTCCTTAATTGAGACACATTATATGCAATTAAACAAATATATTGTGATTATTAAAAAATGTACATCATAATTTCTACGTGTTTGTGTAAACGTGCATCCAATTAAGAAAATTGTATCAATATTTTTTTTTTCTTTACAGCAGGGGTATTATTGTAAATGAGAATTGAGTTTCTTCATGCGTAAACATATTCTATTAAAAAATTACTTACTTTCTCTGTCCAATTTGATAAATTATGTAAGGGTAACCTAATCCTAGTTATTAATTAAATGAAGAGAGTTTATATATTTTTTTCCGTTTTCTGTAATTGCTTTTCTTATCAATTTCTGAACATATTCTTTTGCGATGCAGTGAAGTAAAATACATTTTAATTTGTAGATTATGATGAACTCTTGAATAAATAATTAATTTCTTCTAAAAGTTTTCTATGTAAAAATAGTTTTATATACTCTTTTTATTTAATAAATTATGTTTTTTCTATAATGTACAAATTAAATTTGTGCTATGTATACACATACACATAAAATTAATAATAATACGCTATGACAAAGACTTTTTTTTTTTTTTCAGAGATTTAAAAAAAAAAGAAAAAAATGAAACAACATGAAACTACTTTTATTTCAATCAAAGAAATTTAATTCAGTTAAAAAAAATTAAATTAAAGATTTTTTTTTCTCAAAGTTTCGAATAGGCTCACATAATATGTCATTTCAATTGAAATCCACTTGATTTCACATATTCCGTTGCAAAAATCGAATAACTGCTGAAAATACAATTATGATATATGCATTAATGCTATTTAAATCCTTTTTTTTTTTCTCTTTTGAGAGGAGGGAAGGCATATTTTAAAGGTTTATTTTTTCTTTTCAATCCTAAAATTTAGTGACTTATCAAACTTTCCTGGGCAGTAAAGTTTTTTTTTTTTTTTTTTTTTTTTAATTTCGCTTAATCTTTTTAGTACGAAAGGTTTTACGTGTTTATAATATTCATACTGGAAAAAAAAAAAAAGTCAGACTTGACTTGTTTGATTTATTTTTATTTTTTTATTTTATTTGGTCATTTGGTACAATTAGGATATCTGCAACCTAACTTCTTTTATAAAACATGTAAAAAAACATAATATTACAGTGTGTATAGCACTAAAATATACAATAATTAATTACTAAATTCCTTACTGAATTTAATGTAATATGAATCAAAACAAAGTGCTTCATTCGTGAAATTAATTAATACAATTACTAGACAAAGGGTTACACAAGTGCACCATTGGTTGGGAATGCTTTTTGCAGTGGGATGACACTGGGCAACTTTGAATAGGGGTACATTTATTCTTACCTAGGGTGCAATCCTTTCACCCAATTTTTTCTATGTTTTGTTTGTAACAAATATTTTCATATTTTATTTATAAACGGATAGTGTTTGATGATTACTCACATCTCCCGAATTCTTTCAACTGGCTAGACTGCCGTTAAATAAGCATAAACTCATAATCTGATCTTTTTTTTTTTTTTTTTTTTTTTTTTTTTATAAACATATTTAATTATCTTTCTTTAAATGACCCTTTAAGCATAATTTTCGTCTCATATAATGGTAGCCGAGTGGTTCTGCGCTCAAAGCTGGTAGATGGGAAGTGTCAGGTTGTGGAGAACGGGACTTAACCATATTAATTTAACTTTAACTTGAATCTGTAAATGAAATACTTAAACTACGAAGAAATGACAGAGTCCAAATATATAACATAAATGAGCTTTACTTGAGCATAAATAAGAAGGAGGGCGCTGGACTATCATAACATCTAGTAACTTACGACTTAAAATGGGCAGTCCTCTTAAATACTTTGATATTAATAAATAACCACCGTTACTTTACTTTACTTTTCTTTACTTAATTACTCACAAATGATCCCAACCACTTTTAATCACTTTCATTAACTCATGAGATCAAGTAATCTTTCGATTAGCAGGTGGATTCCCTGACACTGCTATCTACTCGACTTATATCCAACTATATCCGCTGCTAACTCTCCAAAACCATCTTCCTTCAAACTAACTTTCACTCCTCTCCAACTGACTCTCAAAAGCAATCTTCTTTCTCCTTTTATACTATTCAGTTTCCAAAACATTAGCATATTTCAATTTACAATTTTAGATTAGGATCGGCACTAACTCTATTACTCAAACGACTTGAATCCTAAAGCAGCAGATTCACGTTTTACCCGCAAAGTGCGAGTTTTAATTGTAGCACTTTGCTATACCTGACAGTTCCTCCCCCGAAAAAAAAATTTCGCGGAAAAAATCCCCCAACGGGTTTTTACCCGTGCAAATTTTAAATTACTGCAATACTATGCAAAGAAAAGTTAGCTGCAGTGACTTACTGCTTAAAATTCAACTATATAATATTTTAGAAAAAGAAAAAAAAAAGAGGGGGGAAACTTAAATTTAACTAGACTGCCCAACAAGAAGTATATTGTTTTAAAAATCTAATAGGGAAAAAAAAAATTTTAAGAGTACATGGCCAAAAACCGGACACTTAGCTTTTGAAAAAAAAAAAAATGTTTCGTATTATGCTCAACCTAAGTCGCTTTATTCCAGAAACCGTTTGTACTCAATTTAGTTAACTAGAAGTCCAGCGTAATTACAGCGGGGAAATACAGGAACATCTTTCTGTTATTCCAGAAAGGGAAAAAAACTCAATTTTAAAGTTAAGTTGAAGGAGGATTAAGTACAGGGGGGTTGCTTTAACATACTAGCAACATGAAGAAAAAATTTTATTGAGATAAAAAACCTTTAAATTCTGTCCGAAGCAAGCCATCCTTCGAACTTATGATGTGGAATTTCCTCATCCATCAGAGCCAGTTTAGGCTTAACCACATCAGCTCGTTAAAGTAACTTTAGAGTGCAGATTGAAGAACAATTCGGTCAGAGAAAACATCAGGTATTAGCATAACACTTCGGACATCAGATTAGAGCATCAAAGATATTTTCTAAAACGGAAACTTTTTTAAAGTATCAACAATATAAAACTACATTTTGTAGATAGATAAATGAGACAAATTGTCTCTGAATACATAAAATAGTTTATATAGAATAATTTTTTCCTCCTGGGCTATAGCATACGAAACGACAAAAAATTAATTTGTTAGTGATTTTAGTTTAAAGTTACGCGTGATTTACGCATATAGCCAAAAAAAAAATATTTCCTCACTCAAACACATAGATATATATAGAGATAACTTTTAGTTGAATACAAGAGTTATAACAATAAAAAATATTCATTTTATACACTTTATACAACATTTAGAAAAACAGATAAGGATACGAAATATTTCAAAACTGCAGTTGATCGCTGAGAAATAAAAAAGATTTACGTACATACATTTTACATTACATTTACAAAACTATAGAGAAAATGGTTATACACTTATAAAAGTTTATTTTATACAATTTACGACATTTAGAAAAATATATATAATGAATATATACAAATTATTGAAAAAGTTTTTTCAAAACCGCCGGTGTTGGCTAGGAATGAAACATTAGAGTACATACGTATCATAAGTTACATACATATCATAACATTTAAGTACATTCAAAAACTAAAGAGGGGTAAATGTATATACAAAGAGAAAATTATATCTTACTAATCACTGCAGGTGACGGCTAAAACAGAAGGCATTTAAGTACATATATATAGATCATTCAAAAAACTAAAGAGGGGGGAAAAGTTTATACAAAAGTTCAACAAGGTTTTTTTCCAAAAACTGCTGGTGTTGGCTAGCAATTAAAAAAAACATTAACGTACATACATGCATATATTATATACAGAAAAAAATTTATGACATGTAAACAGTACATGAAATTTCGAGAGATGAAAGTTCATGCCATACGTTTAAATTTTGCATTTTTAAATTTTAAAAGTTCATGCAGCAAGTTTAAATTTAGATTTGTGATATTTTAAAAAGTTCATCTCTTTGAGAGAGTGATTGAAAGTCCAGAAGAAAGTTCTACATGTCGAAAATTTTAGTACAGTACTGATAAACCAATACTTGAGAAAAACTAAAATACGGAACGATACGACCTGACAAATCGAATCCTTGATATCAGCAAAAGAGATGCGGTTCAGACTGGTCAGTAGAGTTGTTGTGGCAATTTACGTGCTGGTGGCTTGTAGAACGGAGTCCGGCATCGGAGATGCATTTTTCTGGGATGGACTCGAGCCCGGTTCCTTGTCACTGTTCGGAGGAGGTTGTACACTCTGAGTCTGGCCCTTGTGGTGAGGGGGTTTCGGGCCCGTCACCTTATCACTGCCCATAGTTATCACAGAGGACTGCGTTCGCTCCGTGCTTTTGAATTCAGGGCTGCTAGACTTTCTAGAGACTTCACCATAGGTTACATGGCCTTTTGAAATTACCTTTTTCAAAATAACATCTTTTTCGTTCACTTTAAGCGGCATGTCATTTTGACAATTTAAGTGAAATTTCTCATTAGAAATAATTGACTCTGTCGGCTGTATAGATTCAAAACTGACAGTTAAAGGCGAGTTACAAGGATTAGCCGCATCCTTTAATGATTTTATATTTTCGCTTAGTTTAACAGTTTCCGCAGCCACAGTAATTTTAAATGGATTTTCCGTTCCAACCTCTGTCGCAATATTAGGTAATTTTTCGGATATCTTATCCGTATCTAAGGGCTGGATAACAGACGTGGACTTTTCTGTAGTGCTCGTTAAGGGTGTAGTTTGCTCGTTTTCATTCACTTTTATTTGACGTTTGTCACTGGAAATAACGGCTTCATCGCCAGTTTTAGGTTGGTTTAAATTATAGGAGCTTGCTTCCTGTGACTTAATAATTTCTTGTGGTTTTTCCACCGGGTTTATTACTGCTTCCCACTGACGTTCGTGGGGGGGGGGAGGGAGCGGTCATGTTGTAATCGTAGTTTATCATACGGAGTGGCAAAGAGTTCGATGATCCGACTTTTTAACTCCTCATAAGTTGGATTTGGGCCAAGCGAATGGCAGGCGATTAACCTATGCCACTGTCTCGGTTCTCCTTCTAGGGAATAGGCTAGCCAAGAGTAGTGGTTTTTAACATTGATTTTATGAAAATTGAAAAAATATTCTAGCTGCTCAAAAAATTGCAGCACACTATTAGTGCCGTCAAAAAAGACTTGCTCGGGGGGAGGGGGGATTCGAGCAAAGTTGGGTGCCAATGTGGAGAACGGGACTTAACCATATTAATTTAACTTTAACTTGAATCTGTAAATGAAATACTTAAACTACGAAGAAATGACAGAGTCCAAATATATAACATAAATGAGCTTTACTTGAGCATAAATAAGAAGGAGGGCGCTGGACTATCATAACATCTAGTAACTTACGACTTAAAATGGGCAGTGCTCTTAAATACTTTGATATTAATAAATAACCACCGTTACTTTACTTTACTTTTCTTTACTTAATTACTCACAAATGATCCCAACCACTTTTAATCACTTTCATTAACTCATGAGATCAAGTAATCTTTCGATTAGCAGGTGGATTCCCTGACACTGCTATCTACTCGACTTATATCCAACTATATCCGCTGCTAACTCTCCAAAACCATCTTCCTTCAAACTAACTTTCACTCCTCTCCAACTGACTCTCAAAAGCAATCTTCTTTCTCCTTTTATACTATTCAGTTTCCAAAATATTAGCATATTTCAATTTACAATTTTAGATTAGGATCGGCACTAACTCTATTACTCAAACGACTTGAATCCTAAAACAGCAGATTCACGTTTTACCAGCAAAGTGCGAGTTTTAATTGTAGCACTTTGCTATACCTGACAAGGTTCCATCACTTAAGCTTCCTTCAAACTCTGGCAACATACAGAGCTTCAAAAGTCATAAATTATCCATTGTCCGAAAGTGACCTGTGAAGAGGTTTTGTTGTCCGTGATCAGAAATTACTGTAAATTGACAAAGAAATAAAAATTATTTATCTATTTATTTATTTTTGTGTATGTACTATTATCACCAGTTTTTATTTATTTATTTATTTATTTTTTTTTTTTTTAATCTCTTTTAATTCTTGTGTAAAAATTCTTGTAAAAATTTAATAAACAAAAATGTAAAACTATGTCACCACATGTGAACCAATAAAACATCAACTAAATGGGTCAGAGAAAATTTTGTGAAAGTGTGTGTGTGTGTGTGTGTCAAACATTGGGTTGTGAGGCCAAGTCTGATAATAATGCAGAAAAGCATGGTAAAACATGCGTGTACAAGAGAATAAAATAATACTATTGGATATATTTGTATTATGACTGACAAACTCATAAATCATCCTATAATACAATGAAATTCCGACCCAAAAGAAAACATATACGGGAACACACATAGAGATCTAGCAACAAAAATATAAAATTTAAACTCTTTTTATTTGTGTGAATTAATTATTAAATTATAAATTTAAAAATTGTTGTAAAAAATTAGAAGTCCCCTACACAATTACAGGTGTTGACACCAATATAATGGTCAAAATCCAAAGATTATAGAAGTCATTATTATACTGACAACCAGAGCAACACAATTGTGTTTACAGGGTAAATGTGTAAGTGTAATTAAACTTGTAATCAAATGGGTGATAGGTCTTAATATTTAAATAGATTTGTAAAATATCAACTGAACTAATTTGAGCTATTAAAAAAATTTAGTATATGTCTGTAAGTGTTCCACAATGTATTAAAATTAAAATAAATTGCCACAAAAACAAATTATCATAGCTGTAGTGAAAGCTCTCTAATCACGAATTTAACGTGCACTAAAATGTAAACAAAAAGAAAAAGCAAACAAAAATGTTTATTAGTGTACACACAAAAAAATATATATAGGCCTTTTCTTTATTTAATTATTATTATTTATTTTTTTGTGTGTGTGAGGATCCTCTTAAAATAGCGCAAATAATATGTAAAGCATGGCCAGAATAATAACGGTTGACCTTTTCAACAGAATACGTCAACTCAAATAAATCAGTGCATATGCAAAATATATAAATATTGGTTGACCTTTTCAACAGAATACGTCAACACAATTTAAATCATGAGCTGGAATAAAATTAAACGGCAATTACATTAGCCTTCAACAAGTGTACACAAAAATATGATTCATATGATTGAATCTGCTAGCATATTTATTCGTGAATTCTCATTGACAAAAATCAGTTAATCTCATTGATCATAAATCAATTCCTTTTTTTTTTAATCTTATTATTTCTCTTAAACAATTCTCTTCATCAACAAACATTCAACTGCTATCATCATGTGTTTATACAAAAATAGTCAATTAAGGTAAATGAGAAAAATAAAAAAAATGTGTAATTCAAAATATTTGATCATTTAAAAAAATAACCTTCAGTTAACAGCATTAATTATTAAATATGGTAAATTGACAAATGAAATAAATAATGTATTTTAAAATGAGTAAATGTGTGATTGTATTTTAAGACATGATGTGTTTAATTCACGACTGACATTTTTCAAGATCTCGATGATCCAGCCAGGTTTATGTGAACACATCATAAGTAAAATTTTAATCTTTGTGTGTGTCAAAATAAAACTTATAAACAACTTTATGTAACCAAAATCACATTTGGCACAACAATTAATTGTTCGTTATTATGTAAAAAAAAGTGTCTTGACGAAATGCAATTTCTGTGCCAATACCATAAATAAAATTGTAATGTGCAAGATATAAATAAAAATATTGTAACATATGAAAGGTGATAAACTTATACCTGTATGAAAACAAAATTGCATTATGATTTATTTAAAAAAAATAGCATATCAAAAACAATCTGAACAGACTAAAAATAATTATATATTATGCAGTAAGAGGGGAAAAAACTGAATATGATTTGTGAATAAATGTTTGAATAAATTTACTGTACAAAGTATATATATATATATTTTTTTTTTTTGACTGAGGATGAATTATTTTTCTCATAATTTATTCAAGACCCACTACCTGCAATACAACTTTCAATTATTAAAATCTAAATAAATTGTGTAAATAAAATTATAAACTTTTGTGTTTCCTTAAAGGTTTAAAAATGGGCAAATAGATATTTTATACAACTGAAAAAAAAAAAAAATACATGTAAAAAAATGGTGTAATAATTTTTGTAGAAAATATTTTAGATTGTGTGTACTATGCATGTATAATACTGTGACTAGCAAAGTTTTCTTTTTTTTAAAAAAAAATAAAACAGATCAGGCTAGATTTACACAATCATGCATAGTTTGTTTTGTAAAATAAGAAATCAAAACTAGCAAAACAGTTTTAAGCTACTGACACGGCTAGAATTACTTGATATTTTATAAATGTTAAATGACAATGTTTATAGCTAAAATTATTTTATGTAAGTGTAATAAAATGTGTATTATGCAAATTAAGTTACTCAAAGTACACCCTTACTCAAGACAATTTTTGGCCAGAAATCAAGAGAAAGGATTATGCGTTGAGCATCAAAATACCATTTCCATATTTAAGTCGACATTCAACACAGCAATGGGGCATAAATACACAACGTAAAAAATAAAATGCAATTATGATTAGTTGTTCAAAATTATATTTCTTTTTAAAAAAAAAGTGAATATTATCAATTCAATGTGATACATGTGTACAGTGTTCAAGTTGTTAATTAGTAAAAATATATTGCAGTGTAAAAGCTTCGTATCTAACTTAATTAAAGCAGATAAATTAATCCTAAGCTATGATCTCAGTAATCAGTTAAAATGAAAATCATCCATCAATGTATATATCAACATTATCTACCAATGAAATAAAAAAAAGGTCTTTTTTGTTATCATTTCCCGGTAAATATTCATGTAATTGAGTAAATTTGAAAATGACATGGGCAAAAACATAATTTTCAAAATATCCATAAATATTCTTATCAATAGAAAAATTATTTAAGAAATAACAATAATTACTTTGTGCAAAATAATTTTGAGAAAATAAATATATTACTACATATCACTGAAAATCAGAGTGCATGCACAACTTTTTTCACTATAATTTTAAATTGTTAGCTTATGTAAATTTATGTAAAAGGTCCATAAGTCATAAATTTATAGTATACTTTTTAGGAAATTGTGTGTAAATGTGAATTTAAATGGGAAGTACAAATGTACACATTTGTTGTAAGTATATTACAATTATACACTACCCTAAAAATAGTTTGTTTGCAATAATAGTGTAAAAATGAGTTTTACATCTATGCAAATTAAATTATTAAGTTTACATTTCAAAATTTCTCAAATAGGTTGCTTAAAAGTGTATGTGAAAGTGTAAAATAAAAATAGGAAACATCGGTGTAAAGTTATTTCAAACACTATAATGTGCATTTTCTAATATATTTAACACATTATTTTACACATTATTTTACACTAGTTCCTAAAAAAAATAAAAAACTAATTTAAAAAAAATATGTATATGTGTATTATTTAAACCCATCGAGAAATTAAAAAATCCTTTGATGAAATTCAAAATCCTAACAAAATCCTAAATTCCAATAATACATTTTCATGCACACCATTTTCAAGCAATAGTATTGAAAAATTAGATTTAATAAAATTTCTTCTTCATAAAAATTGACCAGATCAAATATAAGTATAAACACATATATAAACATAACAAAGAAAAATAGATAAATTCTCATATCAATTATAAATGACTCGGCACTAACTCCCAGTGTATTCAATCTATCTACATATGTATAAATATGCAAGACAACATGAAACTATATATTAATTAATTTTCCCTTAAATGTATTAAAACAAGACCCCCCAAAAAATTTATTCAACATTAAAAATACCTGAAAATTTACGAGCATAACCAAACATAATATATATATGAAACACTTGCAATTTAAACGTAAAGAAAACGCTTTAAATACTAAAAGTATACCAAGTCTATGGAAAAATTCTGTGATGGAAAAAATGGATATACTCACATGAAAAAAGTCTTGAAGAAATTGTATTCAAATCATCCTAAAAGTTCACTAATTTTTGTAATATGTTTTTGAAAACATATTTAATATTCCTCAATCATCTGATGAAGAAATTGTTTGTATGAATACAAAATTCTGGAATTATGTCTTAACAAAAATTATGTATTAACAAAAATTATGTATTAACAAAAATTAAAAAATTTTATGAGCACTGATGTTCATATAAAAGAGGCAGTTTTCTTCCCGTTTACAATTTCTCTTTTGCGCCATACATATGTGCTTTTCAATAGTTTGCACACGTAGGATACCTGAATGTATATTTTCAATCATCAATATAAGATTTCACCTAATTAGGACGTTCCGTTACAAAAAAATGTGCACAAACGCTAGAAAACGGCAAAATAAATCCAAACGGCATGGCTTGAATACACAAAATTCGGAAATGAAGAAGATCGGATTGGGACAGAAACAGCTGCTGAAATATCAAGAGATCGTTAAACTTTCAAAAGCACTGTACATTCACAGAAATATGGAATCATCATACTACAGGTAACTGTTGCTCAGTGACGAAGCTTGGAGATCGAACGGAGGACAGGAGTTGACAAAAAAACTTTTATGCAGATAATCCACTAGCGCATTTTCAATTAAATCTCTAACACGCAAAAAAACTGCACGAAGTTCTGGCTTTTAACTTGTATGTATGCAAAAATGCACTGTTAAACAGTTAAGCGTTTTTTTTCGTTTCTTTATACAGAGGAACATTAAAAAAAGGCTAGTAGCACAAGTCGAGATATAGTTCATCAATGGAGGCATTGCCGTCCAGTAATACAACTTAACTTGTTTCTTTTTCCTTGTTATGTCCGATAAGCGTATGCATAATCCATGAGAAAAGTTTGAGTATACTGCGAATAATGAGGATTTTCAACAAAATAAGAATGAATACAGCCCCTCCCTCTCTCTTGATCATTGCAGAAAATAGAGAACCACTGGTCACGCAGACCAAGATTTGTGAAGAGGTTTTATTGTCCGTGAAATAGTGAATCCATCAAGTACATTGCTTACCACAATAACCAGGCTGGAAGTCCATAGCAGTTCTTTAAAAAGAGTGTCACTTGACATAAATATTAGAAATCCCTTGCAAAAGAAACAGTTTTTTATTCTTATGTTAAAAACATGAATTTTCAAGCAAACACTTACAATGGTCCTCATATGATCTATAAGGCAGAAAGAGAGGGAGAGCAAACGATGGCAGTTGTTTTTTAAACCAGTAAACAAGAGATATTGACTGATTGAAAACAAAAGGTGTACTCCATTGCATTCGCCAATTCAAACCCGAAATTAATAAGGCAATGCCAAATAAAGCGCCAGAAGAATGTTCTAATTTGTTAATTTAAAAATTTCATCCGTTATTCAAAAGACAAAGCCAAGCTTGGCAACATAAATTATACTAAAGTAAATACTTTTTATCGGCGCCACCAATATATCATTAAGAATTTATTTGTTCTTTTTTTTATTTTATTATTATTATTAAAAGAAACGAATCCACATCTGTTGACGCCAATAAGACTGAACCAAGCTATTATGAAAGCATAAATCACCGGAAATGAAATAAATTTTGCAACTTCTGTTTATATTATAAAGTAATTTAGACAAATAAATTATTTTCTATCTATAATTAAATGAGATATTGAACATAACGTTGATGAAAAGGGGGAAATGTATCTATCTACAAACAAATAAGTCCCCTAGTAAAAATACAAATTAAATTAAATAGAGATTGCCTTTTATAATAGAATGAATTGAATTCAGAGGATATTACAGAATAAAATGTTCTTTTTATTGGAATAAATTAAATTAGATTTTATATGTTAAATGAATGAATTAATTTTATAACTATTCTTAATAAATTGACTTTTTTATTTAAAATTATAAATTGAATTATTTAGAAAGAAATTAAATATTTAAAAGAACATATGTGTGAACTTGTTCTCACATGACCCTTGAAATTTTGCACACATTTACAATGAAGGACATTACATTTAATTGCTCTTTTACAAAAGAGTCCCCCTTCTCATGCAATTATCGCAAGAGAAGGTTTGTGAGCTTCGATTCCAGCGAGCATCGATCTCCTAAACCACATCAAAGAAATATCAATAGAGCCGCACTTCAGGTTTCTAAGTTGCCAGAGTTTGAAGGCAGCTTTAGTCTTCTGTCCTCTGATTTGGACTAGAGGAGCACCTGTCGCACCTGCGGCGCCATCCAATAGGAAAATGCTGTTCGTCTGTCATTAGCGACTCTCGCCGGAAGCCAATGTGAACGGCAGTCTGAAAGAGAACCTACTGTCGTTTTTGTGTGTGTGTATGAAAAGGCTCAATATGTTTGCGTGTGTATATGAAAAGACTCAATATGTTTGTGGTTGGTTCCAGTTTACCAGGTAAATACAGTTCGCCATTGAGTCAAACGGGGGAAAATACCGCTTTAATGAGCTCGTATTGTTTTTGTTTTATATCAGAGAAGATTAAGCGATCCCAGGTCGCACTGATCGACCTACCCGTTTGGGGCTTTCCAGAAGTTTTCCGCAAAACTTGCGTAAATACGGGATAGGACCCTTTAGAAAGACCCCCCCCCCCCCTCACGGCGGCATTCCACGTATAAGCCTTGAAATACTTTAGAATTTGTTTAGCAAGAAAAATAAATAAATTTACTTATTGTTTATACATATATTTGACTTGTATATTTGATATATTTACTTTACCACTTCTAAGTCTTTCTTCAGATGAGGGGAGATAACAGAATAAGATTATAACAATATAGAATTTGAAAACTAAATAAATAAATAAAAAAAAACGCTTAGAATCGAACCACACTGAGAAAAAATATATACCGCCTTCATCTAAAATGAATAAGTGGTCATTTTCTAAATCCCTTAACTAGAAATATAGATGTCCAAGCTATGCATATGAGACGCGAAAATAAACTGAATAGATGAAATGATCGAGAATTTCTAGTCTACACATTTCTAGATGGTGAAACAATATTCTGAATCTTTTGTATGGCGAGAAATTCTCGCTTGATTATCTAGAATTGGTTCATAAACCAAGATTATAGTTGCTGAAACCCGCCTCTTGTGTTCGCATTTATTTGGAGATATTTTCAAATAGGTTTGGTCTCAATAATATAGACAGACTTTCTATATTTCTAATAGAGGTTTCTAGAACTCGCTTTATAAGGATGACATGGAACTATTTTTTCTAGACCACAGTTTAGATTCTAGATGTCAGTCACATAATTTTTCTCAGTGCATTGCATCTTGGGATCCATAAATTATGCAAAAAGATGTGCTTTCCTTTATCTTTCTTTATCTTCTTGGCAATAATTAAGTATACAGAATAAAAGGACTTTTTCTTTTTTTCAATAAAAGTCTATATGTTTAATTTTAATCAATATCGCCCCCGGAAAAAATAATAGTAAATATTTGGTTATATAATATAAAGGTGATAGAAAATCTATTTCTTAAATTAATGCGGAATTTTTCTGAAGTACAATTCAAAGTAAAACATGGTTTCACAATCAATATTTATTTTATAAACATTAATGCAAAGCAAATTATAACAATAAAATTTTGTTAGACACAACATTTAAGCGTGTATGCCAATACGTGCTCTTATACATAATATGATAAATGTCATATTTTTATAACCTTTCAAGCTTATAGCATAAAGTCATTTTACATATTTGCCATGCCTTATGCTTTTCTGCAATTCACTTAAAATGGTTGGCAACAGTCCATGGACTATTAATCAAAGCTGTTGAATAATGAGAAGAAATAAAATTATGTTTTGCATTCAAAATTTTGAAACATAATTTTGAAATACCCATCTGACAGATATATATTTATTAATATTATTATTTTATACAAACAGGAGGTCACATATTTCTTAATGATCTTTACTTGAAACAAAATATTAAAAAAAGAAAAGAAAAGAAAGAAAGAAAAAAAGAAAATTATAATGTTATATATGTTATATATGTTTTTTAATCATTTATTTATTTTTATTAAGAGTAAAATATTTAATTAATATTATCATAATAAATGAAATTAACAAATTTTAAATAAAATTATCATTTTCTATTTTTATTGTTTTTATTGTTATTATTATTATTATTATTATTATTATTATTATTATTTACAAATTAATTCTATACATTAATTTTTCTTGCTTGAAATAACATGCATGTATAATTAGAAGACGCACGCATACGCATATACTTCTGAATTAGTTTTCCTGTCTCAAGTTAATCTTCCTGTGATATTTCGTCTCAAGTCTTTGCCTCTCTAGTCTTCTGCGAAACTTGCGTAAATATGAGCTAAGACTGTGGGGGAAAAAACCTCACGGGAGATATTCCAAGCCGTTCTTGGGATCTAATGTAGTCAATCGACTTTAATGCACAGAACATTAACCAATCAACATTACTCTGTTGTAATACATCTACAATTATGTGCTACTTGCTTGCGGATGTTCACATAAAAGTTGCATTTACTGTCATAATTGAATTTCATATACAATTATATATTTTGTTTTCTTGATAAAAATAATAGCACGTTTAGCTTAATTACAATGAAAATATGATATAATTTTAGGATTCTTTGAAAATGAACGCGACTTAATAAAGTCAGATGAAAATTATGCATTTAGTGCGGTCTAAAGTGGATTCTAGATAAAGGAATGTTTTTATTGCAATAATCTGCAGTCTATACGTACTTTGTATATATTTCTTAGATTATAAACCAGTATATTTACTTAAATTTTTGTAAATTATCTACAATTTGTTTTAAGATTTGTTAATTTATAAACAGCATAATGCTTAGATATTCACTTGTAAATGGCAAATATTACTAAATCCTATTTCTAACTAGATTATAGGTCAATTATAGATTTTTAATTTTGACAATGCAGGTTTTTGACGGTAGAGGTTTCTGACAGGTTTTTGACGGTTTAAACCAGTTTTAAACCCTTGTCATGTCAAAAACCCTACCCTGGTTGGATTATTTTCTTCTCTGAAATTGATTTATTATGATTAATGGATACGTTTATGATTTATGAGTACACGATCTTCAATATTTTTATATTCAAGCAAATTCAGACTCGGTTTCAATAGCACTCACCAACCATTTTGTTTAAAATATAGGTCGTGATGAATAGAAATATTTTAAAATTTTCCATTAAGAATTTTCATGAAATGTTATATAAGGTAAACGCACCAGTAGTGGACACTTTTAATTTTAAACTCGGAAAATAAGCTATCCAAAAAATTCTGAATATTCGAGCAATGTTTAGGAAGGGAGTTATAGTCCTCTACTGTTAAAAACTTTATCTAAAAATAATTCCGGCCATTAGTTTTAAAATAATGTTAGTTTAACTAAAAAAAAATTGCACTTTTTGTGATTTTGCCATTTTCTTCTTATCACTTTGAATAAAGAAATGAAATTTTATTTGCTCGCTCTCTGCTTATTTTTAACTGATTTCTTCTACCTTTTGCTTTCAAATGTGTAGTATGCAGAATTCATTTATTGTGCTACTTTTTAAATCTTGTATTAACACATAGTATTTTTATGGGTGTCCACTACTAGTGCCAAAAAGTGTCATCATGACAAATAGTGGACAGCCCTGTCCACTACTGGCTCATGTGACTTTTAATGCCAGATCCAGTAGTGGACACAATTCTGTACTCTAGAAATTTTAGAGTTGAATTTTAAAGCAAAAATTCAAAGGTGTACACTACTGGAACAAAAAAGGGTCACTACTGGCTCATTTTAAGCTCTTTAGATTTTTGATGTTTTACATATAATAATGCTACAATTAGCAGTTTCCATAATATAGTCGTGTTAAGAAAGAGTTAGTAAAGGTCTGAAATATTAATTACTTTTTAAAACTCTAAAATTTAGAAAGTTACACAAAAAATAGCCGGAAAATGTCCTTAAAGTGTCCCACTACTGGTGCGTTTACCTTAATTCGTAAATCTTCTCGTATGAGAAAATTGATTCATTGAAAAAAGACCCTAAAATAAGTGTTCTAACAGAAAAAAAATCTAGTATGTTGTGACTGTAATAAAACTTTATTTTATGTCATTCTACATAACAATATCCGTTTACATGAACAAAACATTGTTAAACTTAGCTTTTCACTATCAAGATTTTATATATTCTTTTTGGTGCGAAATCTTGTAATTGATGCTGAAATATAGCCATTCAAATATTTGCAGAAAGCCAATAATTGCAGCACCACATGCCATTCGACATGTACATATATAATATCAGCATAATTCCTCATAATGGCCGTCTCCAATATTAAGTTTGGTGAACTTATACGATGTAAAAGCTAAGATATAGCCTTACGTACACGGAAAAAAATTGTAATATTGCTACGTCACCTGTAGGTTAATATACTTTCAAACAGAATTACCATACTTTTTCGTAATAACTCTTTCACCTATCACGTTATGTGCCCTTATACATGGTATCCGAATTATAGCAGCTCGTAAAAGTGAGAAATCGTAGCTTAGCAGAGCTATCTCATAGGTAATAGTATTAAACACAAATAATAACAAAAATACATTAAAGTACAACGAATGTAAAGTTTTGTAGAATTCCGTTCATTTTTTATTTGTTTGATTTGTGTCTCAAATGTTTCTATGAGACACATTTTTAAAATAGTTTTTAGTAACACGCATATAGGACACACAGACATATTTTCTAAAGATAATCAAATCATGATCAAAACACCTCAAAACGTGTAAATTCATCGAGAAATTAAAGCAAAATACTTTGTTAATCCAATATTTTCCTCTGATATATATATATATATATATATATATAAGAAGGTAATAAAGTAGCAACAACAATTTACTTAAACGAACAATAATTAAGTAATTATTTTCTTATTATGATGTTGTGAAATAGGATCTGTTAGAAAGACCTCCCCCCCCACACACACACATACAGAGGGCTTTCCTCCTCAGGCTTAGGACCCAAGTGCAGTCAATCGACATTAACCCAACCCATTATGATGTTGTACATGATGTAAGAATCGCAAATGATATATTTTAACTATCTTTATATCGTTACAAAATATTTTATAATTTTGTATTTTAATGCATTAAGTATTATTATATTCAAGGGAGATACTCGCATGTTAATTCTATTGCTTTTCAATATCTATATTTTTTCAACTATTTGTTCGTAAATAAGTATTATTTCCTATTGAACAATTTTCTTTCCCTTTCCTTGTTTCTAACAACTAAGTATCACAATTACTACTATGTACACAAATTAGAACATTCCATTTTATTGATTTCTTTCGGATGACTTCGTACAAAAACAAAAAATTCAATAATCAAGGAATAAGAAAACAAATCTACCTTTTTATTGGAAAAGAGATATCTGTTTCGTTGCACGGTTGAATTCTCTTTTCATTAAATAAGTATTGCACATAAAGAGCAAATATAAATAGGTTTAAGATAAAATATATTGTAAAATGTGCAAAGTTTGTGTTGTAAAAAAAAAAAAAAAAATTCCCTTTAATTAAAAATAAAAGAAAAAGAAAAAGAACGAAGTACTTTATATATGTTTTAACTGGGTATTCAATTAAAATTTTTGAAATAGTTTAAATTAAAACGTGGTACACAATAGCGGCAACCAGAAAATGATGAAACCTTTTACTATGATTCAGTGCCTGGTTTAAACAAAATATAGTATTATAATAGCTGCTACCATAAGATAGGAAAACCTTTTACTACAACTTTGTGCTTGGTTTAAATAAAACTTGGTCATATAGTAGCTGCAACAATAAGATGGTGAAACCTTTTCCACGATTTGGTGTTTGATTTGTAAAGGCTGGTTATCTGCGGCTGCTTCATTTCTGTAAGTTTGTGAATTCGAGAACAGGAAAAAAATCAGTATTACATAAAATAAAATAAATTTTTTATTAAAGATAAAAAAGGAAGAAAGACATTTTACTTGTTATTATTATTATTTTTTTTTTTTTTACTTAAATTTAACGTAAAGTATGGCTTAGTCTCAAATTGAGTAAATGTTTATTAAACTCATAAAGAAAACTCCCGAAACTAAATAACTTGGAAGCTAGAATTGCTCTTTTAGGAAAAATAGCGTGTTCAATCTACTGCTTCCCAAAAGCCCAAAAGTCCTGCTATGCTGCTTCATCGTGGCGAGGGTGTGTCACTGGGCAGAATGGGTGGAGTACATCGGGAGCCTATCTTCTAGTAGGGTCACACTGGGCAAGAAGGCCATTCCATTGTGCCCAGCTAAAGTTAGCAAGCGAAGTGATGGAAAAAAGCCAAACCTGTGTATAAGGTGTTCTAGGTCTCTCTGACACACAGAAGCTGTAACACTTCCCCTTTTTTCATGAGACGAGGTTCTTTCAGAACGTATCCTCATTTTAGAAATTTTGAAGGTTCATGGACTTATTGATTTGGTTTAATCTG
Organism: Salticus scenicus; assembly: GCA_963930645.1. Taxonomy (NCBI): domain Eukaryota; kingdom Metazoa; phylum Arthropoda; class Arachnida; order Araneae; family Salticidae; genus Salticus; species Salticus scenicus. The sequence continues at coordinate 133,609,583 of OZ005649.1, forward strand.
TTAGGCCATCCCGAAAATCCGAAACAATAATACTCCCCAAAAGTATCCTCGAAGATTTACTGAAGTTTATTGGAATAGTTTAACTGTATAAATAGTTCACTTTGTTTACACTAAAACACCTTCATAACATCGTAATGGAAATTACTAACATACAAGTGAACTTTAAAATTCCCTACTTCCCTCACTTTTTTAAGAACTTTTTTCACTTCCTCCGAAATCAACACCATCTGAACAAAATTCGAGTGAACAGTCTTACCTTCAATCAACCAAATTCTCCATGAACAGCCTTATCCTCAACTAATCAAATTCTCCACTGACAATTTACGCTTATAATCACAGCGCTATTTCGAACGACTAAATGAGGCCTCATTACCTTACATGTTTAACAAAATCGTAAAAATATGACTGGGAAGTCTTTTACCAAATGTTTGGTGCCTTTCTTTTTTTTTAACAAGAAGCATGAAATCATAGTTGACGATTTCACAATCACGTAGTTTCAGCTATTCTATTACCACCCTTTTGGTTAAACCTAGCATATTTCAGCTCATTCGTTGTAACTTGGTAACGTTTGTAACTTGACCCCAAATTACATCACAGTGAAGAAATTGCACATGATGAGACTAGACTTGAGTATAAATAAAACATTATGTACGATTTTAGAATTTTTGATACTTAAAGGATGGGGGGGGGATCGTTTTTTGAGGGGAAAATTTAAGAAATTCCGGAATTTTTTAGTAGAGCTCTACTAAAGATGTTACAAAGGTATTGAAAAAAGCCTCGTGCCTTCTTTAGAATATTTTCACAAACCCATTTTCGTTTTTTTGTGATTTTCGACATTTTTTTTGACGGCGGGGGGGGGGGGGGGGTGAGATGCAAATTCAAGACCCCCCCCCCCCCCTTTAGCGCTAAATTTCTCTTGGGAAAGCTATGGGATCTGCGGTCACGAAATTTGGTGCGCAAATTGTTTATATGTATCTGACACTTATTATAACGAGATTTTACGAAATTCACCGACTTACCCCCTTCGGGTCGGGGGGGTGGCAATAAACACGCGTAAAAACGCGTTATTCTGTTTGAATTCGCTTTATATTATTATAGAATGATGCGTTTTGGTTTGTGGATGTTGATTAGGTGTACGCATTATGTACTTTGGTGAGATTTCGCAGAACTTCTAACTTAGCCGCTGGCGAAGGGGAAGTAAGAAGCGGGTAAGTTGCTGCCGAAGGCAGTGTGGACGCGGAATCCTCACATTGCGAGCAGTAAAAACCTCTACGGAATACAGAGGAAGCTTATTAACTCAGATTATTAATAATGTAATGGAATTTTGACTACTCATTTAAGTATAGTGCTCAGAGAAGCGGGCAAAGCCTGCTAGTAATGATATAAAATGGATTAAAAATGATGAAGTATAAAAAAATAATCTGGTGTGTCACTCACACGACTTTCTCTTACCTGGAAATTTAATACTATAAATACAGGTTGCAGATTAAAAGGTAAGATAACGAGTACTGTTATGTAAACCTGTGTTAAACAATTCATATTAGGCTTCTGAAGAGTTTTATATGATAATTAGTTCTGTATGAGGGGGGCTGCAGCCCCCCTCAACCCCCCGTTTCATTAATGCACCTACATTTATATAGAATTTAATTCGGTTATTAAAAAAAAATTCTGTTTTTAAAAAATAATTTATTAAAATTATTATTTAAAAAAAATATCTTTTAAAAAAATTATCTTTTATGATAATGCAGACGATTTCCATCTTAGAGAAGTAGTATAACACCAAATAAAAAAAAAAAGTCCATTTTATTCTCAATATTTAAAAAAAAAAAAAAAAAAAAAAAAAAAACTTTTTTTTCTAAGTTTTTTTTCGTTAAAAGTAAAAAAAATCCACAACTTTGTTTTAAATTATCGCAGATCGATGGTTCAACCATTCGTTTTAAAGGTATTAGCGAGCTCTTTTAAATGATACCCATCATGAAAATTTACTCCCCTCGAGGGGGGACTTCCCCCCCAGGGGGCGGAGGCGAGGCTCCTACATATACAATTTTTTTTCCCAGTTAACTATCTCTATTACAAAAAATATATATTCGTTTCATTTGGTTTAGTGCAGTATATAGACGTTAAACTCTACTTACCTGCAATTTTCCCCATAGACGTAATGTATTAGAATTCTCTTGATTGTCCCTGTACACGAGCCATTTGCTTGATCTTAACGAAAAGCTTACTGTAGCATTCGTATATGATACACATTTAGAATACCAAGTTTGAACTTTCTGCGATAATTTGTTTTTGAGATATGCTGATAACAGACAGACACACACACAGACATACAGACACACACACAGACATACAGACACACATACATACACACAGACCATTTGCTAAAAACATGATTTTCGTATTCAGGGGACCTCAAAACGTGTAAATATAACAAAATCTCGTGTTCGAAAATTTGACCCAAAAACAATACTTTCTCTACCTTATGGGTAAGAGAAAGTAAAAAACACAGACTAAATACGATTGATCAAAATAAGAATAGAAAATATGTTATTTCAGAAAAGGCTCTAGATATAGAAGACTTCGTCTGCTGTTTGTTTTTCACCTATCATGTGATCTCTGACGTCTGGTGGGAAGAGTCCATTTCTTTCTTTTCAGAAAAAAAAAATAAAAAATACTGATCCTTAGCACATTATTTCATTTAAAAAAAAAATGGTATTAAATATTATGTATTTCAATTTGACATTGAAATAGGTATTTTCATCTTTTTTTTTTTTTTTTTTTTCTTGTTTTATGCAGTATTAATTTTCCTATTCAGTGAAAGGTAAAGAAGCGAATATCAGCAATTCCTATTCAGCGAAAAGCAGAGCGCCGCAGGGGTTCATAAGTGATGCGAGTCGGGGGGAGGCGAAGCTTTCCTTGGGGATTGGTGAGCGGAGCCCCCTAGTGATTTAAAATTTTTTAAATATTAAAAAAATTATTAATGTTATTTCTGATTAAAAAGATGGAAATACAAAAGAAGTATTTGTATTTATAAAAGTTAATTAACAGTTTTAAATAGATTAATATCAAATTATATATATAGATATATAATATAGATAGATATATAACATTTTTCTTACCAATCAGTATTCTTTAGCCTACATTGAATAATAAAATGTTTAAGAAAATGCATTTATTCTTAGTGTTTTCTATCTCTTACTCATAAAATATAGTGTTATTTTGCATTGTTCAAATTTAAAATTTCTTTTTAAGAATAATTTACAGATTTTTGTTTGTTATTTAGCCTATAGAAATTTTAAAGTTTTCCACAAACTCCTTTGTAAAGATTTTCTATTGTAGACAATATAAAATAAACAGAACACACTTTCCTTTATGCAACTCTAGTTGCACTATAACATTTTCTAAAGATAAAATTGAATGCAGAATTTGTAAATTGAACTTTACAGTATATACTTAACGGATATGAAAATAAAATTCCTAGAAAGAATGTTGTGGGTTTCAAAGGTATAAGAACAATGCATTTCGTAACATAAATTTTGTATGTTTACGTTAGTACATTATGTATCTTTTGAAAATAATCTACGTTGAAATAAATATTTATTTAAAAAAAAAAAATAAACAGACTATATATTCCAAAATGTGTACATTATTTTAAGATACTTGTTAGATATGCAACTACATTTTATTTTTATATTGGATAAAGTGGGATAAGTGTATCAACATTTTTGCATTGTCACAAACTGGTTGAAATCTTCCACAATATGAATCTATAGAAGATGAAATACCTTTTTGAGGACGATCACATATTCAATACAATAATAATATTATACATTATACACGAAAACTTTAAAGGATTGGACATAAGTTCATTTCGTTCATAAGTTCATTGGTTCATAAGTTCATTTCGTTCCATCTCTCTCTTCTCACCACTGTTGCCATACTTCACAATACGCAAAAATAAAAAATAAAAAAACTTAATAATCCATTCTAGTCAGCGCTCTCTATTAGCGCCTAACAAACATAGTTTGATTTTGACATATATATTTTTATTTATTTATTTATTTATTTTTTATTTTTTATTTACGAAATTACTATTGATATATATATGCATGAAATACAACTAATTAGATTTTTAAATGCATGGGCTCTTTATAATTTGATAAAATGCCAATAAAAAAAAAAAAAAAATGAAAATTTTTGAATTTCATGGTTTTACTTGCTAAAGGAATATGGGGTATAACTGATAACATAGTGAAAATTTTTACGAATCTGAAAAAATTTTTTTAGTCTTTTAAATATCTCAATTCATTACAGAATTGGGAATTTTTCCGTATAACTTTGCGAGCATTTCATAGAATTTTCAAAACATTTAATATTTAAATATACAGAAAAAAACTAAAACTTACAGTAGAAAGAAGCATCATTGTGCTTTTAATTAGTAGACCGGTTTGGATTTTTATACCATAGCCTCCTAAACTAGATGCCTTCCGCCTGGCTCAGAAACTTAGAGGAAGACAGCGCCAACTAGGACAGATTGCGCGACTTTTTTATTCAACAGCTACCAGCAATTTTTAAAAGAGGGATTTGATATACATAACAGGCGAATAGAATCAAAGAAACGTCGATTATATACATCATATCATCTTAAAGATATTGGTGACAGTTGAATAAAAAGTCGCGCAATCTGTACCAGGTGGCGCTGTCTACCGTTTGAACTGTTACCAAGTTTCCGAGCCACGAGGATAGCATCTAGTTTAGGAGGCTATGCTTATACTTAATAAAAAATGTTTTCTCTTTGATTAAATATCATTTTAAACGTGAAATATTAAGTTGGAATAAGTATACGAAAATTAAAATTAGGCAATATTATTTTGACAAAAGCTGTTTGTTGAACGAATGATGTATAATTTAGATCACGGGAGAAATGTGAATAATTAAACACTTGCGAGATTGTAGTATCAATAAATTTTCTTCAATGCACGAACGACCGCGATAAGTTTGACTTGTAAAATTTCGAACCAATTTAAGGTCCAAAACTTTTTAATGTTAGACTATGAATATCTCATAAACGGGTCCAACGATTTTCCTTAAAATTTCTGTAGAAATCTCTGTTAAAATGGCTTTTCACATCTTTTGCTTGTTTGCCTCAGGAAGTTTAAAAATCTTCCTAATTATGTAAGCGAAATTTTGATCTGAGAAATTGGTGTCTAAAAAAAAGAGCTCTACTAATTTTCTTTAAACTCGCTCTATAAACTTTTTCTCAGATGTCTTTATAACGTATGAATTAGTTTGATACTGCCGAAAATTTTATAAGCATCTGTTTGGTTAGGTCCATTTATGTCTCCGGAACTTACTATCTCCAAATTGAATGAGTAGTAGTGGATAATCGAAGTCGTGTGGTATTTTCTTTCTTTTTTTTTTTTCTTTTTCTTTATTATTAATTTTCTTTTTTGTTGTTGTTGTTTAAGTCCTTTATTCAATATTCTATCTAAAATCTATAACAGACCAACAACATTTTTTAAAATACATTAATGTAATTTGACAATATATTATAATGATTTTGAAACACATAATCTTATATTTACAAAATCACTCATACATAAACAGCTTAACAGATTTTTTTCAATCGGCAACCTAAAATGAATGTAGAAATAAAAAGAAATACTTTGAATCTAACCTTTATAGAGTAGGAAATATCATTTTTATATAATATAAAATATAAAATTATATGTTTGTAAAAAGTTCATAAAATGAGTTACATTTTTACGACAATACTTGGAATTGAAATATTTAAAATACTTTCTTTTAAATAACTTTGCAAAATATTACCTAATGAGTTCAAAAAGATGAAATATTATAACTTTAAAAAGATTCATTTTTAAGATCGAAAATTAAAGAATAATGTATAGGATTTTTAGCATGCAAATATAAATTTGACAGAGTTAATGTAAAGTCCATTATCTATATCAAAGTTTTAGCAAATATATCGCAACTACTTCTGAAAAAAAACTGCTTAGAAAAGAGTATCGAATGGACTCAGTTTGAATAGAATGAAATGAAAAAAAGAATGGGGCCTAATTAGATTGTAGATAAGAGACTAATAAGAAACTTTTTTAATGAAAACGTTATCAGATAATTATTTCTTTAAAAATAATTAACATTTCATGAAAAATGCATAATTGCATATGTGTTTCTTATTACAGTCTGAAAACATAGCAGTTTTTCGCGATATAATATTATAAGTACATATATATAAGAAAACAAAATTATTTTTTATATAATTATATATGTTGTATATATATATATATATATTGTTGCGTACTTGGGGGTTCGTAAGTTGTCCGATAATGAAAGGCGAAACTTGCAAAAATTCAGTGATTTATTCACAGAAAGTTCCAGAAAAATACAGGTATATAAACCAAGTATCAGCTTCAATTCAACCAGTAATCACAGCTTAAACAACAGCCGTTAACAGTAAAACCACAGTACAAACTGTATAGAAATAACACGTAAAGCAAGTCTCGTTCAAAGAGACTCAAAGCAGTGCAAGCATTTAACGTAACTCACTGTGACAGATCTGAGACTGATTGAGAACTGATCCGGCTTGGTGAAAAAAACGCTTCTTTAATACTGTTCTATCGAACCCAGACTGTTCTGGAAAATTCTCGTATCTCATCAGCCAGTGAGATTAGAGCTTCCATATTTGGTATATCCCTAATAAGGATTTTCTCGCCAAGGTCACCAAAAAATCGCAAAGGAGGGAAAAGGCGCCAAATTTGGCGCCAAATCCATTACCTGCTTTGTTGGAGCTTTTTAAAGCGTTTTTAAGGGTAAATTAGGCTATTTTAAAGCTAACACAAACTAGAAATGCACAAAACTAGAATTTATTAACTTACTAAGCCTCTTTGAAAGAATTTATACAAAAATAAATACAATTATTTACAATTTTGCAACGCTGTCCCCCTCTCAAGGACTGCACGTCCCGGGCAGTGCAACCCTTGGTCAAGAGGCAAAACTAAACAAATTAAAGAATCTAAAGTACAAAAACTAAGTTGCATTTAACGATAAAATAAAAATATAGATTAAAAAATCAAGCGAGAAATATTTACAAAATTTACAAATATGTACTAATATTTATATACAAATACTTACATTACGCATGCGCAAAGTATTTACATTTTAAATTGTAATATTACCGTTAAGTGTGGTACTTGGCTAGCCTATCATAATGCACCACCTTCGGTTTTGAGGAAGGTGTTTTAGAAATCCTTACAACTATATCATTCAGTGTTTTTAAGTCTGTGTACGGTCCATTGTAGCTTGGGAGAGAGTCCTTTGCGTCGAACAGGATTCCACAACCAGACCTTGTAGTGTGTAGCCTTTAGATCGTACCTTGTCTTCATTTTCTCCGTTGCCGTGTGAATCCGCTCCCGGGCAAAATCTTCAAATCGTGCCTGGAGATCTTGGATGTACTCCTCGGGCGATGAAGGCGCAACTGGTGAACAACCAAACAGGAGATCACATGGGAGGCGAATTTCGCGTCCGACAGCATCTGATCTGGAGTATAGCCGGTGGTCTCATGGACAGCACTTCGATAACCTAACAGGAACAATGGCAACTTCAAGTCCCAATCTTGCTGGTTCCTTGATACTAGAAGAGAGAGGTTATTCAGGATGGTACGGTTAAACCTCTCGACCATGCCGTCCGACTGGGGATGTAAGGGACTTGACTGGGTTTTGTCTATGCCGAGTAATTGACACAGTCCTTTGAAAACAGCAGAGGTAAAGTTCGTACCTTAGTCTGTATGTAGCTGCAAAGGCGTGCCATACCTCGACAACCATTGCTGCACTTGGACCTCTGCGACTGTGCATGCCTCTTGATCGGGAAAGGGATATGGTTCCGTCCACTTGGTGAAATAATCCATCACTACGTGGATGTACTTATTGCCACTGGAGGTCCGCGGCAAAGGACCCAAGACGTCGAGTGCAATCCCTTCAAATGGTGCTCCTACATTATATCGTTGTAGTCTTCTTCGGCTTCGTTTCTGAGGGCCTTTACGTGCCGCACAAGCATCACAGGATTTACACCATTTCTCCACGTCTTCCCTTGCCTTGTTCCAGTAGAAGCGTTCTCGAACTTTCTGTAGAGTCTTAATCACTCCAAAATGGCCGCCTGTAGGGCTACTGTGTAGCTGCTCTAGAGCGTTCGGAATTTTTTATCTTGTTAGCAAAATCTGCCATCTGGAGTTCCGTCCATCGTCGGATTCCCATTTTCTGTACAATACGCCATTTTTTCCATGCACAGAATCCCAGAGTGCCCAATAACTCTTCGTAATGGGGCTAAATGCAGAGATGTCTTGCCAGGTAGGTCTGTTGCCGGTCGTGTCCTTCAGTTGTAATATCGGCTTTACGACAGGATCTTCCAACTGTGCTTTTCAAATTTCTTCGTCACTCTATGGATCTGGATCTTGTTTCGATGGTGCTGAGACGGTAACGTGGATAGCAACTGGCTTTATCTGCTGGTATTCATCTTCAGCTGTAGAGCAGTACTTGCGTTTCTCATAGGGAGGCTTTCGCAACAAGGCATGTAGATTTTCCTGTAGAGCTCCTTCTTGATGGCGTACTTCAGAGGTTTTCTCGGTTGTTTCCTTAGATGTTCTCAGTGGACAATTTCGTTTGACGTGCTCATCTCTTCCACAGTCCCAGCATTTAGTTGTTGGAGTCTTCACTTCTTTCTCACTCTCAAGAATGCGTTGTCTCCTAATAATATCTGCAATCATTTTCTTAATCTCTTCAAGATCATCTTGAAAGTGATTCACTTTGACTGCTGTGCTGTTCTGGCGGTCATTAAAGGAGGCTTGTTGGGCTGCCTCGATCTTCAGGGCATACACTACAGCTGACTCCACATCCTTGACGTCGGAGAGTCTGAATGCTTTAGGATTTTTGGATCTCCGAATGAAATATTCTAGGGCCAAATTATTGCGTGATTCAGGATGATAGTCTGAGAAAGCCAAATGTGATAGCATCTGGATATTTGATGCCAGTTCTTGTAAGCTTACTCCTGGTCTCTGACGACGGGACCTTAACTGGAGTCGACTATATTCTTCGGACCATCTTGCTCCAAAACGCAGATCTAGTGCTCTGGTCAAAGTCTCGAAGTCATTTAGCTGTTCCTTCGAAAGGGTCTCCAGGACATCTGCGGCGTCGCCCCACAACGATGCTACCAGATTTTCTGTCTTTGCATTAGAGTCCCAGCCATTAGTTTCCGCGACGATGGAAAACTGCGTCTTTTATACCTGCCAAGAGGAACTGCCGTCGTAAGTGGATAGCTGAATAAATTCCTGATTCTGGCTTCTTTTATCTCTCTTTCCAGTTTCCTGGAGCACGGTGATCAACTTCCCTTCCGCTTTTCTCTCAAGTTGTTCCTCTACTTTCTTCATGACATTCTCTTCAAAATTCTCTTCTATCTTCATAAATCTCTCTTCAAAATTCCTTTCCACCTTCATAACTTTCTCTTCTATTCCATCTACTCTGTTTTCCATATATGACTTACTTTCAATCACTTCTTTTACTGTCGAAAGCTCTCTCTTCATCTCGTCTTAATTAGATTTGATTTCCTCAATCACCCGTCTTTTATCTCTTTCATTTATTCAGTCAAACTGTCTTTCAATTCCCTTTGCCCAGTTCCCATTTTCTCTTGTACTGTTTTCATTTCTTTCATTTCTTCAGTCAATCTATATCACATCTCCTTTTGTCCCGTTTCCTTTTTTTTCTATCAATCCAGATTTTAACTCGTTCATCTGGGCAGTTAGGACTTCTAGAAGTTTCTTCATTTCTTGCTCCATAGCTCTAGTTATCACCATTCACAGACAATCCCACTTCTGACAACAGAAATGCTGCGTACTTGGGGATTCGTAATTTGTCCGAGAATGAAAAGCGAAACTTGCAAAAATTCATTGATTTATTCACAGAAAGTTCCAGAAAAATACAGATCTATAAACCAAGTATCAGCTTCAATTCAACCAGTAAACTCAGCTTAAATAACAGCCGTTAACAGCAAAACCGCAATACAAACTGTATAGCAATAACACGTAAAGCAAGTCTCGTTCAAAGAGACTCAAAGCAGTGCAAGCATTTAACGTAACTCACTGTGACAGATCTGAGACTGACTGACAATGAACCAGCTTGGGGAAAACAACGCTCCTTTTATACTGTTCTATCGAACCTAGACTTTTCTGGAAAATTCTCGTACCTCATCAGCCAGTGAGATTAGCTTCCATATTTGGTATATCCCTAATACGTATTTTCTCACCAAGGTTTCCAAAAATCTCCAAGGAGGGAAAAAGTCGCCAAATTTGGCTCCAAATGCATTACCTGCCTTATTCGAGCTTTTTAAAGCATTTTTAAAGATAAATTAGGCTATTTTAACGCTAAAACAAACTAGAAATGCACAGAATTAGCCTTTTATCATTATTCATTAGCCTTTTTGAAAGAATTTATACAAAAAAATAAATACAATTATTTACAGTTTTGTAACAGTATATACAGGGTGTCCCATAAGTATGCAGACATTTTAAAAAGTCATAAACTATTGAATGAATTAATAGAATTGAACACGGTTTGCGAAAAAATCATTCTCGTGAAGGGGGATTTTTTTTTTTTTTTTTTTTTTGGTAAAGAAAAAAGTATAGTTAAAGTTTTTGTCGACGATAGTTTCACAAACAGTTAAATTTTTCACACGGATATGAAAGAAAAATATGCAAATGAAAGTTCTATAAATTGCCCAACTTTAAGATTAGAACAGTTTATTTCTTATTTTTCCACCTAATTGTGCATGCATGAATTTTAATTGCGATGCTATTTTTTCGGATAAAACCTTATTGTTGAAGATGTTTTCCCTCAAGTAAGAACCGCTAACTAAAGCTGCAGTTAGCAGTATTACAACTCGTTTGTAAACTCTAAAAACCCTTTCACGAGAATGATTTTTTCGCAAACCGCGGTCAGTTCTATCAGTTCATTCAATAGTTATGAATTTCTAAAATGTCAACAGACTTATGGGATACCCTGTATATATATAAGTATAGCTTTCAGAGGCATAATTGAATTGAGTACGATAGAACTAAATTTTATATTACAAATTTGGTATATTGATCATGATATGTTTTAATAATGCTTTCATTCTTCTTTTTAAATAGTAATTTTTTTTTCCTTAGCAACAGTTACTGTGTTAAAATAAATAAAAACTTAAGTTATAGTAACAGTATTTACTTTATTCTTTTTTTTTTTTTTTTTTTTTTTTTTTTTTTTTTGAAATTTATGTTACTCAGATAGTAGGAGAGCGTGGGGCTAGTTGTAAAAGGGGTGAGATTGATTATGAAGAGTATAAAACTATTTTGTATTTTAAGAGATAGAATTTACCATTTTATGCACAATAAATTTAAGAAAAATAATCTTAAAAATAATTTATATGCTTAAAAAAAGAAGAAAAAAGGAAATATTTCATTTGATTAAAATAAATAATATTTTCCCTCCTTCTGAAGAATCTTTTGATTTACCCACTGGACTCTCTAACATATAAAATACTAATATATTACAGAACTTTTCAAAAGATAGGTTTATAAATGCATAAAAATCATTTGAAAGGAAAATAGAAAATAAAACACTAAAAGGGTTCTTATCTTCAAGTATCCATGATTTCCGACTTAAGCCATCAAAGATAATAATTTTTATTCATAGATTTTCTGCCTGCCAGTCGACCAGCAGAAAGGAGGAAATTACCGTTGTCAGTAACATTTTTAGTAGCTGTCAGGACCTTTGAAGGTTTAGATATCAGTTGTCAAAACCATTTTAGCCTGATTAAGCAGTTGTTTTTTCTTTATTGTTGAAAACTAGAATTTTCATTTAACAAAAATAAATTTAAATAAGCATAAATTTAAAATATTGAACATGGAAAGTTGTATTTTTAAAGGGTTTTTCTTTTTGTGTGTGTGTGTTGTTAAGATAGCAATAGAGTGGTATATTAAATAAATTAATATCGTAAATATTAAGTTTAGAACAATTTTCAATATAAAAAGTTACAAATTATATTTAAAAAAAATATATTAAAAAATATCGAATAAAATTATCATTAAACTAAAACAAAATAACACACACACACACATATATATATATATATATATATATATACATACAATAACAAAAATAAATAGATAAATAAATAAATAAATAAATTAGAGTAAATAAACAAACAACAAAATTAACAAACAACAACAAAAAAAAAACATTAAAAAGAAAGATTAAAAGAATTCTTTTAACTATTTAAAAAAAAAAAAAAAAAAAAAAAAAAAAAACTTATTTTTTTTTCTTTTAAAATGGTTAAATTTAACTATTAAAAGAATTTTTCTATAAAAATAAGGCAGCCATGTAATAATCATTAAATAGAAATAAAACTTTTGAATGTATAATCTTATTCTGTAGGATTTCTTGCCAATAAAAGAAAGTTCTTTAAACCTTTGGAAAATTTTCTGGCGTTACGCTCACACTAATTACCCTCCGCACCACCTAACTAAATTCAAATAATCATAAATTTAAAATATGAAACATGACAAATTTTATTTTTAAAGAATTTTGTGTGTGTGCGCGTATGTGTGTAATTTTATGTGTTGTTAATACACCGTAACCTGATATATTAAGTAATTTAACACAGTAAATATTAAATTTAGAATAATTTGTAACATAAAAAATTTAAAATAAAATAAAGTATCAAATTGTATTGAATATATAATATATTGAATTGAATATATATTGAATATATATTCAGATAAAAATATCATTGAACTGAAACAAATATATATATATATATATATATGTAACGTATTGTTCATTAATAGATGATTCATGCCAGTCGTTTCATATTAAGAGAGTTCACTAAAATAACTAATACTCCAAAATAGTTCATGCAGTCGTTTTATTGAAGGCACTTAATCATTTTACACTTTATTAACTGTTCATCAATCTGAGCACGCTGACGTACAGATCCGTAGCCGAGTCGGGCCGAAAACGTCCCGTTAACGGCGGAACCGCGAACCAATCCCCCTCCTGGGACCGTTAAATTAAACTTTTTATGGACTTGAACTAATTAAGCAAATACTTCCATGAAAAAGGCGCCGATTTTCGGGTGCTGCCGCTTAAATATGGGTAATTTAGGGCGAGGCCAAACTCCTAATATGAATTCTTATTGGATAATTAAGTAAGCTAAAATCCAGCCCACATTCTCTCATTGGTTGACCCGGATATCCAGGATTTCGTATTTCGCAATGTATTGCCGCTTATTTCGACTATTGCATAATTTTGATTATGAAACTTCTTCTAACTCCGATTCCCGCGCTACGATGTGTTTTGCTGAAAAACTAACTTTACTGCGGCTCTAAAATAGAATTCTCACAAAGTTGTTCTTAAAATTAAGATTTATTCTGAGCTAATACTATTAAGATATCACTTAATATTAATTTAAATACTAATTTAGAATCTTGCTTATTTTATCCTTTCATATCCTGTCTTGCATATTTTATCCTTTCCTTATATATAAATATATATAAATATATATGTGTATATATACATATATATATACATATATATATATATATATATATATATATATATATATATATATATATATATATATATATATATATATGTGTGTGTGTGTGTGTGTGTGTGTGTGTGTGTGTGTGTGTGTGTGTGAAAATAAATAGATGAATAAATGAATAAAAATGAAAAAAAATGAAAAAGTTGAAAAAAAAAAAATCATGTGTTTTTCGTAGCATTAAAGAGGTTAAATTTAACTATTAGAAGAATTTTCCTTAATAATTAGATAACCTTGTAATAATCGTTAAACCGAAATAAATCTTTTGATGCATAATTTTATTTTGTAAGTTTTCTTGCCAATAAAACGAAGTTCTTTAAATCCTTGGAAAAAAGTATCTGGCATGGCACTCACATGAGCTACTCAATCCTAATAATTACAAGATAAAAAGAACTTTTTATATACCATGTTCTTAAATTTTCTGTTGAATCATATAAACGCTACCGAAGGCAGCGGGAACCCGGAACAATTGGCTAAAATTATTAAAAAAATTCATTTCTATCGTGTTTTGAGCTATTATAAAAGTTTTGAATGGCTAGCTAGTCGGGAAGTTAGTTAAAAAATCGATTGCAAGCTTTGTACTATTAACGCTGTCGAAGGCAGCAGGGTCCAAAAGCAGTTGGCTAAAAGTATTTAAAAAATGCATTTTCACCGTGTTCTGAACTATTCTGAAAGTTTCAAATGTCTAGCTAGTCGGAAAGTTCGTTAAATAAATTTTCTGTTGAATCATATATAAATGCTGCCGAAGACAGTAGGGACCTGAATCAGTTGACGAAAAGTATTAAAAAAAAGTATTGTCACTGTGTTCTGATCTATCCTGAATATTTCAAATGTGTAGCCAGTCGGAAAGTTAGTGAAAAATCGATTGCAAGCTTTGTACTGATAACGGTGCCGAAGGCAACAAGAACCCGAAACAGTTGGTTAAAAACATTTAAAAAATGCATTTTCACCGTGTTCTGAACTATTCTGAAAGTTTCAAATGTCTAGATAGTCGGGAAGTTAGTTAAATAAATTTTCTGACGAATCATATAAACGCTGTCGAAGACAGCAGGGACCTGAAACAGTTGACTAAAAGTATTAAAAAAATTTATTGTAACCATGTTCTGAGCTGTTCTGACAGTTTCAAATGTCTAGCTAGTCGGGAAGTCAGTTAAAAATCGATTGCAAGATTTATACTGGACAAACAAACAAACAAACAAGAATCGAAGTTAATAAAAACATGGTAAAATAGAGTCTGGCAAAATTTTGCTTAAAATTTTTACCATTTGCTAGCAGAAAACGAATGTGTACTTAGAAGTGTAATAGAGGAATTAATAACAAAATTAAAAAATGCATTTATTAGTAAGCCTTGTGTGCTTTTTCTTTTATATGGTTTTATTTTGTAGAAAACGTATTCTTTAAATATAACTGTTTTATTCTTCTATTTCTAGCAAATATAAATGGCATATTCATTGGAATTGTTTTTCATATATATTATTTCTTGATTTAGGGCATTTATAATTCAATTCAGTAACAATTCTTGATAAAAATAAAATTCTTGTATGTTAATATTTAACCGTACTATTTATTAATATCTGATTACCTGAATGACAATTCTGATTGGCTAATTAGAATGGAAATTAGAATGCAAATCTGGTATAAGTACTTTTAAAATTAAACTATCCAATGGACGACATTCTCATGCTTAATTGTTCACTATATATATAGAAATAATGAATTATAAAATTAATTAATATACATTAAATATTTTTATGCTTGTTTCATAAATAGTAGATTACAATGTGAAATTATACTTTAAAAATTTTATTTTAGCTAAAAAATTAATTTTTGGAACTTGCTGCAGATTTTGTGTCACATTTTATTTTTAAATGGGAAATAGAGAAATATCATCAAATAAAAAATAATTATAGAGTTGCACAGGGTGGATAGAATTTAATATACCATATATACATGGTGATAGCTCCCGTTCTACTGATCAGATTTAAATAAAATTTCAAACGTGTGTTATATACATCATTGTTCCCAAAGATTAACCCTAAAAAATAATTTTAATTTTTCATCATCAGATCATACACTGTAAAAAAAAAAAAAAAAAAAAAGGTACTTTTTACAGAAAAACGTGCTGGCAATATTGGCGCTAGCACATTCTGATGTTAGAAAGAGGTATTTTACAGCACAAACAACTGTAAAAGAGTCTTTCTTTACAGATGCGGTAAATTTTCCGCGGTAAATTACCTTATTTAACAGCAGAATGTGTTGGCACAAAAATTGCAAGCGCATTTTGCTGTAAAAAGTATCTTTTTTTTTTTTTTTTACAATGTACAATCCATCATTGTAGTACAGTAGTTAGAAATTAGTGTGGTAAAAGCAAATTTTGCCGGAAAAGCAACAAATATCGTAAAAAAAAAAAAAAAAAAAGAAGAAGAAGAAAAGAAGAACATGGATTTGTAGCATTGATTTGAATCTTAATCATTACATCTGCTTCAGCTCAGAGATCGTCGAACTATTGATGAAAATCAAAAATGTGATTTTTCGATGTAAACTTTATCCAAAGGACTTACGTAATACATGTTTAAAATTTCCTTCAAAACTACTTAATAATACTCTTTGAGTGTTATCAGTTTGATTTTATCTATCATGCATATGAATATATTGTTTTTATGAAAACTGAGCTTGAATAGTGATTTATTTAATTTTTAGGTGTCATTTTTCAATTTTTACATAATTTGTAAAAAAAAAAAAAATAATAATAATAATTACAATATAAAAAAAAAAATTATATACCATGTTTTAAAAATTTCTGTTGAATCATATAAATTTGACAATACTATATATTAATAAATACTTTTTTATAATTTTTTTGATGAATTATCCCATCAACTTGAAATAGAATGATTAAATGCATAATAAACAGAGCAATTATAAGAAATTTTCAAAAGTATTAAAAGAATGCATTGCCATCGTGTTCTGAGCTATCCTAAAAGATTCAAACGTATAGGTAGTCGAAAAGATAGTTAAAAATCGATTATAAGATTTGTAATGGACAAACAAACAAGAAAGTGAGTTAATAAAAGTAGGATAAAATAATAATAAAAATTGAGATACCAATTGAAATAATATTATTATTTTTTCCCAAACAATATCAATATGAAAATAGTGTTATTATTATTTTTTTTTTTCGTTTTTGCTGCCTTTCGATAAAATTTACACAGATCTGAAACAACAAGTTATTTATTTTCGTTCAATTATGAGTTATTTACAATAAAATAAAGAAGAGTGTCAGAGTTTGTATCCATATTTTCATTAGACTTGCTCTGAAAAAATTAGTTCTACAAATAAAAAGATCGAAGTGAAAGTATTAAATGAATTTGCTTTTACAAGCTATGGAAGTGATATGATTTATGACATGCATTTTCTGAAATAGTCAAATCATATTAGAAATCTCTAAAAACATGATAATCCATCGAAAATTTTTCGAAACCGATATTATCTGTTATTGATTACAGGAGAAAATATATATATATACATATATATATATATATATATTAGATTCCTGTAGTTGTGTTAAAAAAGCGGAAGAATTGGCTTTTCTAACTATGCATATATCTGTGGGGATGTTTGTCTGAATATATATATATATATATATATATATATATATATGTTTCCTTCTTTTTTATTCAAATGATTTTTCTTTCTATATAGAATAAGTTCCTGCTATAAAAAAGTACAGCAACCAATGATTATTTCAAAATCCCATTCTTTTTCTAAATTTTCTAAGAATTTGAAGCAATTGTTCGAATTGTGCAATGAAACGAACACAGAAATGTCGGTATATCGTCTATTACTGCTAACGAATGCTGTATAGAACCCCCTCCTTATTTAAGACGATATTATTAATTTTCCTCATTAATGCAACAGCAATGGTCAAGCCATATTTAAATTAGTAAAATTGTGAAGAAGAATTGTACCTACAATTTAAAGTATTCGACTGACTAAAAAAACAGTTTTAAATTACATATTTAACCACATATTTAAGAAAAATAGAATTACTAGCTAATAAAATCATCAAATGTTTATAAATGATTATAAAAATTCTCCATGCAAACATTTTTCTTTTATAAACGCTCCAATTTATGTAAAATTTAGAAATATTGGCCGAGTTAGTGACCTATTTCACGTGGAAGATCCTCGGATAATCAACTTTTAAAGCGTTAAAAACAGAGCCGTATTAGCTGTAGATATCCAAGATTTCTTTGCGCAATTTAACGAAGTTTATTTAGGACTGAATCTCTGTTTCATATGGCCATTTATTTCAGTGATTCAGTGTCGCTGCTACAAAAGCTTTGAAAGCATCTAACACAAGCTTCTGATAAACACAAGCGATCTTGAGAAATCTTAGAAATAAATTCACTGTTTTACGATGAAAATTAAAAATGTATATTAAAGAAAAAATTCATGTCCTAAAATATAAATATATAATCACAGCCATCTAAAAAAATATTTAACAAAAGCTACAAAATCACACACTGAAGTACAAATAATTTTCTTTCTATATATTAAAAAAGTTTTCGACAGCATGAAATAACGCGAGATTTTAATCCAAAAATTTAAAAATTCTAATGAGTCATCCCTTTTACAAATTAAACTGGATAAAATTGCTATAAACAAGCCTTCTCGTCGTCTAACCGTATATTCTGACGGCTCAAAAGCTTTTCACAGAATTGCAGCGACAATCTGCCCTACAAAAGCTAAAATTTTTGTTCATTTCCAGCTAAAAAAAATTCCAAAAAAAAAAACTATAAAAAATGAAGAAAAACTGCAAAAAAACTGCAAATAAACTGAAGGTATTTGGAACAGTAACATGTTTAAGGAAGGAAAGAAAATTATCTTAAAATGTTTTGCTTCCAAACTGCAATTATTCTGCAGATTTTATGATTGTTATTCCAAATACCTTCAGATTGTCCGGCATTTTTTTTAATAGTTTTTCTGCAGATTTTTTTTTTTAGCTCGGATTGCAAGTCCTGTATTTTAAATCCTTATAAATCAGTCTTCCCAGCAGAATCATTTGCGATTTGAGAAGCACTCAACTGATTCTACTTACAAATCCTTAAATAAATCTTACTACATTGTGATGACCTTTCAAATCTGCTATTTACACGTAGTCACTACTGTATTTAACCTTTAATGCAATAACTAAAACAACACTCAAAACCGTTATGATACAAAATCAAAATAATCCATGTTTCTGATCAATCACGTATTTTAAATAAGTTACAAATAGCCTTGCGAAGAAAATAATTAATATCAGGCTATCTGAAAATTTAAGCATAATCCTTTCTTATTAGTTCTAATTCTTTAAGACTTCTGAGTTTAAATTCAGTAGATCAGTAACTGATCTGTGCGAATAGAGTGAATTAGCCACTACTTCACATTGCTACTTTCTTTACGAAGTCATGCATAATTTTCACATTACATTTTCATTTAATGTATGTTTATATGCTTTTCAGTATTCTCAAAACATATCTGCTTTCAATCTACCATAATCAATTAATGCCTTTCAATCTGTCATTTCAACTTTCAAAATATTCAATATTTTAAAATTTTCTAATTATTTAAATAACCTCACTTCATAAGAAGGTTTCCACAAAATAAAGAAAAAAAAAAAAAAAAAGAAAAAGAAAGAAAGAAATCCTTTATTCATCAAATCTAATCAATTTAAATTTTTAATCCTTTTGAAAAGAAATTTGTTAAAGTGGTTTTCCTTTCTGATTCCTAGGCAGAAATTCAAGCTATTGGCTCAACTGTCTCTCTCTGTTCGGTTAAAGTCCTTCAATGTTGAAATTATTTCAGAAGGCTGTAAATAAGTATAACGTGCTGCAGTTATTATCTTAAGACTGTGCATTTTTGGGAATGAGCAAGCTGATTCCTTTATTTAAAAGTGCTTGGGATTGCTTAAATCAAGATATTCATCATTGCCATATTATTCTGTAAAGCTGTATATCAAAGATATTGTGGCTCCAAACTATAAATTACAGTTGCTTAGTTGAATAAAGACAAGGTAATGGAAAATGGAGTATCTCTTTACAATTCCAAACGGTCCACGTTATGAAGCTATTGCTGTGTACTACCTTTTAACAGACCACGAATGTCTTAGTGAATATCTATATTCATTAGGATTTTCGACCAATCAAGTGCCCTCTTTGTGATTTTGCAGAAAAAATGAATCGAGACTATATCTATCATTTCTTACCACTTCATGACGATTCTGGAACGACTAGATACTGGAACTAGAGAACTCTTAAGGCAATAAATTTAACAAATAAGCACCACAAAACTGGCGTTGTAAAAATTATTACTTACAAACTTTGAATAAACACCATAAAATGCAATAAACTCGCAACAATTGTTTCGGGTCGAAAAAACACACGACCCTTCATCAGGCGAATAAAGTAAGCACGAGTGCTGCTGTCAAAGCGGCAGTCAAGCGTGCGTTGCCGCTTTGACCGCAGCACTCGTGCTTATTTTATTCGCCTGATGAAGGGTCGTGTGTTTTTTCGACCCGAAACAATTGTTGCGAGTTTATTGCATTTTATGGTGTTTATTCAAAGTTTGTAAGTAATAATCTTAAGGCAATAACTTAGGTCATCTTTATTGAACTTTGTTACGTTACTTTTCTCTATTCTTTTGTTCCATTTGTATTGGTTTGCCATCGAAAAAGAAAACAAAAAAAAAGAAGAAGACTTTCCTGCGAAAAAACTTACTTCAGCGTTGTTATTCTTAATATTTTTACTGTCATTATTTTTCTCTGTTATTTCGCTGCCTCTTTCATGCCTGTCAACATTCTAATTAATATTCCGTAGTATTGTTAGATCCGCAATTTTTTCACGGCATTAATTTTTTAGAGTATTTTTCTTCTTATTTAATCATAAATGAGTTTGGAGAATATTACTCCCCAAATTAACTTTTGTGAAAAAAGGGACGGGACTAACAACATTACGGAATATTAATTCGGATGTTGGCAGGTGTGTCCATTTCGCATTAAAATTTTCTCTTGATGTTATAATTTTTTCGAATTATTTTTCAATAAAACTGTCTATAGAATGCTACACCTCGGACAACCTGCAAACAGTCCGTCATGTACTTTCAATAGTCACAATTACAACAATGTTTATTTTTTCTTTCTCTCTCCCTCTCACTCTTTCTTTTACTTTCTTTGCTTATTATTATTATCTTTTTTTCCTCATTTAAATATTTCAAATTTTGCGGTTTATTGACAGGATTCATGATGTTATTTTTTACATAAAATATCCATACTGTTTTATTCAAAGATCCGTTTATTTATATAAACTATTCAAAAGTTTATTTATTTATTTATTTATTTATTTTAATTAATCCGTAATTGTCAATACTTTTTTATGATATAGTTTTCTGCCTATTAAAGTATTTCATACTAAAACTCTTACATATCAAAATTCAATCATAACGTGACCTCCAAACGAAACTGACCTTTGATATTATAAAACTCATACTTTGCATTGTTAATCTGTAGTTTGTTTTTGTTTTATATTTTATTAATTTATTACCCTTTCACATTTGAGCAATGCCATATATCTAATAATTCATTGAATATTTAGCTATAATTAATTATTTTACCAGCATATCATTACAAACTTAATTTATTACGACGTATTAATTCTCTGTAAAGTATTTTGTAATTAAAAACTGTTTTGCGAACCATTAATCATAACATTTAAATGATTAACACAATCCCTATAACTCAAAATGTCTTGAACCCAGATAGGCGTAAAATTAAAAGTGAATTAGTGAGCTCAGATAAATTTCAAAATAATAATGATGGAAGATATAGAAAATGAGACATTAATTTGATCCATTTGTTTTAATTTTATAAAATGTCAAAAGGTTGTGCGTTCCATATTAGGTATGTATTAAATCTTGAGGGCTTAAATATTTAGCATATTTTTCCTAAAGTTATGAATATACAAATCACGAAAATGAAGACATTTGGACATCTTTCGGCTGTTTTGTCTGCATTATTTTTTAATTAATTAATAATAAATGTACTAGTATGTTTTTTAATTAAATAATCTATACTTTCTGCACATATTAAGAACAAATATCTGGCATCTATATATATCTTTATCAATTTATCTATATCTATCTCTCCTTATATGTATAGATATATAAGAAAGTGTTACTTAATAATTCCTGTAATATGATGGAAATATTTTATATGTATATTGTATATATATACAGTACGCCTCAAAAGTATAGAGACGGGTGATTTTTTGAAATAACAGTTTAAAAAATGAAGCAGTAACCACGAAAAAGAAGATAATAATAATAAACTTATGGAATTATAATTTAAGTGTATTACAACAAATACATGTAGTATAGGTTTTGAAGATTTTTTGTAATATATATATATATATGTGTGTGCTGTCTCAAAAATATAAAGACTAGTATTCGAGTATTTGGTATTTAAATTCAAATTTTAGATCCATTTCTTTGAATTACCTAGAAAATCCTATCAGGCATGCTTAGAACTAGAGATTGGGAATATGTGGCTGTAACGAATGCGAACTCTATTCTACTTGTTATTTTAATTTCTGAATTGTCGAAAACTGAAGACCAATAGAAAACACCTATCGTGCAAGTACTCCACAAAGTTTTTCGACTGGATTTAGGTCCGGACTGATGTCTGACTAGTTTATAACAGTAACATCGACGGATCGTATAGCTGGAATTTCCAGCTAACCCGCCCACTAAGTTATTTTCCAATTAGAAATAGATTGCTTTTGAAGGCATTTTAATACTCCTCATAGCAAAGCCTGTTGTGATATGTAATCTCAGAACAATTTTATTAACTTTCGTTCTCATGTTCCAGACTTTTTTGCTTCCCGCCAAACTGATTGTTTAATGCACCTGCCTCATCACGTGACGATATGTCGCGTCTCTCTACGACTACTGTAATACTTTTTCAATCATGTAACTTTTCTTATATGGGACAGACGTTCCATTTTTTTATTCTACTTAATCGTATTTTGAGCCTAAGAAACATTAAATAAATTTTAAAAAGTAAAATTCTAGGCAATCCTTTATCATGCAGTTAATATTTAAATTATTAAACAAATATTAACCCACATTTTATTACAGAAAAAAAAAGTTGTTCTGCTTTTAAAACCATAAGTGATTTCAACATAATATGTGGGTAATTTATCCTGCATTTTCAAGCATCAATACTGCTGATTACATTACGAGATAATTTTCAATGAAATGGAATTCCAATTACCTGTGCAGACCCAGGTAAGTCAAACTTCATTTAATAATTTGAGTGTTCAATATTAAATAAAGAATATCTATTATTAAATATATTATATAACTTAATGAGGAAATTAACGTATTCATAGCCTTCATTCATATATAGTTTTTTCTAACAGATTATGATTCTGAAATTTTGAATTGAAAATTTAGATTTATTCTTGACAAAAGTTTTTTCATTGCCTATTTGAAGAAATTGCTACATTTAAAATAATAATAATAATAAAAAATGTAAGCGAAAATATTTTTTTTGTTTCTTCAAAACGGAAGTGAATATCAAATGAAAGTATCATACATTGAAAAGTACTTAGAAAGTTATTTAAGTTTATTTTGTTCTTCAAGTATACTTAATTTTATGAAAACTATTTAATTTTAGTTTCTTCTTCAAGTACTATTTTATCCAAACTGTGTTGATTTAAAATGTTAAATAAATGTTTACGTATTGAACAAATATTAACAAAACTGTTACAAAAATTTTGTTTAAGTATGTCAGCAACAAAAGATATCCAAATCGAACCGCTGAGCACCACAAATTATAATGTGTGGAAGTTCCGTATGGAAATGTACTTGCAAAAAGAGGATCTTTTCACAGTGATTACTGACGATCCTCCTAACCCAATTACGGATCAGTGGCGTTCTAAAAATAGAAAAGCCACAGCTATTATTAATTTACTTATTGATAATGATCAGATAGTGTACGTTATGAATCTAGATACAGCACGAGAGTGCTGGAATGCTCTGCGACAAGTCCACGAAAGATCGTCACTTACAAGTAAGCTTTTCTTACTTAGGAAACTTTATTCCATAAAATTAATTGAAGGTGGTGACATAAATCAACATATATCTGACATATATAAAACACGCGACAGACTCACTGCCATAGGTGAAGTCATAAATGAATCGCACCTAGCTGCATTGATGCTATGCTCACTCCCTCCTTCGTATGACGTTCTCATAACAAGTCTCGAATCGAGAGACGAAGCGCAATTGACACCTGAATATATACGAAACAAATTGGCTGATGAATATGCCAAAAGGCTAGAAAACAAAACCGTTGAAAACTCAGCGTTAAAAGTCCAAAACCATAACAAATCAGAGAAATTCTGCAAATATTGTCGGAAAAGCAACCACAACATAGAAGATTGCTATAAGTTGAAAAAAAAAATAACAATTCTGCTATTAAAAGTTACAATAAAAATTTCAACAAAAAACCAAACTTCACATCCAACATATGCTCTGAGAACAATGAGAAGCCAGATAGCGCTCAAATTGCAGAGGGGAGCAATAAACCAAAAGCTGATAAATTGTATTCTTTTTATGTTGGAGATAAAACTGTAAATTGGGTGGTTGATTCAGGGTCGTCTTCACATATCTGCAATGATAAACTAAAATTTCGCGAACTTAAAAATAACGTTTCTAACGTCACTATCGCGAACGGCACACAGCTAAAATCCTTGGGTTCCGGTACTGTGGATTTGTATACCGTAAATTCGGAAAACACACAGAACAAAATAACACTTAAAAATGTTCTTTATGTCCCTGAAATAGAAACTAATTTAATTTCTATAAAAAGAGCAACAGAGAATGGCTGTATCGCTGTATTTGATGATAAAACCTGTAAAATTGTAAATCAGGGTAATACATGCATTGAGGGATATGTGAAAAATAACTTATATGATTGCCAATTAAATTATTCTGAAAACAAACACACAGCGAACATTGTAATACAAACTTGTGATAACGAAAATTGCATAAACAAGTGGCATGTGAAACTTGGCCACAGAAACACTAACCACATTAAAGATTTAGTTAACAAGGACATGCCTGTGGGTATAAAATTAAATGATTGCAGACATAATACTAAATGTAAAACATGCATAATGCCTAAATTGGTCTATTCACCTTACCCCAAAGCTGCACAATTCAGAGCCTCCGTACCACTCGAACTAGTCCACACAGACTTATGTGGCCCTATGAAAACCCCCACTGTAGGTGGAAAATATTACTTTCTTACATTTATCGACGATTTTAGTCGTTATACTATTATATGTTTGCTAAGAAATAAGTTTGAGGTATTTTCTAAGTTAAAGGAATATGTGGCTATGACCGCAAACAAATTTGGCCGAAAAGTGCAAGCAATTCGCTCCGATAACGGGGGTGAATACACTAGTATGGAAGTAAATGAATTTTTGAATAAAGAAGGAATTAAGCACCAGTTTACCGTTCCTTACTCTAGTGCTCAGAACGGCGTGGCAGAACGTAAAAATCGTACGCTGACCGAAATGGCACGCTGTCTGCTTAAAGACAGTAATTTACCGAATTCTTTTTGGGGGGAAGCCGTAAATACTGCAAATTACATACAAAATAGGCTCCCGACCTCCTCATGCGACTCAACTCCTTACGAAAAATGGACCGGCCGTAAACCCGATTTATCAAATATAAAAACGTTCGGATGTCGCGCATACGCATATGTACATAAAATACATAGGGGAAAACTGGATAGCACCGCTCAAGAAGGAATTTTTGTGGGATATGATAATCGTAGCAAAGGCTACAGAATTTGCACAAATAATAAAAATGTAATAATTAGCAGAACAGTAAAATTCTTGGAAGATGAGAATCGAGAATCCCACAATAATGAAACATCACAAATCAAGAATGAAAATTCAAATGATGAAATTCTGGTGTCCAAATTACCAATATTAGATACTGATATAGATATAGCGGGGGATAACGATAGTCCGGATGACACGCAAACTCTGCAGCGACGATCACAACGATTAAATTAAGGTGTTCCGCCCGACAGATTTGCATTTGCAGTAAATGACAAAAGAATTGATGAGCCTAAGTGTTTTGATGATATACTAAAAATTCAAAACCCAACTGAAAAAGAAAATTGGCTGAATGCCACACTCGACGAAATGAATTCACTCAGACAAGACAATACTTGGGAACTTGTTGAAGTTCAACCAGGGACCAAAGTAGTAGGGTATAAGTGGGCGTTCAAGGCCAAATACAATAGCCAAGGACAAGTCGAGAAATATAAAGCCAGGCTAGTTGCCAAGGGCTTTTCTCAAAAATACGGGGTGGACTATGAAGAAACTTTTGCACCAGTTGCATCGCATACCACTCTAAGAAGTTTCTTGGCCATGTCACTATATAAAAATTTGAATCTGAGGCATGTGGATATCAAAACTGCTTTCCTACATGGAAATTTGCAAGAAGATGTATACATGCATCAGCCTGAGGGTTATGTTGTCCAAGGCGAAGAAAATAAAATATGTAAGTTAAAGAAAGCGATATATGTCTTGAAACAAGCCGCTAGAGCGTGGAATTTGAAAATAAATGAATCATTGTGTAAATTAGGATTTAAACAAAGTCAGCATGACAAATGTTTATATATCTGTAACAAAGATAATACAGAAACTTATATTCTTGTTTACGTCGATGACCTACTCATAGCTGGTAAAAATCACAATATTGACATACTAATTAATCAACTTAGGGAAGAATATCCATTAACCGACCGACCTTGGGGAAGCCAAATATTACCTCGGCATAAACATAGAAAGACCTTGTAAAGGGGTAATTACGCTTGATCAAAGTAATAAAATACAAGACATTGTAACCAAATTTGGGCTAGATAACGCACGGCCCTCTGACACACCGATGGAACCAGGGTATATAAAATTAACTGATAATGACAATCTCTTACCAAACAACACAATGTACAGACAGGCTATAAGCGCGTTACTTTACATTTCTACAGTATCGCGACCTGATATAAGTGTTGCCGTTGGCATCTTAAGCCGTAGAAACGAAAATCCTAGAGCGAAAGACTGGGAGGCAGTTAAAAGGGTTATTAGATATTTGAAAAATACCCAAGATATTAAATTAAAACTTTGTAACTCTGGTGAACCTGTTCTTAGAGCATATTCGGATTCGGATTGGGCAAACGATCCAAATGATCGAAAATCTATATCTGGAAATTTATTTATATTGGGTAAAAATCCAATTTTTTGGACTTCAAAGAAACAGTCCTGTGTGTCCATGTCTTCAGCAGAGGCTGAGTACGTCGCAGCTGCGAGTGCTGCACTTGAAATACAGTGGCTCAAGAAGCTACTAGATGATTTAAATTTGCCGCAACAATGTCCTATAGTGTTGTACCAGGACAATCAATCGACAATCAAGATTGCTGAAAATGACAAGTTCTACTCCAAAACAAAACACTTACACCTGAGATTTCATCTTCTGCGAAACCTGATACACGAAGGCATAATCAAGCTTCAATACAAACCTACCAATGAAATGACAGCCGACACCCTCACAAAGGCTCTACCTAAAACTGCGTTTAACAGACATAGACATTGTCTTATGAACAATTGAAAATTTCTGAGCTTAAGAGGGGTGTTGTGATATGTAATCTCAGAACAATTTTATTAACTTTCGTTTTCATGTTCCAGACTTTTTTGCTTCCCGCCAAACTGATTGTTTAATGCACCTGCCTCATCACGTGACGATATGTCGCGTCTCTCTACGACTACTGTAATACTTTTTCAATCATGTAACTTTTCTGATATGGGACAGACGTTCCATTTTTTTATTCTACTTAATCGTATTTTGAGCCTAAGAAACATTAAATAAATTTTAAAAAGTAAAATTCTAGGCAATCCTTTATCATGCAGTTAATATTTAAATTATTAAACAAATATTAACCCACATTTTATTACAGAAAAACAAGTTGTTCTGTTTTTAAAACCATAAGTGATTTCAACATAATATGTGGGTAATTTATCCTGCATTTCCAAGCATCAATACTGCTGATTACATTACGAGATAATTTTCAATGAAATGGAATTCCAATTACCTGTGGAGACCCAGGTAAGTCAAACTTCTTTTAATAATTTGACTGTTCAATATTAAATAAAGAATATCTATTATTAAATATATTATATAACTTAATGAGGAAATTAACGTATTCATAGCCTTCATTCATATATAGTTTTTTCTAACAAAGCCATCCATTAAGAAACGCAATATCAGCAATATCCCTTCTTCCGTTTAAACAGAACGCAATGTGAGAACTCCTTCTTTTTGCTGACAAGAGAACTCTTGAGGTTCTCGTCGTAGATCATGAAAATAGTATGCTCAATCATTAGAACCAAACAAACTAAATATTTTCTGGTCACTGAAGAAAACATTTAACTATTCATCCGCCCAAAGACAAGAAACTCGTGAGTTCTTTTGTCGACGCAAAGAAGGGAGCTCTCTCATCATAGACCTTATATATTAGGTCTATGTCTCTCATGGTGTGGGGGGAATGTAGTTTCAATGGTACAACGGATATTGCTTTTTTTAACCCTTTGTATCATCGTGCTGTATTTTTGCATACAAAAAAGTCAAATTTATTTCTAAAGCAAGCTTTGAAAGGTGGTTTTATTGACTTTTGCTGTTTTGAAACATCATGATTAACACAAAATGTTTATAAAATCTCCAACAGATGGCGATATTATGTAATGTTTTTACACCAAAGTATAATTTACGAAGAAAAAAAAATCAGATGTAAACTCCAAATGTAAAAAGTTTACATAGACACAATTTGTGAGAAATAAAACAATTTATGAGTCAGCTTTCATAATAACAAAATTAAGAGATTCTTAAAATTTTTATCTAAACCAAAGATTCGAATATTTTGAAAAAAAAAATGTCATTTTACACTATGTTTTAGATATCCAGCAAACATTTTTTCTCCAATAAATGCTTAATTTTCTGTATAATGTTTTATAAACTTTTTAATATGCTTCAGATAACATATTCAAACATATGCATAAACATTTCTGAAAACTGAGATCTTGAGATATAAAGGGTTAAGGGTGATAGATTTAACATGTTCCTCGTCACAAAATGAAATATTCTTAGTAAAACTTTATGGAGATAATTTATTGCTATTATAGGAAGTAGTTGATTGAACTTTCACTTGGTGGCAGAGAATCTAAGGCCCGCCGTACACTGACGTGACATGAGACAAAGTTTAACGCGACATGCGACACGCGCATGCTCTAAATACAACTTCATCTCCTGAAAACTGTTTAGAGCATGGGTGTGTCGCATGTCGCTTCAAACTTTGTCTCATGTCACGTCAGTGTACGGTGAGCCTAATAGTTTTCAATACCATTGCTATCAGTTGTTATCAGTCAAAAAATATGACATTCTTCTCCTTTCAATAATTTAAAATATTTTAATTTATTTTAAATACCTTTAAAAAGATTCCATCTACAAACTGAGAAATATATAATTCATTTCTGGTCAAGTAATCATATAAAGAATATATAACGCATAAATAAAGTTTTATAGAATTTTTCAAATATATTATAAAAGATATTGCTTTATGCCTTCACCGTGTTTTGAAACACTGTAACACCTTCACTGCCATGCAATTTCGAAAATGTGTGCTGTACCTTGGTAAAATGTAATTACAGTTACTTTGTTCTTTAAGGTTGTTAGATAAAAAAAAAGAAAAAATTAATTATATTGAGCGAAATAAATGAACTAACTTAGTGCATCAATGGAACATGTTCCTAGCTTTGAATATATTCCGTACATGGTATCCGTTTTCTTCCTTATACGATTTACAAAACGTAAAAATTCATTGGCGATTTAGTTGTGTAATAGGAAAATGTCAAAAATCTGCTTCTGAAGTATAAGTTTTCTGTTATCATATACTTGTAATAATAAACGCGATCAAAAATATATTTAAAACAAACTCCCTATAATAACTATTACCGTTAAGTTAAAGATAAAACTGGGGAAAAATATCTTTGTTGAAATAATGGAGGAAGTTCGTTAATAGATAAATAAAATTTAGAATAAAAGTGAAAATTGTTTGAGCAAACTCAATGTTGTTGTTGTTGTCGTGTGCCACTCGGAAATTCCGAGCCCCGGTAGTGGAACTAACGGACTTATTTTAAGGCATGAGGGTTGCGTCTTCCGTTATTAGGAACGCCTCATAGGGAGGAAGTACGAATTCTAGTTCCATGAGCTGGTGAAAGATGGCAGCACCAGCCAAACAACAGAAACTCGAAATTTGATCCGGATCAGAGCGAGTTAGACCCATGTACCGGTACCCCCAGAGGTATAATTTTTGATGGGAACTTGGAGGACTTTGCGACCACGACGGAATTTAACGTGCACCAGTCGCCATTAGCGTACACGACGGTCTTCTGCCGGCTCGAGGACCGAACCCGCAATCTTTCGATCACGAACTCGCTGCTCTTACCAACCAGGCTACCGCGGCCCAGCAAACTCAATAAATGAATGAATAAATAAATAAATACTACATTAGTAGGCTGGAAAGTTATTAACTTAGCTTCAGTGTGAAGATTTAGAGTAATCGTTTAATAATTCATTTTTATTTTTTTTTTCCCGAGTGACTTTCAGTTTAGCTCTTATTTTAACTGTAAAACAAATTGAATCTAAAAATGTAAGATTATCGCTAATAGTACTACACAGCAGTCTAAATTTTGTGTAGGTATCTATAATTGGTTCTGAATTAAATGGATCAAAGCACAAAATTGTAAATATCGGAAATCATAAAGTAAGCGTAAGATAATAATTTAAATTCCACCCACTTTATATTAATAGACTTTAAAACAAGGTTTAAAAAATGCTATTTTGAATTTATAGTAAAATTAACGATTTTGTTTTTTTTAATTCCCTTCCTGATCACCACCTATATAATGAAACACTTATAAAACTCTTTTTCTAATAAACATTATTTTCAATATATAAAAAAAATCGAGTTCGAATACAACCAAACAGGGCAAATTTTTAAAAGATTATTTTCATCTCTCATAGAATGATAGTCGTTTTTAATATAAATCGGATAAAAAGAAAGATTTTGATTTGATAATATAATTTATATACCATCATCATCATCAATTTCAGCCTTTATCAATCCACTGCAGGATGAAGGCCTCTCCTAGGTAATTCAAAACTGTCCTGTTTTCTGCAATTCTTCTACATGCAGTTACACAGATATGCAGTTATAATTATCTGGGACAAGTCCTTTCAGCGAACGGGAACATCATGGATGAAACTAACAAACGAGTTAAACTTGCATGGAAGGCATTCGGAAGAAGTAGCGCTATATTCAAAAGCGACCTCTCAATTTCTTTGAAAAGCTTTTAATCAGTGTATTTTGCCTGTTTTAACTTATGCTTCAGAAACTTGAACATTAACATGTAAAGCTATACCCAAAACTGCAAACAACCTAGAGAAGCACGAAGAGATGCATTTTAGGATTTACCCGAAGAGACTGAAAGCGAAATACTCGGATTAAAGCAAACCAAAATTACTGATGTTATTGCTGGAGCCAAGAAGTTAAAATGTAGCTGGACTAGGCACCTTGCGAAAAGAAATGATGATAGATGGAGAACCAAAGTCCTATTGTGAATACCAAGAGATAAGGAAAAACCGGGGAAGATACCATTGTGTCGTTGGAGAGATGAAATTGTGAAGATTGGAAGAGCAGTTTGGAGAAGAATATATATCGTTTTAAACAAACTGGTCTAATTTCAATACGTTATTTTTTATGCGAAATAATACAAAAAAATATTCTATCAAGAATCATTTATTTTTATGTATAGGGACTGTTAAAATGTATGTAATAAAATTTCATCATCGTACAAGATGAAGCATTAGCAAATTTTTGCTTAAAAAATAAGACACCCTGAACTAAAATTTAAAATATCGCCTCGAACTGCTTCCCAACTTACTTTAAGTGGAAAGTTATAAATAAGATTTCTGACGATATTTCTCTGATTCAATAAATTTCATATTGCTAGACGGCTGAAATGTTGAAGCATATAGATTTTTTATCCACATTTTACTGGATGGAATTGATAAAAAAAAAAAATTGAGATTTGGGGGTAAAAAATACTGATGTAGAGTTATTTTTTACGCAAAAACGAAAACATAAATAAATTTATTTATTCTGAAAATTTTCCGTGATGTATTTATGGGTATTTTCAGAAGGAACTCATCAATATATTCTAAACGATTGGTTGAACCATAGATCTGGGATATTTTGAAACAAAGTTAGTGATTTTTTTATTTAAAAAAAATAATAAATATATAAATAATCAAATAAAGGGCTTAAATGCATATTATGAAGTATCGTTTATGTAGAATAAAATTGATATCCCCCCCCCCCCACACACACACACAATTAGTGTTATATTTCTGTGTGATCAAAATCTTCTGCCTTTATGATGGCAAATAATTTTAATAAATAATATGTATGCACTGTGTGAATTTGCATAGGTATACATAGAAGAATGTTTTCTGGAGGCCGCAACATATTAGCTAATAATAACGTAAAAAAAAAAAAAAAAAATCTGATGTGGGCACTACATGACTTTCTTATACACCAATTGCTATATATATATTGTTATGAAAACATTGATATTTTTGTGTAAGGTAACTGATTCGAAAGTATGTGTAAGGTCCCAGCCTACGAAAATTCCTGAAAAACAGCAAGGAAAAAAAACTGCTACTCCATCCAGAAAAGTCACGATAATTGGATTATATATAGCACGGAGACAAATACAGTAGTTTTTTTTCAGGAATAGTGCTCTACGGCTTATTACAGAATCGCTTATTATCAATTGAACAGTTTCAGTTCAATGAAAATCATTCGAGTATGGTGGCACACATTTGTCCTCTTTGGCGAAAATTATTGGCGAGAAACAATATTTCCCTAAAACAATTAATTCCGTTAAAATTGAGAAAACGTTTACTAATTCTGGCTGTCCAGATTCAATATTTGTCGCCAATTTGATCGCTAATCTCTCCAAGCCGCGAAGTTTGTAACCAATGCAGATTTTCGGGCTTGGCATCGAATTTGGTGACTTAACGACCGAATTTTGTGAAAATTTGTAGTTTAGAGTTGCGAAAGTTTCAAAGTTCTAATCTCAACAAGAGCAGAGTTCTGGAGTTTTTCCCGAACTTTCCATTGATTTATAGCACAAAACAAACTTCTTTGAAAATTCCATAAATAACGGAGTGATTATTGCTGATTGTAGACTAGAACTTGCTTAAAAAGAGAACAAACGGTAAAAAGAAAAACAGATGGTAGTTTTACATTTACACGAGGGTGGGCATTTACTTAGCATCAAATTAAGCATTCAAATGGGGCGAAAAGTGACTTCAAGAGTTCCCAAAATTTGGAAACTTCAACTTCAATAGGAGTCGATTTCTAATTTTTTTTTAAAGGATTCATTAGTTTCCAGCGCAGAACTACATCGAAAGTTCTATGAATCACTGTAACTGTACTCTTGAGGATTTCAAATTCCATTCAGACTTCGAAATTTTCAGTTGTTCCGAAATTAGCAAAATTTCAGCTCTGTAGAGTATTTTACAAATTGATTTCAGTAGTAAGTATGACTGTTTCATTGGATTGTTTCGACAGTGTTCATTGATTATTGATTTTTGTTGCACAAAGTTTTGGTTTATTCATCTGTTTCCTGAATATTCATTAAACAAAATTCAATCATCGTCTAGAACTTGCTTATGTCTTTAAGAATTACTTTCTACACGCAAAAATGTCGACAACTGTCATAACAATATCATTATGGGCTCTATCATTAGCTTGTTTTGAAATCTCTATGTTGGTAGGTCATATATAATCGCCAAAATCTTTGTATTTTTTTTCATTATAAATGTAATTTTCGTAAATATCTCCAAAATGAAAAGTTGCAGAATTACCAAAAAAGGAGGTGCACTCTTAGATGTTATAACAAACCTATATACCAATTTGCAAAGTTCTACGTTTAATCGTTTTTGAGTTAGGCGAGATACATACACACATACTTACATACAGACGTAACGAAAGATCGTGTAATATCGTAGATATCTCTAAAACAAAAGCTCGTATTAAGACCAAAGTTGTAGGTGTACAACTAGACATTATGACGGATACGAATATAAATTTGCAACATTCTACGATCATTTGTTTTTGAACTATGCGAAATATAAAATACATTTCGCAAATCGGGAGATTACTATACTTCCTTATACTTTGTATAAGGAAATTAAAATGGGTGTGCGAAATTTCGAAAAAAGATAACTAAACAAACTGATTTTAATTAAACTATTCTAAGTCAGACCAAAACCTCACAAATATTAGCATTTTAAAATGAAAATTATTTTGCAGTTCATATTTAATGTTAAACACCAAATTTAGCCTTTTATATACAAAGGTTAAAATCGGTTTAAAAATATGCTAAACAGGATCTAACTTGATATTTGACACAAAATCAATTTCGAAAATTTGACTCCAAAACAACACTTTCTCTGCCATATATACGAGTAAGAGAAAGTAAAAAAAAAAAAAAAAAAAAAAAAGACATATGAATATATCTTTAAATAAAGCATAGTTTAAATTCACTGAAATATGCAAGCATAATAAACATATTGTTTTCTCTTCCACAAGTTTTGTAGAAAAATATTTTGGAGTAAAACTTTCAAAGTAAATTTATCCCCTGAATCAAAAAATCCAATTTTACCATGTTTTTATTAACTTCGATTCTTGTTTGTTTGTTTGTTTGTCCAGTACAAATCTTGCAATCGATTTTTAACTAACTTCCCGACTAGCTAGACCTTTGAAACTTACAGAATAGTTCAGAACATGGTGGCAATAAGTGTTTTTAATACTTTTATTCAACTGTTTCAGGTCCCTACCCAAGCAGCACAGAAACGTTCTCTGAACGTTCAAAAATTGTTCTGCAAACACGTTCTAAGAACGTTCACTTTGAACGTGTTATAGACGTCTATTTGTCCATCTTGAAGACGTACAATAGTACGGTTCAGAGAACGTTCAATGAACGTGTAGCAATCACCTCTCGGTGTTATAGAAACGTTCTGAGAACGTTCTACGTATACGGTCTCAGAACGTTCTAAACGTTTTTAGAACGTTTTCAAAACGTTATACACATTTTCAGAACGTTCTAGAAAACGTACTGTAAACGTTCTAAAATAGTGTAGTCAAAAAAAAAAAAAAAAAAAAAAAAAAAATGTGACGTCATTATAAAAAATCACCTCAGTACGGGCGTTTAGAGGTAAAATGTACATAGCTGATGACGAATAATGATACAACACATGAACAGGGATATGAATTACTTTTTTTTTCAATTCAAATAATGTTTGAGAAATTTTAACATACTTGCTATTCCTTTAATTTTAACGTATATGCATGAAAAATTCTATATTCTATGACAGTTTTCCCCAAAAAGTGTCATAACGTCTTTTTATCCCTTAAAAATTTTCTTAAATCTTTGCATTTTTTAAAAATTTCTTTTTTCCCCCTAATCTGAAGATAATGAAGTTATAGTATTAATTAAAAAACTTTGAATAAACACAATGAAATGCAAGAACTCCCACCAACTGTTTCGCTTCAAAAGAAGACACAACCCTTCATCAGGCGAACAATGTAGGCGCGAGAACTGCAAACAAGCACGTTGAGTGTGTTGAATGCGTTGCCGCTTTGTTTATAACAGCCGTGCTTTGTTTGTAGCAGTCGCGAGTTCTTGCATTTTATGGTGTTTATTCAAAGTTTCGTAATTAATACTATAACGTCATTATCTTCAGATTAGGGGAAAAAAGAAATTTTTTAAAAATGCAAAAATTTAAGGAATTTTTTAAGGGATATAGAGACGTTATGACACTTTTCGGGAATTACTGTCATAAAATATGGCATTTTTCATACATATACGTTAAAATAAAGGAATAGTAAATATGTTAAATTTTCTCAAACATTATTTGAATTAAAAAAAAAAAGTAATTTATATCTCCGTTGCTGTGTTGTATCATTATTCTTCATCTGCTATGTACAACTAAACTCTTGAATTATTTTGCTTGTTTTAATCCTTGTGATTCCGAATGCGTCATCCTATGATTAATGTTTGTTTTTCATGGTTGTTTTCTGTTTGATTCTCTGATTTCTTGAACTAAATAATTTATTCCAATTTATTCTTCATTTTTAACTTCAATTAATTTCTTGTACGATAGGGTGCCCGCTAGCAATTTGTTATTATAGCTGCTAACGAACGAAATCGAACATTGGTGCTCAACGACAAAAAAGGTCACCCCTGACGAGTTTTTTTTTTTTTTTTTTCTACCGTTCTAAGCTTTTTCTTAAAAAAAAAAAAAATTCAAAATGATGTCTTAATTTTTTATTTCCTCGTTGCTTGTTTGTATCTTTTGATTTGAGTTTCATGTGGTTTTTACGCACCGGCAAAATTATTAAAATTGCAACTTACAATATAGGAATAAATTTATGATTAGACTGAAGTTAAATAAAATAAAAATAAATAAATAAAAAATAAATGCTTCAATAAATCACAATCAGTCTCCCCAGGTCATTTAAATTTCTTGTAATTTCCTTCTCATTGTTCTATGTGGTTTCAGTGATCTTATATATCCTGCTTGGCTTTAACTAAGATTAAAAATTCATTTATACTAATTTTTTTTTTTTAAATACAGGGTGCAAAGCATAGTCACGAGTATACCTTTATCTATTGGTCGCAAATATATAGTTTCAGTTACAAAATGTTTTAAAAAATATGAGCACTTACTTTTTGCTTACTTTTTTTTTTTTTTTTTTTTTTTTTTTTTTTGTAAATACATTTTCTTATTGGAGGACATCTGAGACCAATTGTTGCGCAAATAAAGGCCTGCTCTCGACTTTGCACCCTGTATATTCTAAACATTTCTGGGTACTACTTTGTAAGTCCATGGATAGTTTATAAATATATTTGAATGCTGAAGTTCATAGAAAGTTTTATTATTCCAACATAAAAAATAATTTCGAAAATGAATGTACCAATACACCGCTAAAATAAGATATAATTGAGTTTAGAATATATTGTTAATTTATAATAATAAGAAATTGAAACGAAAAATTAAAAATTAGTTAGAAGGAAAAAATTTAAAAAATTCCAAATACTTAAATATATAAATATTTTTTTAATCAAAATATTTTTCTAAAATAGTTAACATACTTCATATTTTTAAATTTCAGTGCAAGTGTGTATACATATTTTCAGTTTACAGCAGCAGTTTACAAAAATGATGTTTGCAGGTATTTAAATTTATTCCACATGGCAATGTAATTGGTATTCTTTAAATGTTCAAATTTCTTTAAATTGAGTCAACGCAATTTTTACTCATTTGATGTAATTATGCTATTATGGCATATTAAATAATTAATAAATGTAAATATTATTATTATTAATAAATAATATAGTAAGTATATTATTTATAATTAATATATTATTTCTTAGTATATCATTTATTTACTTATTAATATCGTCTTTTTTTTTTAAGCAGAATATGTTTTTTTTATAAAGATGTGGAATAAAATTGAATTGAATCTTTGTTTTATTATGCAGTTAAACAAGTTGATATATTTTATTTAATAAATTACAGTAAAGAGATATTTAAAATTATAAGTCGGTGAAACTTAGGATATTATTTTAAAAATATGCAATTTGCATAACCTAGATTATATATACGATCATATAAACATTAAATAAATACTTCAGAATTTAAAAAGAAAAAAAAGAATTACAAACCTTCTTGATTTTCTTCATAAACCTTACAAACCTTTCTTCAAACTTTCTTAATTTTCTTTCAAGAAAACACCCTTGCAACTAGCATTTTAAAATACACAATGACCAGTCTGCAAGGGCATTCACTTAAAATTTACTGTCATCTTTTAAACTCTTTATGTTACTTCATTCAGAAACATAATAACCAAAAATAGTCATTTTAACAATTTCCATCTCAGAAGACTAAATTAATAAAATGAATCCATAATTTATAAGC
Organism: Salticus scenicus; assembly: GCA_963930645.1. NCBI lineage: Eukaryota > Metazoa > Arthropoda > Arachnida > Araneae > Salticidae > Salticus > Salticus scenicus. The sequence goes on from OZ005649.1 coordinate 133,647,449, forward strand.
GGTTTTCTGTAACTGGAGCAGTTTTTTCAGTGATAAAACTCTGCTTACATGTATCAAAAGTTAGTCTTAAGAACTTACGCAGATATGAAAATGATTGATTAATTGATATTAAAATAAGACTTTAATAAATAGAACATAGAGAATATTACAGGTTAAAAATATTACATTTTTACCTTTTCTAAAGCTTATCCAAGTCATTATAACGCAAAAACCGAACAAAACAGATTACATGTTTTAAAATTACCGCTTCACATAACGACACGACATTCCCAAGACCTGGCGCTGGCGTTTGTTTGACTTTGCATTTGCACGGTCAGCGAGAATTAAATAAATGCAATCCACAGAGCCACAGATGTCAATTTCATCTGCTCTTAACTTCTTACATTCGGAATAATCATGTTTCAAAGTTCAACATTTGAAACAGAAATAGCTGTAGAAAACATATAGTTTTTTTTTTTTTTTTTTTTTTTTAAGGAAAAATGGAGCTGAGTTAAACAATTATTTACATTTTTATAAATCATTTGAAAAACTTATAAGATCACTTTATTTTTCCATTTTAAAATCCCGAATTAAACGAAAAAGCATATTTTGTTTTAGCGTATATTTCAGTATTGAACAAAATATTCAGTGAAAAGATCAGAAATGGCATACACTTTATTTTTTCTGTATAGATAAAAAGAACGCAATGGATGCATGGAAATTTTCGGGATTTTAGCACTCCTTGAGACGTCCTCGAGTCCTCGATAGGATTCGACAATTTTTAGAACTTGTTTGCGCATCTTAATAAAATTTTGTGGAAATTGCATCTGAAGAATCAGTGGACAGAATTTAACCTAACTTGATATTTAGTCGAACTTTTATTTAAATTAGCCCTGATTAATTTTTGAAATATATGACCTAATAGGTGCTCACCTATTATATAATGCCCCCCTCCATGTAACGGAGGGCAGTATCTCAGTTTCTATTGAATAAAACTGCACCAAACTTGATATGTGAGATAGATATTATGTTAAACTATGGTGATCTAATTTGAGCATATATTGATTGAGAGGTGGCACTAATGTGCTGTGTAACTCAATCCCGTTTAAAGGAAAGCAATATCTCAGATTATTATTATTATTATTATTATTATTATTATTATTATTAAAAGTTCACTAACATGAGTATGCGAAATATATATTATGAAAAACTATGATAATTCAGTTTGGGTATATATCGGCCGATATAGTACTCTTTATTATGCAATTTTTCCAGATAGCTATACCTCAGCATGTGTTAGTGAAATCTGCAACCAATTTAATATGTAAAATTTTAATTTTGAGATACAGTGTTTATTAAATTTTTGTTCATGTTAACTGGTTAAGTGTTGCTGTTATATAGAATGTTACAGAATAAAGTAGTGCGATGGGTAGAAGATTTCTTTTAAACAGTTTAATTAAAAGAGAATGTCTACGTAAAATGTTCATCTATTAAGAAAATAATTTTTGAAATATATATTAAATAATTTCCTTTTATTAAAATTTATTAAATGAAATTTGGATTAAAAAAAAAATAAATAAATAAAATAAGAACAATCAAAGAGAGTAATGATTTAAAAACATTATCAATATTGATAATTTACCAGTAACATTCAAACTTAAATAGAATCATAAATAAAATATAATAAAAGTTTAAAATTATGCTTGAAGAAAGAAAAAAAAACTCATTTCTGTAACTTCCCGATGCGTATTAGTGACCGCGAGGTTCTACTCTCGAACCTTACAGACGGGAAGTGTTGGTTTCGATTCCTGGTCGCGCTCGTCGACTTAGGTTTTCAGAGTTTTCCGTGATTTTCTTTGAAACTCGCATAAATAAGGGTTAGGCATTCTTAGAATGATTTCCACGGAGGACACACCATCCAGACCTAGGACCCTCGTGTAGTTAGTTTGTTTTAATCCTAACACCAACATTCAATGAATATTACGAATCAAAACTGAATCTGGGCATTTTGTCCTATTCGTAATAATCTCACTGAGACAGAACGTTTTATGACGGTGTTACATTTAAACGTTTTGTATAGAACTGAAATTGTACGTTTTATGGAAGGTACAATGCACACTTTTTTTGAACGTTCTATTTAATACAATTTTTGAACGTCTAATGGAACGTTCTTTTGACACGAAACACGGTGTTTGAACTATTGTAACGGTTATTAGACGTACAAAGAACGTTCCGGTGATACTTGGGTACTGCCTTCGGCAGAGTTTTTATGATTCGGCAGAAAATTTATTTAACTAACTTCTTGACTATCTAGACATTTGAAACTTTCAGAATAGTTCAGAAAACGGTGAAAATGCATTTTTTAAATACATTTAGCAAACTGTTTCGGGTCCCTACAGCCTTCGGCATCGTTACCATTACAAAGCTTGCAATCGATTTTTAACTAACTTCCCAGCTAGTTAGCCATTTGAAACTTTTTTAATACCTCAAAACACGATAACAATGAATTTTTTTAATACTTTTAGCCAATTGTTCCGGGTTCCCGTTGCTTTCAGTAGCGTTTATATGATTCAACAGAAAATTTTAAAACATGTATATAAAAATTCCTTTTTATCTTGTAATTATTTATTTAGCACTCGTCTCCGCAAAACTCAAAAAATTATACTAGTAGGAAGTCCAAATAATATATTCTTAATCTGTGTCATATGGGAATATTATTTGAAATCATTTACAGAGTTACCAAATTTTACAGTTTATTCCGGAGCATATTTAACTCCGCCTTTATTTCATGCCACTTTATTTATAGAATAAATTTTTCTAATGTATAGCTACGATAACATGAGAAAATTTTACATTGTAATCAAAAGTGGTATGAGAAAAAGGAGGCGCTAACAATACTCCAAAATAAATTACAAATGTTGCCAACTCTGCATTATATGTGATCGGACAGATGGCTCGTGTACAGAGGCATACAAAAGTGTTCTATTATACTACATGTATAGACGAAAGTTCCAGTCCATACAATTTAACTTCCTTAGACTCCACAAAAAATTAATAAATCTGAAATATTTTTTTTTGTATGCACAGAAAAATGTTCCTCGTAGAATATGATATGAAAAGAATTCGTTCTTGGTTTTTAGGACCACACAAGATAATTTGGAAATATTAAGAACTATAGTTGGAAATGCTTTGAAAAGTTTCATTATTATTATTATTGTGCTAAATTTACTACACCATTTGTGCGTATATGATTTGTAGAATAATTACAAAACTACTCAAAGTTAGCCTAATAAGTACTATACGTGATGTGAGCTAAAATATTCTGACTAACAGGAATTAGCTGTTGTATGAATGTATGTATTTTAGTAAATTGAGTATTAATGGGGGCTACAATATACAAATGGCAACAATATATAATACACTCTGTAGTATAAAATATACAAACTAGTACAATATATAGTATATAATATACTCACTACAATGTACAGCATAGAAAAGGAAGATGTAGGGCACAGTAAATGCAGGCACTGTTCCAATTCACTCTGGAATGGTTTCCAAATAATATGTTACTAAAACTATTTTATATAGTTTTTTAAAGTACAGGGTGGACATAAAATACCATTTCCTGTTTAGAGGAATCTGCAGCTAAAACAAATGTAACTAAATTCTTTATACAGACTGTGGAAGACACGCGGTGATGATTTCCGCAATGAAAGATATAAATACAAAAAGTCACCGACAAGGAAAGTTTCGTGCTGCTATCACATATGCACTATGAAATTCCCAAATTTACTTTGATTAGGCACATTTACATATATTGCATTTGATACCTCAATGTCGATTGAACATTTTTTGTGAGTTTAATACTACATGCACGTCATTTCTACACGTGCATTTTTATTCGAACATAATACATTTTTACATAATACATTTTTTATGCATTCATGGTAAGTATTTCTTTTTTTTTTTTTTTTCCATTTCCAACTGCACCAAAACCAAGTATGCACTAGGAAATTTGCATAATCTACTTCGATCGGTCAAATTTCATTGTGCATACGTCACATCACTGCCAAAATCTTTCCTATCAGCGAAGTTTGGTATAACTATTTTTCTTTGTGGAGAACATCTGTGGAAAACACCTCACAGTGTTTTCCACAGTCTTTACATAAAATTTAATATCATCTAGTTCATTAATTTAAATACAGAAACAGGGAAATTTTTTTTACGGCCACCCTGTACTATAAAAAACGTTCAACTATAATTCTTCCTGTCTTACAACTTTAATTGCAATAATTTGTGTACAGTAAAGTAGGGTACAGGATAGTAGTTGTGAGTGCCAGACAATAAGTTCGTTTAATATATTCTATATTTTTGTTTTCATTTTTTAACATGTTTAGTAGTAAATTATCCTTGGATTGTTTATATAATACAGAATGTTAAAATTTTCAGATTTCTTTATAAATTATAGAGTATTGAATAAACATTGATTAATACATTTTAAGCATACATGTACTAATAACATATCGTATGCAAAATTATCTTTCACCCAGTTAACTCAAAAATTCAATGATTCAATAAACTTAAAGTGTTCCTCTATTCTTTACAAATACAAATATATATCAATCTTTAGTTACTGAAATTTAAATTAAATTAATAAACTAACATTAAATCAATGAAGAAAAGAATCATTTCAATTTACGAGGTTAATTACTTTACTGGCGGTCTCATTTCGAATTATATTTGATACACTAATTAAAGTATATAATTAAAAGGAGGATTATAATTACATGTAGATGAGTAATTGGATTTAATTCAGTTAAAAGATATTTTAATTAGTATTATCTAGTTTCTTAATATTTTTTAAGTTGAAATTAAAATACCAAATGATAAATTCATACAGGTAATTCTTCTAACGGTAATTATGTTACAAAAAAGCTTTGCAATGCAGTACCCTTTAATTTACTTTCAAAAAAATTATTTTATAAGTAAAATTATAAATAAATTATTTCATATGTAAGCATATTTAATTTCACCACATATCTGAGCGGTTTTTAATTTATCTTATTTTGAATTACATACCCAGTGAAGCATAAAAATTAGTCCAGTTGCATAATCACGTTGTTATTCTATACACATATTTATTTATATTGTGAAATAGATGTGGATTCATGTAATTTTTAATTAATCATCAAACCGAAATAAATATATTACCAAAGAACGAAAAGCTGAAAAGTTATAAAAATTTGTATAAATAGGTTATAATTTATTGCAAGAGTCCAAAACATTTTCATGTTATGAAAAGTTCTTTTTCCAAATTGTGAAGTACTTTTTTCTTTTCTTTTTTCCTTTCCAATTTTTTATCAAAACTGTTTTAAAAAAACTTACCTTTTGTACACTTTTTCCATACAGAGCAGTGCGAGATACGAATAATCCACTATTCTCGACGGTAACAATCTTCTATGTGGGTTTCTATGCACACCAATTTTTGACATTTAATTTTTTCCATAACGATCAAATACATTTACTTTCAGTGATGTTTTTCATCTACATTAAAATCTTTAGCGCATTCCTGTGGTGAAACAGTTCATTGATTATCTCCGCAGAACTTATTAAAGTACATAAATATATATATATATATATATATAGATAGATAGATAGATAGATAGATAGATTCATATAAGAGCACTTCACTCATTCACTCGTTGTTAGCCATTCAGATAATAAAACAAATAACGTAAGTCCATGGTAAGACTGAATTTTTATGATTTTTTAGCTTGTCGGTTAAAGGGATTTCATGTCTGATCACTTATCTCTTCTTCCTAAAAACGCAGGAAGTTTGCAGGGACGCTTCTAACTGCAGAACTAAAAGATAGTTTTTCTGATTTCCGTTAATCGAATTTTAAAGATGGAAAAACCAACAAAAAATGCTGTTATAAGCTTTGAAGTTATTTATTTACGTTATTACTTAATTTTAAATAGCTTCCAACTTCTCGAATCAAAACTTTAGTTTTTCTTAGATTTTACTATATTAGAATTATAAAGGGTCAAAAACTGACGAAAAATATGGCATATTTAAATTGAACTTACATAAGTACACTGCTCGGCATGAAAATTGCTTTTATACTTTTTCGGTTATTTTATGGTTATAAATTTGATTTTTAGGAGGAAGGAGGATTATTTTAACCGTTAAATATCTTCTGAGAGGCTACAGAGTTGGAAAATCGTGAAACATGGCATTTGTACAAGGACATTTTATTTTTATTTTTATTTTTTTTGGGGGGGGGGGGGGATTTGCCACTTGTTATATATTATTAGCAGTATATTATCTGTTATTAATGTTATCTTTTAAACTTTATATATATATATATATATATATATATATATATATATATATATATATATATATATATATATATATATATATATATATTGTTTTCAGGTGTTAAATTAATTCTTTTTCATTCTTCAAATGAAATTCATTTCATGTCATAAAATTATCAAACATGAAAAAAAAAAAAAAAATGCGGGAGGGAGTGGTATTTCTAGAAAATGGTGCGTGACAGTGGAAAATGGGAGTCATGTTCGGATTCAGGAGGTCATTTCACATAAGAATCAACAAGAATGGCATTAAAACTCGATTTTTTTTTTTTTTTTTTTTTTTTTTTTTAGTGATGTTTAATTTCAAATGACTGCTATATTTTTTAATTAATTTTTTTCTCTTAAATATTATTATTGACATCTATGATCTAAATTAATATTTCTTTTGTGAGAAATCATTGCGTACCAAATTAATGAATGATAAAATTATATTTATTTTTATAAAGATGTATCTAAATTCATTCAGTTTGAAATTATTATTATTTATATTATTATAAATATTTTAAAATTATTTATTATTTAATTTTTTGTTGTTATTATTTTTTTTTTTTAAGATTTCCGCTAAATTACTTAAATATATGTAGTATAATTTGGCGGTTTATTACGAGAGCAATGTAAAAACTCCTCTCAAAATATAAAATACGATTGGTATAAAAACTCTGAGTAGTTTCTTCCGAATTTCGCTTTGTAAGATTTTTAACATACAGTCGGTAAAAAAAGTATCCAAGCACTAGCGAAAATTCCTATATAAAGAAAGTAGAGTTAATACTGTTTTGTTAAATAAATCCTTGTCGAATCCTGTTCTTACTCAGTCTGTAAACATCATTCGACAAGGATATATTTAACAAAACAGTATTAACTCTACTTTCTTTACATAGGAATTTTTGCTAGTGTTCGGATACTTTTGTTACCGACTGTACCTCAATTTAAGATTTTTTTAAAAATAGTATGATTTCGACAGTAACAGTATGTTTAGAACAAATACTAAGCATCGTATTAACGAAGATCTTAGATTTTATATCTTCCTTAAAGACTTTTGAAATTGCAGCGCCAAAAATAGTCCAGACTTTCTTTTTCCAAGGACTCTAAACAATAACATCAACTATAATTTATTACTGTATTTAAATATAATAAACCTTTTATTAAATAAATATTTAATTGCAGAAATTTTCTTTCAGAAATGATTTTTCTGCATTCGATGAATGTATATGTAATAGTGTTGATTATAGTAAATTTACTGAAATCATCATAAACATGTAGTTACGAGAGATCTTAGCATAATAAATAACGATAAAACAAGATTTTTAATGAACTTAGGTACTAAATTTTTATTTATAAGAAAGCTTAAAAAGTCAAATGTTAAAGCTATATTTTTAAAAGATGTCAATAATTTTATTTATAAAACGAATTATAAATTTAATATATCCTCATAAGCTTTTCATGAACATAAATTTAATTTGTTATTTTGATAATTTTTTAATTGAAGACTAAAAAAGGTCCTAAAAACAACTATGAAAATTTTAATTTGACATTTGACATTTATTTGACAATTGTTGAGACCTATATTTACAAGGACTTTCGTCTCGATTGATCCATATTACAGAAAATCACAGATACAAGTGCACAGTATTTTGTGGAAATAGGACATCACAAACATCCATGCCCGCACCAGGATTCGAACCTGGGACCAGAAGGAAAATTTAAATAAGTCAGAAATTAAAAGCATGTAATTAAGGAAGTTTGTTTTGTGTGTGTGTTCGTGTTTATAAAGCTGCTAATAATTATAGCATTATATAGAAAAAAAATTGAATAAACTCTGGAAGAGTTAAATAATAATACCTAATATACAAAATTAACTTTGAACTCTAAAAACAATAAATACATGTTTTACTACTTATGCTAAACAAGCAAAATCACAGTTTTTATATAATTTTCAGGTTTTTAAACAAAATAGAATTCATTTTTCAATTCAATTACCCGACTACCGTACAAATGGAAGTATTGTATTCGCTCAAAAATTTCGATATCGAGCTTGTACCTTATTTACATGTTTTAAGGTCTCCTGAGTCAAAAAAGTATTTTTTAGGCGGCTGATCTGTGTGTATGTGTATATGTGACGGGAATTTTCTGACTATCATGTTTCAAACTTGAATGAATGATTGCTTCCTCAATACTGTTCTTTTACTTTTTTTTTTTTTTTTTACTTCTTTCCAATACTTTTTAAAAGAATTTTAGATATTTTAAATATCTAAAATTCTTTTAATTTTCTTTTCAAAGCCATTTTCAAATCCGTCAACAAAATTAAAATATCCTATCTTAAAGATTCAATTCCTACTGAGAATTGGTTTCGTGTTTATTTCATCCCTTCTTAATCATGTAATTTACGTTAAATTGGCCAAATAGGAATGCGTTTGAAATATAGAATAAGTGTAAACTTACGGAATGTTCGTAATAAAAAGTCACTGAAAAAAAAACCCTTAAAAGTACAGAAAAAATCTGGCAACTGGGATGCTAGTATTTCTCTGTCAAATATACAGGACAAAACTGTATTTTTAACAAAAAACCTGTTTGATTTAGAGGTTTCCTGTGTAAAATATATGTCAGAAATACAATTTTATTGTTTTAAACTGTATATTTGACGGAGAAATGCTGGCACCCCAACTGCCAGATTTTTCCTGTACTTTTACGAGTTTATTTTTTGTAGTGAATTACCAAATCTTCTATTGATTCTCACTGCTGGTCTCATAGTCATGATTTCGACTTTTCTAAAACTAACATTGTTTTCTCTCCACATTTTCAATTTAAGGAATCTTTATACATAATTAAAAACTCGAATAGCCTTCTTGAGGATATTTCTTCGACACCTTTCATGTGTGATGCTTAGAAATTACTCACATAACTGTCTCTTGCTTGTTGCTTTTGATTTCTTTTTCTTTTTTTTTTTTTTTTTTCTTTTAGCTAATCTCTTTTATTATTTTTATTTATTTTTATTTTTCATTTTTGTGATTCAGGTCATACCAGCATTTTTAATAATTTTCCGTTTAATAATATTTGCTCATATAGGTTTCTGTTTTTGTGTGTTCCCGCTTTGTTCTCTACACCTCCTGCATGCTTTGACGAAGGGTCGTAATTTTATTCGACCCTAAAAATTTGTTGCGAGCTTTTTGTCTATTGTGCTGTCTATACAAATGTTTTTGTCTACCCAAAAACTTTAGTTTTTGAATTTTTAAAAAATAGTTAAATCAATTTATTTACTTTCATATATATTTCTCTCCCGGTAAAACGATGGTTATCAGCAAAATATCATTTTTTTCAGTACTTACAATTAGACGAATTAATTTCTATGGATTAAAAAAAAAATACCTTCTACTGTGTGTTTTCTTTTCTTAGTCTTTATCGTGCTAATGCGCATACGTTAGCATTGCAATGATTTTACAAAAATAAGAATGAGAGGAGAGGAAAGAAGAGGGCATTTATTTATTATTATTTACGTGTAATTTTGCGATTTTCACGAAGCGCCAGCGTCGCTTCTTTTCAGAGTATAGTATCGACTCTGTATTGTGACTCACATTTGAACAGTAAACGACCGGTAAAATTATATGTGAACTAAAATTTAACATAGTCTTAAATGTGAACTAAAATTTAAAGAAGCCTTGCGTGAAAATAGCAAAATAATATTGTTTTAATTACAGTTTCACTTATTAATACGCTGTAATATTAGCATGTAGTGTATATATAGAATCTTCCTTAGAATTACATAGTGGAATATGAACGATAAAACAAGTAAAACGGATTGAAGAACGTTGCGATAACAATATGCGTAACGTTTTGCGTTAAAGAATATTTTAAACTCTTACAAAATTAAAAGTCTTTAAATATATAATTTAATAATTACTGATAACTTTTTTTACCTGAGTGGGTCTCACAATTATTTTTTAATTCTGATTACTTTCATAAACTAGTTCGGAATAAACAGAATAATCGGAATATTCTGCATATTAGTTTCCATATTATTATATAATAGCTTTTGTGTTCTAAAGAGGGTTTGGTAACAGAAAAATACAGTTAAAATCATAAACAATAAAATTCATTTCTCTAAAAACATTTACAGGATAAGAAACTTCATTATTTTCATTTAAAATACTTTTGCGTAAGGTTGCTACATTTATAATTTAGGCTTCGCTAAATAACACAAAATTTGTTCATTATTCCAGGGGTGTTTGCGTTCCGGATTTTTTATTTTACTTCCCACCAATAATTACGAATTTTATTTTTAGCTATATTTAATTGTTAAACATTACTAGAAAACTAATAATAATATCACTATTAAAAATTACTGGTGATAAACAAAATAAAAAATCCGGAACACAAACACCCCTGTTATTCTAAAGATTTTGATCACTGGGGAAGAAAATTTGATAATTTAATGAGCATTTTGAGATCACTTTATAGTTACTTTATAAAACAGTGCTTCGTTGCATTTTATTAGGTTACTATTAGAAATGTCTAGTAATACTAAATTACATTCTATTTGTAATACAACAACCCAAATATTCAGAATTTTCTTTTATGTCGAAATTTGAAACATCACAATAAATTTCTTTATTTAAATAGATTCATCATGGAAATTACTTAATGAAAGTTACAGTAAATTTCTTGTAAAGAAAAAATAAGTACACATTTCTTGTAAATCTATATCCATTTATCAAAAGGTATCAGACTTCTTATACTTTTTCTTTCAGTGTTTTTGAAAATGGGAATACAAATACTTATCAGAAGAAATTTTCATTCGAAAATTTTACGATTGAATCGTTATTCTAATTGATTAATGAACTTCTTCATTCGTAAACATATTTCTTTAATAAACTTTTTCAATCTTTAATAAAATTTAGAAACTAATTAGAAAAAGGTAACTCAAGTTATAACTTCATTTGAAGTACATTATCGAATATTTTTGTTTCATATGATTTATTCATCAGTAGTTTTTTAGTGTTTTTTTTTTTTTTTTTTTTTTTTTTTTTAAGTATAGAACTATTTTAATTTAAAACTTATAATTGCAAAATTTTGACTGAAGTAAGAATAATAAATTTAATAAAATAAATTTTAGAACATGCAAACCTTTTCCAACTAATTTCGAACAAAAACTAATTTTAGTTTCTTTGAAAAAGTCTGACACTTTTATTTAAGTAGTTATAAAGTATATAAATTTATTAGTGTTATATTGTTTTAAGGGAATAATTAATGTGGAATTTTTGAATAAGTATGGCCCGTCTGGTGATGAAATAGCTAAATATTTCGCTTTAAGCTTCCCTGTACAATCTAAGGCAAAACAAACAAACAAAAAAAAAAGGTAGAAAGAAAGACGCACTGGAAGGAGTTATCCGAATGGGACGAAAGTTGGTAGTACATGTGGAGAAAAACAAATGATTACAGTTCCAGAAAATTTGAATGACTTAATTAAGACAAAGGGCCTCACAAAGTAAACAAGTGAATAACGCGTTGGTTCACTTCTGGCCCTTACAAAACCAGCTATTCGGCTTGGCGTTAATTGATAGAGTTAGCAGATGTGTTCCTGCCACATATCGTGCCAAATTCTGTCCAATTGGTGCGTTCAATTGGCAGAAACCCGAGCTGGTTGTAAGATCCTTTTCATGATGCTTCAAACATAAACACAACGGGATATAGTATGTCGTCGACGTACCGCTGTGCTGTAAAGATGCAATGGATGATAACCAAGGAGGTCTTGCTATGAAATTAAATGACAGCCCAGGCCATCACTCCTGGATTTCGGGCCGTATGGCTGGCGACAGTCAGGTTGGAATGCCCTATTGTTAACCCCGCCAATCTTTTATATGATTTTTTTAAGTAACTTTTTCTTATTTTATCGTAGTTACGTATTGGAGAAAATTATTCTCTAAATAAAGTAGTGTGAAATAAAGGCGGGGCTAAAATTGCTCCGGAATAAATTATAAAAGTTGGCAAAAGTCTGGTTATTCTTCTGTTTTCTGTGACAATTCAGAAGATTCTTCATTCTACGCAATCTTTCCCAACTAGTTAATGATAACAATTTCTTTTTAGACACAATCTTTTGCCTGACACACCAATTTTGATACACTTTCACAACTGCTGCTCATAAAAATTTCACAAATGCACCAGTTTCGTTAATACTTGCTCCATGAATCCGAGCTCTTAATGTCACCATCACATTCAAATCCTGTTTTCTCCCGTATATTCGCAAGTAATTCAGCTTACTGCTGCATCAGGATCTCTTCGCTTTCTTCTTTTATATTTTCATGGACAACAATGTGCTTCAATAACTTATTTCCACAAAGATGTCAGGTGCTCATAAGAAAGCGGTCGCTCAGTGTATACAATTCTACTATCTTTTTGATGTTATACTGAATAAATAAATAAATAATAATAATAATAATAAAATTACACGTTAATTTTTTTTCTTTCTAAAAATACAATATATATCCTATAATTTCATAAATTCGAAGTTAAAATAAGCTATTCTAATTGCTTTGACTTGCTGCCCCTAGTTTGTGGTATTTTTTAAAATGCCAAAATGAAATGCGAATACTAGCACATAAAATTAGCGATATGAATAGTTTTCGTTAACTTAAATGCTATTTAAATTTAGGTGAGGAATGGAAGGGATGTTTATAACTAAAATTTATAACTATTTTCTTTGTATAGTATGTGTATATACATTTTTGATTCAAAATCGTGAATAATCAGAAAACTAAGGCATTACATTAAAAATTGAAAATATTTGCAATTTTTTTCTTTATATAAACAACTAGAGGGCTCTGCTCCAGGCTCCCTCCGCTCCAGCTCCCTAGACTCCCAACTCGCTTCACTTATTAACCCTTACGGCACTCTGCCCGCGTATTAGCTTCTTTGCCTTTCACCCAGTATTAATATTAATAGTGCATAACATAAGACAACAGAAAAAAAAAAATATATATATATATATATATATATAGAAATCGTGATATTCAATGTCAAATTAAAATACATAATATTTAATACCCTTTTTTATGAAATATTATGCTAAAAATCGGATTTTTTTTTTTTTTTTTTTTAAATAGAAAGAAATTCGTAATACCTAGAACATTTTGCGTTATAACTTTTGTATAGGAACCCTTTGACGACTTTTAAATTTTTGTCACTACCTGGCGAGGATTTTTTTGGTTTATTTTCTTGTTCAAAAAAAAATTTGGTACCTACTTTTTCTAATGCCTATACTTTTCAACATTGAATTTTTTGGTTATTTTAAGGCATTATTTAATACACTCTACATATTTTAATGTGCAACTGCATAATAATTTTACACATTCGAAAATATCTGAAAATAAAATGTTTATTATTAATATTTTAATTTGGAAAAATCTCCTGCAGCTCCAGTTTTTAATTCTCTGTTACTTACTTCTTAAAATAACGAAGAATAAAATACACTCGATTGTTTTTAAGGTGATCGATTTTTTTTTTTTTTTTTTGGCCAAAATTGGAAATATGAAATGAATCATATAAATGTCCAATTCTTTAAAATTAAAAAATTATCAATCCTAAATTAGAAGATTCTCTCATCTATAAATGAGTTCGAGTTTGAATCTAAAATATTCTTTTATGCCAAAATATGTATATCCGAAGTATTTTAGAATATGTTTTTAAATAAAAAAGATAAATATTTCTTAAAGACAAAATGAAACGCAGTCAATTACGCAGACAGGACATTATTTCTTTATTCACAAAAAAAAGAGCAAGTTAATATATATGTGTATATATATATATATATATATATATGTGTGTGTGTGTGTGTGTGTGTGTGTGTGTGTGTGTGTGTGTGTGTGTGTGTGTGTGTGTGTGTGTGTGTGTGTAAACAACATAAGAAATTACCAGTAAAATAATTAATTTTCTAAAGAAAAAAAAACATTTACAGACGACATATTATAATCCTAAATTCATTTTTTCATTGAAACATCCAAGTTTTTTATTATTTACTTTTAGGCGAAAACTTTTTCTGTCACTGATAGCAACATAGACATATATTTTATTTTATTTTTACATCATTGATCACATTTTAATTTTCCTGGTGAAAATGACGTCAGAAGATTGAAAGACCATCAATTTCAGAAACTTTTTATAAAATGGAAAATAGAGTACCTTTATAAACCCGACTATCTAATTAATAACTTTGTTAAGGTGATAGAATTTTCTAACCGACTAAAATGCCTGCCTCAGAGTATTCGGCACACATTTATACCTCTCATGAAAGAGAACCCTGAGAACCTCTGAGAGGAGATTTTGCAGACAAAAAAAAAATGTATGACAGCAACAATATTATATATATATATATATATATATATATAGAAAAAATTTGCCTGTTTTACAATTTAAAAGAAATCATAACAATGCATGTAAGCAATGTTACATTCCAAATGGTAATGAGCATTTTAGTTGTAAATGTTTCTTTACGCATAAATGGACGTAAAAGTATTGTTTTCCTCAACATTTAAAATCTCCTTTTATGCATAATATTTATAAAAGTTTGAAATATATATTAGAGTTATATTAGAAATAAACTGAAAATATAATAAATTTGAAATTTTATTCTATTTTCTTAAAGTGGCTATTGGTAACTGATTTTTATAAATTCATCTTTGTAAATAATACAATACAATGACACCTCCTGTAAGAGACACCTCCGAAGAAGGGACATTTCTATTTAAGGGAAAATTTCTCTGATCCCAGTCCCTTTGAATAGGAACCTTAGTGTTTTTAAGGTACCTCTGGCAAAGGGACACTCTAATTAAGGTACATAAAAAAATTCCAACATAAATATTTTGAGATATTAGCAACAATTTTCGAACAAGCGAAAAAGTGTTTTGTGATAATAAAAAAGCATAAATTTGTGAAATTTATTATGTCTTCGATTTTAAAGAATAGTTTTCAGTATAAAAAAAGGAACAATACAGAAGAAACAGCCAAGCTATTATACGCAATTTTACAATGGAGATACCACGGCATGTTATTTCACCAATTACATCCGAAAACAGTGATAAACTTGCAACATCTGTCAGTGTTTTGAATGCAATCCAGTAGACCACTATGACTGTTAAATCTGTATCCCAAATGTGTTGAGAACTGTTTAAAAAAAATGGGTTTTGAAACTCCAGTTTTAACTAGGTTTGATGAAATCATTAAAGAAAAAGAATTGTCTGAAATAAGTTAGCCAAATGTTAAAGTAAAAGAATATCCGGCCATTGATGAAAATTTGCGCATTGATGATACGAATAAGGATATCAAAGCTTTGGTGTCACCTATAGATCATGAGAGCATTAGGGAAAAGTGCTCAGAGGATACCAAGATCAGTAATGTCAAAAGCTATAAAGATTTGCCTTAAAATACACTTCACAACTAAAAAACTCGTGGTAAATAAAAGTCTTAAAATGAAAAGTGTGTTTAATAACCATTTGGGAAAAGTATGCTCGCAAAGCACATGCTTGTAAAAAAACTCATGTAACGGATTTTTTTAAATAAATTTTTATAAGTACAAAAAAACATTTTTACTTTTTCCTTTACAATTTTAATTATTTCTTTAAATGAGGGATTTATTTATTACAAATGAAAAATTTAAAAACTGAATATAAAATGGGTTATGTATTACACTGTATTCTAAGTCTTTAAAGTTTCATGTTACATGTATTTCTATTTAAATTAAAATTTTTAAAGACAGTTTAACTTATGTACCATGTCTACTAATATTTATATCTCTGAAGAAGGGACACCTTTATTTAAGGGACGAAATATCCGGTCCCTTAAGTGCCCTTTTTTCGGAGGTATTACTGTATTAGCTTATGAAATAATACATTTACCTATATATATATATATATGTGTGTGTGTATGTATTTGCGTTTGTATATTCTTATAATATAGGGCTATCATAACAGAAAATTTAATTATTTTGTTAATTAAAGTAAAATTTCTGAAAATAATATTAATCATTCACCAAATTTTATAAAATAATGTAACCCTGTATTGAGTGAAAAGTTTATAATATTACTAATATGATAAAATCGAAATGACCTTTTTTTTTTTTTTTTTTTTTTTTTTAAGTTTTATTAATGAAAACTTTTACTTTTACGCATGCCTACTTAAATATATTTTTAGTAAATACTTCTAAACCATTAATTATGTGATTTATACATTTTAAGTTCGATTTAATATCTCAATGACATAATTATTTATTCATTAATTGCATTTCTTGTAAAAAAGTTACATTTTTATAAACAAAATCTTGCATGAGATATCTGCGTATTTCATAAAACATTTAACAGAATTACTCTTAAAAAGTACATATAAAAACGATATGTTGTAGGGAAATTCATGTGTAAAAAATTATAAATCATTCAATGCCTCTTACAATAAAAAATATACAGATTATTGTTTTTAGTAGTTTGTTGTTCATGCTATAGAATATTATTATTTGAAACTTTATTATAAACATTAAACTATGGTATGAATTGGCAAAAATATTTCATATAACGGAAATTTATAAATAAATAGATATATATATCCGAAAAGTAATCTTCTAATTAGTAAGAAAACACCTTATGTAAAATCTGTTTGGTGAGTAATGTTAACATTATATGTATTGCAAACAACACATGAAATTAATTTAATCAATCATTAAATCATTAAATAGCGTTTATTAAGTACACTATTATTAATTATAAATATCCGCACTTTATTTATCACTTTATTTATCACCCGCGTCTCTGGTCCCTATATTTAAATGAATTTTTAAAAGAATTCAATCACTATTTATTTTTTATTACACATCATTAAAAAAAAAAAAAAAGAAAGAAAACTTATATTGAAATTGCTAGAAACCTCGCTTCGGGTACCCGCTGACTACGGCAGCGCTTTTTCCCTCCCTCATTAATTTGGGTCCAGGTTCCCACTACCTGCAGAAAGGTCTTTCCCTGGAACTTCAGTTTGGCTATCTATTGACGGCCGATGGATCCGCTAGTATTTTAAGAACTACGATTTTGTAGGTAACTCTATCTCAGCATTTATTAAATATTTCAGAATTTGAACTACGTAATTTATAGTCTTCACTCTTTACACTATATATTACCATACGATTCCAACCTATATAATAAATAAAAAAAAAGTAGATTTTTTAAAAGGAATTAAATAAATAAAAACAAATAGATTTTAATTAAACTTAAGTTTTAGCTTTAATAATAATAATAATAATAATAATAACAATAAAAAGGTTTTTCCTTCAAAGAAATTAATTAGAAAAAGGGAAAATACAAAGTTGTTATACTATAAAAATTATACATAAAAATAACTGTCATAAATAAGTTCTTAAATTTAAAATTTAGTATATTTATTTTATTTTACTTTTACCGCATTACCATTAGATTTTCAATTCATAGAATAATAATAATAATTAAGAAAAAAAAAAAAAAAGATTTCGTCTTCAAATAAATGAAAAATAAATTGCGTAATAGCCGTTGCTAAGTTACGTAGACCATTGCAGCGAAAGAATAAAATTTATAAAAAAGAAACATAGAAGCAATTATTGAAAATCAGAAAAAAAAAAAAAATATTCAGATTAAAAAAAAAAAAAAAAACTCGATGAGGTGATCACCTGCAGGGTCTCAGGTACGCATCTGCCAATTTTTGTAGCTCTGCGATCAGTAGTGTGAGCACCAGAGCGCAGATACACAGACACACACACAGAGAGACACTTCTCTTTTATTTATACAGATAACAATAGATTCCGATGCAACTTCTTTTAGTTAAAAAACTGGCTACAAGCCAGCATTTTATATCCAAAATGATGAATAATGCGATAAATAAAAATGTTTTCATTCAAACACTTTTATCATCCATTTCATTAAAATCTTTGTGTTTAGTCTTTTTTTCAAAACAATTTTGTGGCCCTTGTGGATTTTTTTCATTACATTTTACTAGAAATATTCTATTTTGTAATGCTAAATATATGCAGTGTATATAAGAATACATATTCGATTGTGTGTTATTATCCTGTGATGCATGAATATTTTCAAATGTAATCATAGCTACATGTGTAAAGAATGCGAAGAAAGTGAAGATCATTTTTAGATGATTTGAAGCATTGCCAAAATAAAAAAGGGAAATATCTATATCAATATCTATATCTATTTCTGCTTCTGTTTCTGTTTTAGTACCAAGGAAAAATGTAGTTTTAAATAATAATTCAATGTTAAAGAAAACTAAAACAGTTATTTTCAATTTTTAAAAGTGTGCATAGTTGATAGTGTCTATTGAGCGACTTAACATTATAGTTTGTTACTAAATAAAGGTTTTAATGCTACATTAAAATTTATCGTTAGGTAATATATTTTTAATAACTGAATCCCACAATTTATTTTATTTTATTTTATTTTTTTGCTGGCAATCATTTGTATTAAAGAAATTATGAAAAATATATGAACGTGGTATTATTACAATTACTAGTTTAAAAATACCCAAAAGCGCATTAGTACTTCAGTATTTTATATTAAAAAAAAAATAAAAAAAAAGCTACTTGAGACACTTGTACAATCTATGTATACATCAAAATTAAAACACTATATTTAAAGGGGACTAATGTGCAAGTTGTACCTGACGGGACAAAAGTGAAAGTTGTACCTCAAGGGACTAATGTGAAAGTTGTACCTCACGGGACTAATGTGCAAGTTGCACCGAACGAACAAACTATTTCTTTCAACGAAAATGCCTACTAACCCTGGACGATAGGTCTAATATATCGTATCATATTATCTATCGTATTTATCGTAATATAACTCAATACTTATTTCGCTTCCTTCTTCGACTCGTTTTAATACGCATTTTTTATATGCATGAGCAGCCCACGAAAAACAAAAACATTAAATCATTAAATTCATTTTTTTACTTATTTTTATTTCATATTATTTCACGCGCACTTTTTATTTCCTAATTCAAAATTATTAAAAAAAACTTTTTCGATATCGCTTGTAACGATACTGATTATTATTAATTTTCTTTTCTTTTTCTTTCAATAATAATTAAAAAAAAAAAAAAAAGATTTTGATGAAATTCTGGCAAAAGCAGAATTTAGTTTAGGACGGAGGACTATTAGTTTTTTTTTTTTTTTTAAATTATAACATCGCTTTCAAATTATTTAATTATATTTTCGATAAATTTTAGATTTCGACAAATGTCCAACTATCGAAATCGACAACGCAAAAATCCCAGATTGAGACTAATAGGCCCTCAGTCCTAATAATGTGTTATACATATAAGGCAACTTTTTTTTTATTTTTTTTTTCCCCCGAATATTTTGGAACATTGTATCAAAAATTTTATAATTAAAGCGAACTGTGGGTAATTGGCATAGTTTGACCTCATTTTGCTCAGTTGCCACTGTAGGTACTTGCACTTCTGAAAATTTTTAAGCATAAGCTACAACTGTTTGGCTTCTACAAACTGTGAGAATTTTATAGATTCCCAATGCGTCACTTATACAATAACATAGAATTTGTGTGTTTCGCGCCTTCACTGCCCTGTGGTTTGGGACAGGTGTAATCTTGGCCTACATAACCATAAAGCTTAAAAACTAGAATAATTCTGACGCTATATTCAAAATCTACATAAATAAAATTAGTTTTCTTACCAAAGACTGAAGCTTACTTCACGAATATAGGAAATGTAAAGCTGCGATTTTTGAGAGAAGTATTCTGTCGTAGAGGAAAATATATCAAACTTAAGTTATAGCCTCTAAGGAGTTTTTTTTTTTTTTTTTTTTTTTTTTTTCTGTTTGACGATCGCCATTAGGTGATTTAGGGGATTTATTACACAGTACTCGCGATAAACCGCAAAATTATGTTTCAAACACTTAGCTAATTAAAAATACCTTTAAAAATTAAATTGAATTATTTAAATAAATTTAAATATTAAATTAATAAATAATAAAATATAAAAATATAAATAATAATAAATTTAAATCATATAAAGTTAGAATTATCTTAATTATGATTTATTAAATATCTATTTAATATTTATTAATTTATTTACTATTTATTAAATATACCTTGTTTTTTAAAGGCGCGAGAACAGAAAGTACCAAACAGTTTGATTTTCAAATAGCATTGACGCTGGGTCTCATCAAGTGTCACGCGAAAAAGCATGGTGATCCTCAAATGAAAAAGTACAAAATATTAATTCATGATCATCATTTTATTTTTTGTTTTAATACGCAGAAATAAATACTGTTGTATTTCTTAATTAGAACCGTAATTGTACGTGCTAAGTAGATTTATTTGAAATGGCCTCTGTTATTTACGCTTGTATAATCTCTGTTGGTTTAATTATATTTTTTTTTTATAATACCATTGTAGATAATTGATATTAAGTTCAATAAAATTTCTATTTAGAACATGAAACTTAATAATTCGTAAGCTTTAATATAATGGGAAAAGCACTAGCTATCGTTAAGTTGGAAAAACTAATATTTTGTAAGAAATATATCTTTCAGCACTTCACAGGTTGAAAGTCATTCGTTTTTTGAGAAAGACTTCATACTGGAAATTTTTTATAATTGTTTTTAGTACAATTAATCACCAAAAATAAATATTTTAGAATTAGAGGTGATAACTCTAATTTAAAAATTAAAAAGTTCGGCAGCTATGTTATTTTGAAAGAAAGACTATTGAACAGTAATTTTATCCCAATAAAAATAGTTTAAAAAGTCAGTTTCATGGCATAATAAATATATCACTTATATTTAATCATAAATTCAACTTGTTCTATACGTAGTTGCTGGTATTACAAGGTCTGTCCCGAAAGTAATGCGCCCTACGTTCTTCTGTCGTGACTGTCTGTCGCACAGGGTTGCCGCTTGATCGGAAGGGTGGGTGGAGTCTTGGGAACACATTTCCACCAGCGTCAGTGGCCTCCGAGCTCCTGTTTCAGTGAAGCCTTGTGTGATTGCGCGGTCGAAATCAAGATGGAAAAAACTCTAGAGCAGAATTGTTGCAGTGTTGTGAGGACGATCTGACTTTTTGGACAATGTGGTAAGTGGTGACGAATGTTGGACCTTCTTGTACGAACCAGAAACAAAAAGACAGATCGTAGAGTTACACACGACGTCGTCGCCAAGAATTTTTTTTTTTTTTTTTTTTTTTTCAAGGGAATGGTCCATTTTGAATTTTTTTCACCTGGCCAACCAGTCAATGCCAAATTCTACGCCGAAGTACTGAAAAGGCTAAAGCAACTGGTCAACCGCGTCAGGCGCGAGATCAAGAATTCCTGGAAGCTGCATCATAACAATGCCCCTATCCTCTCAACGCTCCCTCTGCCGCCTTAAAGTCCTGATTTGTCTTCGCCCGACTTCTTTTTGTTCCCGAAGATTAAAAATTCCCTCAAAAGACAGAATTTGGGGACTCTGTCTAAGCATTGATACCATAATTTACGAACAATAGTTATTTCTTTATTTCAATACGAAAAAAATAATGTAAAAATGTACTGTAAAGAAAGTATGAGTACTAGAGTATGAGGACTAGAATATTAGTGTCAATCTACGGATTTTTACGATACCAGTTTTACGATAGTTGGACATTTATCGAAATAGGAAATTTATCGAAAATATAATTTGAATAATTTGAAAGCGATGTTGTAAAAAAAAAAAAAAAAAAAGAAAAAGAAAACTAATAGTCCTCTGTACTAAACTAATTTTGCTTTTGCCAGAACTTCATCAAATTCTTTCTTTCTTTCTTTCTTTCTTTATTTTTATTTTTATTTATTTATTTTATTTTTTTTTTGAAAGAAAAATAAAATAAAATAAAATTAATAATAATCGGTTTCGAAACGAACAGTATCGTAAAAGTTTTTTTTTTTTTTTTTTTTTTAATATAATTTTCAATTAGGAATTAAAAAGCGTGCGTGCAAGATGAAATAAAAAATAAAACAAGATAATTAAGTTTGAGTTTGAGTTGGTAATTTTTCTTTTCTTTCATTTCTATTTTTGAATATTTTATAATTTATTGAAAAATAGAAAAGAAAGAAAAGAGAAGGAAAAAGAAGAGAAGAGAAAGAAACAGAAAAAATAATCGCATAGATTATGTATTTTTGTCTGAAACGGCGATAAAAATTCAAGAGTCGCCAATGGGAGCTATATGAAGGCTGTACCGTGATCAGGTTTACATATTTAATTAATTAAATAATATTGTTTTTCTTTTTGGAAATGTAATTTAAATGCATAATTTCAATATAAATTTTAATAAAACGTTCTGCTTCTTTTATTATAACTAGTTTATATTTAAAATTTTACTTCAATATTTTCACAAACTGCCAGAATGTTGTTTGAAAAAATCATAAATTTTGTTAAAAAAAATTCATAAAAAAAAAATAAACAAATAAATAAAAAGCTTGCAAAACTAATTTTTATGTAAAATAATATTGATATCTTGTAGAACAGGCATTTCTTTTTACATAATTGTTACAAAAATCGACCACAGTGCGAAAAATCATCTGCAAAACTGACTCATCATTCGACGTTTTTAATTATAAAAATACAATCTTAAATATTTTTCTTTTTTAAATTCTTTTATATTCGCTAAAACTCTGTTCTAATTCAAGGAATATCTTCATAGTACTGAAAATAAAGAAAATTCATTAAGCATTTTCGTAGTACTTTTCAAAATATCTCAATAAATAAAAAACGAATGATAGTTTTCACTTATATTTTATATATTGCAGACAGGACAAGAGATTTATTCACAAAATAACATTAAAATATATTTTCCTCTTTATTAAATTATTAGCAATGACATATATCCGTGATTTTTTCATTATTGAAATAGATTATGATGTATATCTTTCACTTAAAAATCTGGCTGCAAGCCATAACGTTTCTTATCAAGCTGTATAATATAACACACTTAAATAAAAGGATTTTCATTCAAATCGATTTAGAGTCCACTTAAATAAAATCATTGTGATTATTTTTTTCTGGAAAATAAAATATTACTTTACGAAATTTTCTATTGATACATTTTTGTAAAAAACACTCTATTTTGCATTGCTAAATATGCACAATGCATCTAAAAATATATTCTATCGTGTATCAATATACATAATACTATTTTCAAATGCATACAGGATTTAGAATACAAAGTAAGTAAAGATATTTTTTGTTGAATCATTGCCAAAACAAAAATCGTAAAAATATATTACATTGTTATTTAAGTATTAAAAAATAAATACTTTCCAAATTAAAAAAAATAATAATAATGAACATTTTACTTTTCATATCAAAAGATGTTTGATACTGTCTATTGAAAGAAGTGACCATTTGTAATTTGTTAGTTCATAATCCATTAAATGTCTGTTAAAAGCCATAACAGTACGGAAAACATTATGCAATCTAATTATTAATGCGTGTCTGAGTACGCAAGCTTTAAATAAATTTGTTTCGCATAAATCATTAGAAATATGTATAGAGTTATTCTTGTTAATATATATATATATATATATATATATATATATATATATATATTACCAATAAAATGAGTCGAATTTCAATTACTCTCAAAATAAAGTAAAACGATTTGTATTTTATTTGCACAAATATTTATTTTGCGTCAATTAATGATAAGATAATGTGAAAATTTACAAATAAAACTTCAGGTAAAACGCTTTATCTTCGCTTTATGCTTCTTTTTGTATATTCTTGAAATTCACTTCATTCTGCCGACAAAATCTTTCTGAATTCCCATGATATTTGCTTGGTTAACCGAGTACACAGTTGCCTATAATTTTCGAAAAGAAATTTTTTTATGCATGCGCAATTAATCCTTTAATTATATTTTTTTTTATGATGTTTTATTAATTATTTATTATTTTAAATTATGATTGCAACATGTTGTTACTAGTGTCATGTGTTAAGTTTCCGATTAATGCACAATTTTGTTTATTTTTATTTTTTTCTTTCCATTTTCTTTAAATATAATTTCACCTTTTATAATACTTTGACATTTTTTATTGTCTACTCTATGAATAAAGACAAAGTTTATCGAAATTTTTGCATCTTTTTACGTATTGATGATGCTTTTTAAAATTTTCATTCTTTATGTTATATTCTGAAAAAATTGTTACCATTTATATACATATATATAAAATTTCGCGGTATGTGATCATTAAAAATTTTACAATATCAAAAGTAAAAACCTTATTGCGTTATTCTTGTTCATGTGACAATACGACGATCACAGGATAGTTCACAGACATTGTCACGCTCTCACAGAAAAAAGCACAGGGCAAAAGTGTTTTTCGAATGTTCCCTCCACATCAGCTTACAAAGTTAGAAACAATCGAAATACTCAAAATAAAGCTTTTTATTATTATTATTATTATTGTTGTTGTAATACATATGCATATGAAATAACAATGTTAATTAAAACGATGATATAAAGAGAGAAGTGCTAATGAATATCTGAAATTTATTTTTGAATGCATGAATTGCATTTCCTATTTAGAAAACTAAATATTTTTAATGTTTTGCAATACTCTGGCCGAACGCTCAGTTGCCAGTCTGGGAAACCAATTTTTACAAACACAACGCACAAAAATATTTTCATTTCATTTATATTCATTAAAATCAATATATATCAAACAATATATATAACAATGAAAAACGTAAAAGGTAAACAGGCAACATACAAAAAAAAAAAAAAAAAAAAAAAAAATCTTTTGCCAAATCAAAGAAAAAAAAAAAAAAAAAAAAAAAAAATGAGGCCATCATTTTTAAAGCCTACAATGCAGGATACAAACAGTAAGATGTTTCAAGTGCCGCTAAATATACTAAAATGTAGCATAAGACACAACATTTTACCTAAAGAACAGAAAAAACCCTTAGAAATTTAAAATACAAAAAAGAAATCTGAAATAAAAAAATGAAATGAAATGAAAAACGAAATATTACTGATATATACAAACATGTATACTTATAAAAATACACAGTACTGTATGTATGTATGCATATTTATTTACAAAAATGCACAAATATACAAAAATTATACAATAATGAACCTTTTGCCGGTCCAATTTAATTTCTATCCTCTGGTCAGTTTCCCAAATTTAGGGTCTTTTTTATTCAGTATCCACTACTAAATTTTAACTGTAACGCTTGGTTATATCATTCCGAAGGTTAGTCGTCCATTATGTATATAAAATATAACTTTATTGGTTATAACTGAATAAAAATGTCCTTAAATTTCTCAACACTGTTTAGAGCGTTGTTAGGGCGACAAAGGATTAATATATATATGTATATATATATATACATAAATTTATAAAAATATTGAATAACAAACTTACATTTAAGATTAACGGAGAAATTCCTTGCCCAAAAATATACATTAAAGTTAATCTGAAATTCCCTTACAAAAGCAAAGGAAAATTCATGCTAAACAGCTTCGCTGATGCAAATTTACATTCACAGATTCCATGCAATATATAAGAAGAGTAACTGTTAAATCTCGCGGTTTTAACTAAATTGCGAAATGTCATACTGAAGCAATCATAATTATTAAAAATCCTTTAATTCCTAGCAATTTGAAATTACAATATGCATTTTAAACTTTTGCTCTAAAAGGTGTTAAACTAATAACCTTCATATAAAAATCTAACATTTTATGATAAACACCTATAATCCAAATTTCATTAACCGATTTCATTTTTAAATTCAAAAATTTTTAAAGACTTCACTATTTATAATTCATACCTTATTATTCACGCCTTATACAAAGTATAAGGAAGTATTGTAACCCTGATTTGCGAAATGGATTTTATATCTCGAATAGCTCACAAACCAATCATTGTAGAATGTTGCAAATTTATATGTGTGACTGTCATGATGTCTAGTTGTACACCTATAAGTTTCGTTTTAGTACGAGCTTTCGTTGTCGAGATATCAGCGACTTTACACGATTTCTCGTGACGTCTGTATGTGTGTATGTATCTCGCATAACTCCAAAACAGTTGGACGTAGGACGTTGCAACTTAGTATATAGGTTTGTTATAACATTTGGTTGTGCACCTCTTCTTTTGGTTTTTCTGTGGTTTTCAGTTTTGGATATATTTACGGAAATTATATTCATAGTCACCAAATATACAAATGTTTTGGCTATTATATATGACCTACCATCACAGAGATTTCAAATAAGTTAATGATAGAGCCCGTAATTATATTATTACGAAAGTGGTCGACATTTTAGAATGTAGAAAGTAATTTGTAAAGATATAAACAGGTTCTAGTCGACGAATGCGTTTTAATGAATATTCAGCACGTAAGTAGTATATTTGTTTAGCGGTATATATAATCCTATTATCATGAAACTTGTGGTTGGAGTTGTAGTTGTTTTTCAGTTTTTTTTTCTTTCTTTTTCTTGATTGGAACATACCTGTTTATTACGAATCTATTACCTCAAACAAAAATGTCAATGTTTTCATAACAATATGTGTATTCCAATGGGTGTATTAGGAAGACATATGGTGTCCACATCATATTATTAAAAATCCTTTTAATCCTAACAATTTGAGATTACAATATGCATTTTAAAACTTTAACTCTAATGCGAGTTAAAATAATAACCTTCAAATAAAAATCTAACATTTTATGATAAAGACCAATAATCTAAATTTCTTTAACTAATTTCATTTTTAAGTTCAAAAAAAAGTTTTAAAGCCTTTACTATTTATATATTATAAAATTTCTTAATATATTTTATCAAATTTCTTAATATGATAAATCCAAAAAAAAGTTTAATCCTTCACTAATGATTTATTACAAAATTCCTTAATATAAAATATTATAAATATTATAAAATTCCTTAATCCTTAATATTATAAATCGAAAAAAGTTTTAAAGTCTTTACTATTTATATATTACAAAATTCCTTAATAAATTTTATAAAATTCCTTAATATTATATAGTTCCTTACAAAATCCTTAATTTCTTATTATAAAAGTCCTTAGTATATGTGCTACTAGAATTTTCTAAAAAAAAAACCGCTATAATTTAAAACAATTAGATCATCTCTAAATCTGAAAACTTTGTACCAGAATGAATTTTTTTTTTCATAAAAAAAAATATATATATATAATAGAAAAGGCGTTAGAAAAACAAGTATCCATTGGAATATTTTTTGTATGTGAAAAATAATGACTAGCATTATTAAGTCACCTCAAAAATTTAAAATTGAATTCAATTAATCTGATAGTTGCTATCGCTTAAGAGTAAAAGAATTGAGGCAATTGAGCCTCGTGTTTGAAACCATTAGTGTACATTCGTATTATGGTTTATGGGTTATTACCTTCGACTGCATAGAAATGGTCAATGACCACTGTTTAGATTCCCTTTATTATTACATTATTAAATTTACCTGATTTTGAATTTCCAAAAACTTATCTTTACAGAACTGAAAATAAAAAAAATTGTATGCTGCATATTCTTGAAACATTTTAGCTATCATGAGGCTAATGAAATTACAATTTATTTGTGAATAATTCTTCTACTCAGAGAAAATGAAGATAAAATTAAAGAAAATTATTTTTGATTTAGAGAGCAATGATATTTTAATATGCTCCCCTTCTCTGTGATAGTACCTGAACACAGTAATTTCACTTGATCAGTTTTATTGTACTACAAATAGTGACTTTATTTCAAAAGATCTCATCTGCTTTCTTTATCAAATATAATTAAATATATTTTCTAATATCTAAACTTTATAATACAAAATATTCTACTCATTCTCTGAGTAACATGGAATTTCCTCTATTTAAATAAACGGAGTGTAAGCAGGTTTACTAAACACATAAATCCATCACAATTTAACTCACACACATTTCTTCAGAATACTCACTCAGCATAAAATCTATTAGTCACATTTAATTCAAACGCATTGGATTCAAATTTGAGTGCCGGAGAATGCATTGGACCAAAATATTTCTAATGATCGCATAATGAAAATTTTAATGGCGTAAATGGTTTCTAGAATTCTAATTTCTAAATCAAATATTTCCGGTACTATGCGACGAAGTTCAGAGAATTTCATTGACTTGAGAGATAATTTAAAAATATTATATGCATTTTTTTGTATAAGTTGATATATTTTGTATAGTATAGAACTGTTTATTAAGAGTTATTATTTTTTCATAGTCTGCTATTCATTGTTTGGTGTGATGTACCTATCAATAAATTTTAAAGTTCAAATAAATTTTGTACAATTTTAGGATAAAACAATGTAATGCAGCCGAACCTCGTTACCGTGAATCTCAAGGGGGATAAAAAATTTATTTATGTTATCAGTAGTTTATACTATCATTAACTAATTATTATACAACTAAAGTAATCTTCATTTTGACGGGGATTGTGAAAACAGTTCATGATAAAAGTAATTCACGTTAACAGTGTTCACGTTAACGAGGTTCCACTCTATAAAGTAAAGTTAAACTATTTGGCCTCATTTGGAAAATAACTGTTAGGAAATAACTACGAAATTATTTTATTAAAATTCATAGACATGAAGTTACAGTTACACTAATGGATTTTAAATTTTATTGTTTTCTATGTTTCATGTTATATTTATTATAGTTTATTTATATACATTAAATTTTAAATCTAAAGAGAATTTTTTCAATGCGTTTGCGTAAATATAATTATCTGCTTCTATGAGCCTTAATGACTATCGATGACCAACATCTATCCTTCGCTCCTTGCGTGGGCGTTATATTAAGACTATAATATCAGTGGTTGTCTATTTGGCATTTACTGCGCCCCTGTGTGTGCGCACTTTGAACAAACATTTGCAACCTACCTCTCGTCGAGAGAGGACTGATTCTGTAGCCATGCCCTCTGGCAATCCGTCTTGGACCTACTTCCATTAATTGTTATATATTAACAAATTATATTTTTTATATATCTGCTTCATAAGTTTAAACCTAAGCAATCCACTCTATCAAACTATTTTGGATTCTATACACTAATATCTAAAAACCGCCTAAATTTATTCGATTATAGTATGCAAACAGCTAAACTTTTTTCATTTCTGTGTGGTTTCCTAAACAAAAAATGTTTCTTTTTACGAAGTTTTAAAAAGAAATCCCCTTCACGATATTTTTTTTCTTCTTATTTGTAAGACAGTCCTTTTTCTAATTTTGTAATAGTTCAAGATTCTTTAGAAACATTTTTTTTTTAGAGTTAACAATACTGTTTAGAATACATTACCGGAATATGACAAGAAATACTTTTTTTTTCTGGACTAATGTCTGCAATGTTATAATATGAAGATATTCTGCAACTCATTTGGCATATCTACATGTATCATTTCATGCGATTTCATTGTTTGTAAAAGTAAATATTTTTGTCCGTGTATTTTAATATAAAACAGTAAAAATATTTTTTAAGTTTCTCGAATGATATAAACTTAGGCAATAGAGATTGATATGAATAACAAGTTTCTCTTCATATAAATATTATGTGTCCTTTTGGTTTATGATAAAAAATTATTCTTGAAATTATCATCACAATACGAAATGTATAAAAATAGTAAAATATCGATTAATATGAATTTTGATAAAAATACTGTCATAGTCTTTAAGATATATGTGTCGATCTTACAGGTTAAGCTTGGTTTGATTTGGTTTGCTGCTCAACGATCAGTTTTGCACACTAGGTTTAAATACACCTGGACTTAAAGCAGATTTCGAACCACTATGAATATCCATTTTTAAACCGGAACTCGCACCTGCGCCCATTAATTGAATAACAGAGCGCTATTTATTCAGCCACCAGATGGGGTCAATGTTAAAAGGACTGATAAAAACTCTTTTTTAAATCTATAATTGCATTTCTGATTTTAAAAAAATATGGTCGAAAAAAAAAAAAATATATATATATATCTTTTTTTAGATATTTTTTTGCGTGGCTTTTAATACTAACTGTGACACACCAATCTCAACAAAAATTTACATTTAGTCAGAGGATAAAAAGATAAACGCTTACTTTACGAACTTATAGCGGAAAAAGTTACTTTATAACTATGATACAGGTATCCAAAAATTACGCAATTCAGTCCAATCTCCAGTTGTAAGATGTGATGACATTCGATTTATCGTTTTAATTTTTCTAATTTTTTTCAAACTCGTTACCTTTACTTTTTTTTTCTATTTTTTAGCGTTTGGAAGAAAAGCGCGTGTAGGTTTTAAAAAAATCTGCAGAAGTAAAACTGAAAATATCTACTTGCTACATGACAAATAAACAAAAATAAAGTGGTGACTTCAAATACTTAATAATTCTACTTTTTTTTTCTCAATAATCAGGGGTCGTACTCCCCGCCTTTTTTTCAGGACACTTTCAAAAATGAGAAATTTCCTACTTTTTTGCCCCCACTAATGTTATGCAAAAATCTGTATGGTGTTTTTATATTAATGTGTCGTGATTAGATAGGATAGAGGTTATTGTATGAAAATAGTTCTAGCAATAAAAACGGGAATTTCCCATCCTCGATAATGCCCTGAAAAAAAAAAAGGGGTGGAGAGTACGACTCCTGCAGTGATCGACATCGTGAAAATTTTGTAGTAAAAAATAATAAATTCAGAGCTGCCAACCTAATCCGGCAAATTGTTAACGCCTATTGAAAAACGCCCCTTTTTCTACACCACTTAATTTTTAGAGTATTTGTTTTCTTCATTCATCGTAAATATATTTGAAGAGAATTACTCTAAAAATTAAGTGGTGTAGAAAAAGGGGCGGTACTAACAATTTGCCGGTTTGGTTGGCAGCTCTGTAAATTAAACCTCGTTGAAAAGATCTCGATTTCAACATCCCATTCTCATACAGCTTAATTTAAAAACTTTATCATTTGTTTACCTTTTGAATTTGTTGATTAATTATGTAGAATTTAATGGTGCAAGATCATTCAGCTATCTAGATACTGTAAAATAAAAACTATTTATGAAATTGAACTAAAATCCTCATTCAAAAACACAACAATTTTTTAATAAATTAATGAAACTATGTTTTAAAGTAAGAAAAATGCCTTTCGTTTAAATAATGAAAAATACAATTTAAATAAATAAAGTTTCAGTTAATAAAGCAAAAAAAAAAAAAAAAAAAAAAAAAAAAATAGAAAAGTTAAATTAATTTAGTGAATGATGTCAGAATTCACAATTAAATGACGGAGTACGTGCGATATCTCTGTTTTGAAGTTACGCTTGCTGATATAAATTACTTTTGGTGTATATCATGATATTTTTTAACTACCTGTAAATTTTGGTTACGATTGATGTATCACGGTTCCTGAATGTTCCTTGAAAGTCGTAAATTTTAAGGCTAAGTGAAATTATTCTTATACGAGTCTCTTTGGAAATTATTTCCTTCTAAAAAGCAAAATTTTTAAGAATCGCTTCGTGATTCTGTTATAATAAAATAGGTTCCCACACTATGTCTCAGTGTAAGATTGAATAGAACTAAATACGGACGGTGTAATAAAACTAATGGTCACAACTCCAAGAGGTGATATAACTTTCCAAAACAAACGGCTTTCACAACACAATTTGGGGTCGGAAAACAAAGGAGAAGTCGCGAGAGGCCGCTTTTACTCGAGTTGATGAAACATCGCCTTTCGTAGAACTCGTCATTCAACTACTGTTTCTCGCCAGATATGCAGCAATATTCTAATGCGGCTTTTAAGCACGTCTATCGATTCACCAGATAACTTAATTACCTGAATTAGTGTCGCAGTTGACGTTAGGAAAATGCCAGGCACCATCCAACGTCTGCGTGATTCACTCCATCGTCAAGCCGATGCGAAGTCTAAATTGCTGCTGATGGTCATTCATTTGAACATTTATTCTAAAGTTTTCAATAACAGGAATTCTTTAGCCTTTGTTATGCATTTATTATACTCTCCATTTTTAAGAAGCAGACACCCTCCTGCTGCTCGGACTTTTCTTGCCGAATGTGTTTTGTTTGTTTTAGCATGTTCTATCCCTCCATATATTTTTTACCATTAGTTTTGTTACACCTTGTATTATTTCCCTTTTCTTCGTTTAATATACATAATATGAAGGAATAAAATATTTTGAAACGTTTTCATTTCAAAAGTGCATTTGAAATCTGAAATAAAATACAAAATACAATCAATTTTGTTTTTATATATAATATAAAATACATAAAAATGCTATATATATTGATTAAAAAAAATATTATTTTTCTCGTTGTTCTTAGACTAATAAACTTTTATGTCTTTTTGACGTCAATTTTATAACAGAAAGATATTTCGAAAACATTGAATGTTATAAAAGGAAATAGCTTTGAAAGCAGTCTTCTTATGGAAATCGTACAATAAAAATTTAAATGGTCAAAGTTAATATTATTCTATTCATCCCCAAAATGTTTTTAAGTGTATTAAAATATAATGTACGTATTTTGAATTCGAAAAAAAAAAAATAATAATAATATATTTGAAGGCTAGATATAATAATAAACTAGTATTTTTTTAATTTCTTATCTTATTATTTTTTTCTTTTTTAATGCACGTTTTTTAAATTATTTTATTATATTGGTTTAGATGTTAATATGTAATCAAAATCACATACTGTTCATAAAAGGAAGTGCCTCTTGGAACATAAATTGAATAAAAATCCGAAATAAAATCCAAAATTGAATTTCGATATATTTATTATGGTTTTCTTTTATTACCTAAAGTACAGTTTGAGTGAATTACTGTGAATTGTTTTTGTTTATATTATAGCAATTGAACATAAATGTAGGCAGATCTATGTAGAAACACAAAATATTTTTCACCTATAAATTCTGTAGTTTGTAATAATGGCTATTACAGGCACTTATCTGCAGCAGAATTGAAATATATATATATAGCTTTAATTTATTTAATTTAATTTTTAATTGATATTAGTTTCATTGAAGTTAAATACTACTTTATAAAGAGCAAAATAAGTTGTATGTCCCACATCATTCTAACGTCAACGCCAACGTGCGTGCTTTGGAATACCTGTAAATGGTCGCATGCAATGCTTAGCTCCCCTCAAAAGTATAAAAAACATTTAAAAAAAAATCTGTATTTCCCTTACTCTTTTAGACTCAAATGCTCAACAGTCCCGGAATTTTCAATTTAGTGTAAGATGGGAAGATTCACACTTTGAAAAACAGACAAGTACTTATTTTCCTATTTTAGAATTTTGACTTTGGTTTACCGCATTCCTCCATTATGTAGTAAAGGTACAGCGTCTAGAATAAACAGTGTGGCAATCGCCTATAACCGTGATGTTAAAATGATGCTACAAAAATTAAGCTTACCTAGATGTCGCTGTGATCGAAGCTATTGCTCAAATCGAAGACCTGATTGGCTTTTCCCAGTTTCGTCAGTTTAATCACGTGATCTAAGCATATAATTAACCAACAGGGAGTCTCGGTTTTGTTGTCGTGACACTAGCTTCGATTACAATGACATCTGGTGACAGGCTTAATTTTTTTAGTTCAATTTTATTCGCCGCTTTCCACACTGTTTATTCTAGACGCTGTAGTAAAGGCAAACAAAAGAACAATGAAGATGACAGATCTGAAACTGTCGCTTTAGAAGATTCTGAAAAAAAAAATAGCAAAGCATTATAGAGGCAAATCGAAATCTGCACTTACTAGAATTATGAATTTAATAAACAATGATAATCGAATTTTTCAAAAACATGATGTCTTAAATAAACTTGAAAAGGTTGAAATTATCTATTCAGATTTTGAAAAAGCCGATTCTGAATTACCTGATGAAATGTCAGAAATGGAAGAATTTGAACTGAATTATTACGAAACCAAGTCCAAGCTTCAATAAAAACTTGAAAAATTTTCAGTAAACATGCAATCTAGTGTTTTAAATTTTCAAAACCCTCCCATTACCACAAATACTATATCTAGTAATTTTTGATTGCCGGAATTGAATATTTGCCTGTTTAGCGGCAATTATAAAGATTGGATGTCTTTTAAAGATTTGTATATATAACTTTAGTGCATGATAATATTAATTTTGGTAATGTACAAAAATTTTAGTATTTAAAGCGTTTATTAAAAGATGAAACAGCTTCTATAATTAACCACTTGAACTGAAATTTATTTTCAGTCAGCTCTGCTCATGCAGACAATTTAATTTTCTTAGTTTCAAGAGGAGGTATTGATGTAGAAACTTACGGTTTTGTTGCTCAAACAATTTATTATTAAAAATAATATTTGTTTCACACATTTATATGAATGTTTATTGTTATATATACATATAAGAAAATAATTAGTGTCGGGAAATTCATGACGAGCTGGACTCGTCACTTCAGTTCAAGGTGTTAAGCACACACGAATATCTGAGAGTAGTTATCTAGAAACTTGGGAAAAATTACTTTCTGGATATGATAAGAAAAAACAAATTATTTCTGCTCTGATTAAAACCTTTATGGATCAACCAGCTATAACTTACGCTAATGCATATAACTTACGTACGATAGCAGATACTTCAGATAAAGTAATTAGAGGTTTAAAATAAATTAACACTAAAAATCTACGGAAAAAGATGTATGGTTAATTTAAATTTTCTTGCAAAATCTTAATTATAAATTACGTGAAGAATGGGCACAATATTCTGCAAAAAATGATTTTCCTACTTTTGCGATGTTTTACAGATTATTAATGATAAATGTGCTTCTATGGAATTGTATAATGAAAAATAGGGTAAACAAAATAAAGAAAAGCAATTTAAGCTATCTAAATTTCATCCTAACATTAATTACAAATGTATTTTATGCAAAAATAATGATCACTTCCTGTTCAAATGCTTTAAATCTAAAGAACTGAGTGATCAGGATAGAAAACCATTTCTTAGAAATATGCAGAAACTGTTTATCTAATAAACGTTCTGTTGCTCCATGTAATTCCACTTGTCATTTTTGTAACGCAAAACATAGTTTTAGTATATGAGATAATAATCTGAAGAATTATACCGCTTCGTCTTCATCTTCTAGTGATAATTTAGAAAATTCACAGCCACGTAAAGAGCCATCTGGCATCTCTCAATCCCATACAAGTATTCTTAACTATTCTATAAAAACATCTTTCGCCTTAGTCCCTACAGCTAGTGTTTATGTTTATTATTCAATGGATCAGAAACATATCATAAAAATTTTATGTGATTCAGGTTCTGAAAGGTCTTTTATTTCTGAATCATGTATCTTTTTCTGAATCATGTATCATGCAAACTTTAAGCTATGAGAGAAAAAATGCAAGATTTCTCATCAAAGGGTTGGCAAATTTGAAAATTGCAATAACTATAGGCTGTACAGACATTGATTTAATTTCGATACACGATTCCGATGTCAAGTTATCTATATGAGTTTTATATTAGATAAAATAGCCGCTCCTTCGCCTGCAGAGGAAATAAACAAGGAACATTTTTCGCACTTAAAAACTAACTGGTCGCACCAACTGGTCGATTATCAATAGGGAATTCCAAGTAAAATTGACATATTTTGGGATCTGATTAATTTTTCTATTTTACTTCCATGTCAAACAACTTGCTCTCAGAATGGTTTAATTGTTCAAAATTCAATTTTTGGTTTTCTCGTATACGGAAAATTACCGAAATCTCAGACAAAATCTAATTCAATTCGAAATTTACATATCTACCAAACTAATACTGATATCGAGTTAAAACATTTTTGGGAATTGGAAGAAGTTTTTAATCCAAATGAAAAATTTCATTGGTCTGAAGAAAAGTTTTTGAGTCACATTTTCAGGAAAATTATTCAATTAATCCAGAAGGCCGATTTATTGTAAAATTGCTATTTTATAAATCCAAATCCGAATTGTGTAATTCAAAGTCCGCTGCACTTTCCCGATTATATCCAATGGAGAAGAAATTCAATGAAAATCCGACATTCGAACACCAATATAAGAATTTTTTATATGAATACGAACAATTAGGACATTTTAAGTAATTACGCAAAATTCGGTAAATACTTCTCAAAAAGAAAAATATTTCTACCTCATAATGCAGTAATTAATCCTACTAGCACTACTACTAAATTAAGAGTTGCTTTTGACGGTTCTTACAAAACTTCTGATGGTAAATCATTAAATTCGATATTGGGTATTGGCCCTAAATTACGAGACATTTTTGAGATCTTACTTAATTTTCGATTACCAGAAATAGTTTTATCTGCAGACATAGAAAAAATGTATCGTCAAGTTTTAATTTCTGAGGACGATCAAGATTATCAAAAAATTGTTTGGAGATACAACCCCAATGAGAAAATAATGAATATAAATTGCAAACAGTAACTTATAGCCTCTCTGCAGCGTCCTTTTTGGCCACTATGTACATTAAGCAAATCGCTCTGGATTACAAACAAAATACACGCGTCTCGCGTACTTTGTTAAAAGATATATGCATGGATGATTTGATATCTGGTTCAAGCTCGGAACGCAATATTATTCGCTAAGAATATTGCTAATGTTTTGCAAGAACATGGGTTTTATTTAAAAAAGTGGAATTCAAAATCAAATTAGATCCTTACCAAATTTCGAGAAATTTGTACCATAGATACAGACTTTGAAATAATACCAAACAATAATAAAAGCTCTAAACTTCTAGGGCTTTTCTGAAACTCTTAAGAATATACATTTCTTTTCAAAACCGCAATTACACTCAAACCACCACTAACAAAAAGACGCATTTTGTCGGAATCCAAACTCTTTTTTTATCCTTTAGGGTTAAGTTCACCCTGTACAATAGTGTTAATTTTTTTTTCATCAAAAGCTCTGGTTATCAAAAAGAGACTGGTATTCTCCTATTCCGCAACAATTTGAAGAGGAGTTAATTAAATTTGAGAATTCATTCAATAAATTTAGCCAATTTTCTGTTCCCAGATGCGTCACGCTTTCATCCGATAGTTCATTTGAATTACATGGTTTCAGCGATGCGTCAACGCATGCTTACGCCGCTGCAATTTATTGTCGACAGACTCATAATAACAAATCAAAAGTCTCACTCTTAGTTGCCAAAACTAAAGCAGCTGCTATCAAACAAATCTCCGTTCGCAAATTGGAACTTTGTGCTGCTTATTTATTATCTAAATTATTTTGTTTAGTCATAAAAATATTAGAAAATTGTAATTTTGATATTTATGCATGGACAGACTCAACAGCTGTTCTTTCTTGGTTATTCGCACATCCGCATAAGTTGAAAAATTTTGTTGTAAATAGAACTTCACTGATACTAGATGTTCTTCCCCTAAAACATTGGAGACACGTTCCATTCATAGAAAATCCTGTCTATATCGCTTCTCGGGGCATCGATCCTCGGAGCATCGATCTCGAGGCATGATACAAGTTATATTAAGGCAAACATTTGTTTGACTGAATATAACTTGTAGTGGAATGGCCCAAGTTGGCTACTTTTGGATCCAACACATTGACCAAACGACGCACCTAAGTCTAAAGAAAACGAGGATCAAATTTCGATTGAAAAGAAAGCTGGTCCAATTTTGTCTTTCCACATTGATACATTATATGATCATTTATTCAATAAATTTTCTTCACATTTTAAAATCAACCGCATTTTCGAATATTGCGTAAGATTCATTAATAACTGCAAATCAGCAAGTAAAGTTCATATCTCAACAAACGATTCTTGGTGATTACGCAATCACCATTGCGTTCAAGCTGAAGCGCCATCTACCGGTTCTCTACTTGTGTTGCAATCGTACTTAGACAAAAATTACTCTTTCAGATGCGTTATGTCACCCCTTATATTTTTCCAGGAGTTCTGAAACGTCCTGTATATTGACTGCACGGAATTCTAAAATTATTTCATACTCACGTAAGAATTATGAACATTATAAACTTTTATAAATATAAGCTTTTTCAGAATATTTAGAAGTATGTTAAAAAATAACAAATATGTATGATTTATAAGCATTTTGAGGAAAATTTCAAAGTAGACATAAACTTAATAATATATTTTTTAAAAATATTAGTTAATCTTAGTTTTTGTGTGAAAAGAAAAATTCTTCTTTTAACTGTTGACTGATCAAAGATTTTTTTTTTCTTTAAGTTACTTAAATCAAAAATTTAAATTTTGTCCTACGAATCCCGGAGTTTAAGCAATAGTTAAAAGTTACTGGAGCACAAAATTGAACTTTCAAAGTTTTGATTAAGTTTACTTTCCGATATTTGATTTTTTCTGTTCCATTCTGATTTTTAAATTCAAGTAACAACTAAGAATTTTTAGGCATATGTTATCGAAATTCAATTACGTAAACTCAACATAAATTTACCTTTTCTTAAGTTTAGACACGAGAAATAGAACAGTGACAAAATTTGCAACAATTTTGGGAAAGATTGTTATCCAATTCTTTATGTTTCGTAAAGAAAATTCTAATTCACAATACCTACATGTAATTTTTCTTCTGATTTGTACTATTTAAAAATGCTAGTTTCTATTAAAGTTAAAAATATTGGGTTGTTCGGAAAGTAATTTCGTTTTTCTCAGCATAGGACTTAATTGTATTTTTTTCACACCATCTTCACAATCAAGCTGCATTACTATTATATATTGTGACAGCTGATATAGGAAGGCTTGCTTGTGAATAAGTTCGTTTTGTTCTGCTCAATAGGTTTTGATTGGTGCCTTATCAATTAAAGAAAATCGGAAGCGACATTTTCAGCATATTTTGTTTTTGCTATCAAACACGCGAAAATACTGTTCAAACAAGGAAAAAAGTATACGGTGTGTACACAGAAAATTTATTTAAAGAGCGCCAGTTTCAGAACTGCTTTACCAAATTTACTTCCAGCAATTTCGACTTTGAAGATGCATTGCGTTCTGGAAAACCAGTTTATGCTAATGAAGTCAAAATAAAAAACTGATTTATGAAAACTGCCAAATTACAACTCGTGAGATCGCTAAGAAACTGATCAAAGGGGAGAATATATAATTCACTAAAATATTTATACAATATGAGAAAATCGTCTTTCATTTTCAAAGGAAAAAACGAAATTACTTTCCGAACAACCCAATAGATATGTCCAAGTTATACATGCCTAAAACATACTTTTTAGTGCATCTACAATTTCAATGAATTTTTTCAATGTGAAAATAAATAATAATAATAAAATGAAGTATTAGAAAATTTAACTTGCAAACGAAACTTTTTACGACTATTTCTTACATTTAAAATTTTGACAGATCTAATGTGGCATATATTAAGAATAAATCAAAGTAAAATATTTGTATATTTTGTCACATTGGCAGAATTGATAAACCATTTTCATACTAGTGATGAGCGAAAGAAAAAAAAAAAAAAAAAAAAAAAAAGCCAAAATTGTCTACATTTTTACCGAAAGATAGTATAAAAATACTTTTTTTTTTTTTTTAACATTTAGAAGGGTAAGGTAATTATGTTCAGTTTTCAAACCAGCACCCACCGGAATTTTGAACTGAATTCAAAGGAAAGAAATAAATGATACTTTTCTGTTATGTTATGAAAGTATAAATTTTAAAATTTTTTCCAGGATGAATTTTTGGAGTTGGAAATTAGTAATTGTGCCCTTGCAGCGAGAAAACTGCGCTTGAAAGGGTTAAAAGCCGTCATACGCAATTGCGAAAAAATGTAACACTGTAAATTTTGGATTGTCAAATTATTTGAAAAATTTTTTTTTCCTTTTTCTTCGAACATTTTACAATTCCGGCCTCATTATTTCAAAAAGGATATTTTACTTAAATTATTTGTTTTTTTAGAAAAGAAAGGCGATTTTTACTTACATTTCTATAGTTATTACAGATAAATTTATAATTTTTTCCTTCTTTTTCCATGCTCTTTTTTTTTATTATAATGATAAAAATCAATAGAATAATTCTCTCTCATAAAACATCCCCCCTCATGTTGGGTAATAATAAAATTACGTTATTAACTTCGAAAATTTGTAATTAATATATAAAAGCAATACAAATTATCTTTTCAGTAAATTAAAACTACCAATTAATATGTTTTTAAAAAATGTATTGACTTTATAATTTTAAAGGAGGAAAAGTGATGTCATCTTAACTTTTACACAATCCTTTCCACATTGAAATCTGTTCCAAGATGAAAAAATATTGTATTTAGTACATGTGTCTTATTATTAAGTGTAAAATATTTGCATATCTGCAACATCTTGAATCTTAAAGAGCAATGAGTTGATTAGAATTATGATATTTAAACTTTTCTTCCAAATAAAAATTAAGGATAAAGTCAAAATATTTAATAATTCTAATATACATAGGAATGACCCGTTTGTCTTCATTTTAAAATATAAAAGTCAGATAAAAAAAAAAAAAAAAAGCATATGAATTTTTTTAAGAAACAAAAATTTTTCCATTCGTAGTTCCATTCATGTTTATATAATATTTTGAATACTTAGTTTATTAATTATTATCTTTCAAAAATCAAAGTATTTTGCAGTTTTATCCTCATGGCTTATTTGCAGTGAATTAGCCATATGAATACCAATAGGATAAAGATTATCGCAAAATGTTTAAATCAACTAATTCTTTAATCAACCTTATTGTCCATATAGCTGTTCTGCTCAAATATATACATATATATAAATTACAGAAAATTGACCTTATCTTGTAAAAATCGTACCGCATGATTATTTTTAAAATGAGTTACATAATCTCAATCAAATAGTATTTTGATATAAAGCAAATGTAACTATGATATATATATGTATATACTATGATTAAAGCTTTATTATTCAAGAAATTTTTATTTTTAATTTTATTATCTCTCTACTTATTCAAGAAATTTTATTTATTTATTGATTTTCTAAATGATAGTTTTAATGTATAATACTTGCAAATTACAATTGATTTACTTATTTTCTATAAAATCACTCTTTTATTATGAATGTTCTCAGTAAATTAGCAGTGCCTGGCAAGAAATGCTTTGGTCTCCCTCAGTATTGTGCCCGGTACAGGAATATTTATAGGGACATTCCTGGATCGATATCAAGCTACCTATACTCTCCTCCTTCCAATCTTAAATTTAGAAAGTGTGATTCTTCTCGTTGCAAAACATGCCCTAATGCTTTACAGTCCCAAATTTATAATGATTTAAAATTGGTTCCTTTCTGTCAGGTTTATAATGTAATATCTGTACTGATAAGTATAAAAGATTTAAGTCCAAAAATGTCGATTTTGAGTTAAGTACATAGTCAGACTCAGAAAAAAATTCTCTATCGATTGGTATAAAGGATTTAAATCCATGTCATTTAGTCTTTGAGGAAATCCATTGGTAAAAAAAGATACAAGACAGAAATTTAGCATTAATCTTTGGTATAAAATATTTAATTCAATTTTTTCCCTTTATTAAATGAAGATTGACAATCACTGAATGGTATAAAGCGTATAAACCAACATAATCCCTTTTTCCTAATCGATTCTTCTGATTAGTTTTTATTTAGTTTAACTTTATTTTTCGTCTCCTGAAAAATCAAGAATATGGACTTAAATCCTTTAATTTAAAGAAATTTATGGAATATGGTACTAAATATCGACTCCCTTCAAAAACTAATATTTCACAGATTATACAACAGTTTTCATATGATATTGATTTGTTTATTTATAAACTCTCCATCTCTTATAATAAACCTATTGAATATTTCAATCAATGGAAATTTTTAGTGATTTCAAAACTTAAAGCTGAATTAATTCAACATAGATCAAATCTCACACACTACAATAAATCAAATCTCTTTAAATCTATCAAAGAATTGCAACAAAACTTTGTTATTACTTATGTAGATAAATCTCCTAATAATTATGTTATAATCTGTAAACATTATTATCTTTCTTTATTCAGTTCATCTATATCTAATAGTACTGACATCCTACCAATAATGATCTTAAAATCAATAACCGCAAAATTCACTGCTTTTATAAATTGCTAAAGCTTCCATTTAATAATTTTAAATATCCTTATATTGTACTTATCCCTAAATTTCACAAAAATCCTATTAAATTTAGATCTGTCACTGTAGGGTGTAATACTTACAAAAACAACGCTAACAAAATTATCCTTGATATTCACAAACAAATCTATGACTTAATTAGTAAATCAAAAAATTTCTTTTGCCTTAAAAATAGTTATCAATTTAAAGCCAATGTCTTATCTTTGAATAATGTGACTGATATCATGACTTATGATTTTGCTGACCTGATTAATAATATTGATTTAACAGATCTTCATCATATCATCTTTAACCTTTTTGAAAAATTTAAAAGTCAAATCTCTTTACCAAAATGCATTTCGGCAACATCATTTAAGACACTTTTAAATTTTATTATTCATAACAATAACATTCTACACTGCAATAAGATCTATATTCAAAAGGTCGGTATTCCACAAGGAGGATGTAGCTCGAGTATGTTAGCTGACTTATACCTTTACCATTACGAACAGGGATTATGTATTGAAAATGTCTATTTTTACCGATACATTGATGACATTATAATTTTTTATGTCAATAATTTTCCCCCTAATTTATTTAAATTTGAATATCCTTCTCACCTTACCTTAACTCATAATCTTCTCAACAGTAACTGTATAAGTTTCTTAGATTTAAAACTTAAACTGGATGGTAGTAAAATTTATACTGATCTGTATGACAAAAGACAAGATTTCAGTTTCAAAGTAAATTTATTTACACACTTTACTTCTTGTCTTCATATCTCTGTTTACAGAAATATCATTCTCAATCACTTCTTTCGTATACATAATCTTTGTTCAGATAGGTTTGAAAACAAAAATATCTCTCACATAATTAATGTTGCTACAAAAATGGGTTATCCTAAAAAATTTATTTATTCACTTGTTTATCATAAGGGGTCTCTGTCTAACAAAAAAAAAAAAAAAAAAAAAAAACTACTAAGGTTTAATTAAAAAAAAAAAAAAAAAAAAAAAAACTGGTGGATGGGTGGGCAGATGTTTGATTAAGGAGGAAGGGTGGTGTTGTTTGGCTGGTTGGTTGGGAGGGCTTGATGCTGAATAAAATTTAAAAAAAAAGGTGGGGGGGATTACTGTAAGTTAAATTCTTATTTTTTCTGGTTGATACTATGAATTTTGAACTCTTTTATCATTAAATTTAATTATGTGCATATGGCTACTTGAGGCTTCCCTTGTTTAAGTTTGAACAATCCATCTATTTGCATAACAAAAATAAGATCTTATATTATTAAAAAAAAATCTTTTAAATTATAATTTTAATTATTGATGACTGCCTTATAATGCTTATCCTTATATGTGTGCTCTTTGGCATTATTGCTTGTAATTGAGTCTTCTTATACTTTGACTTCAAGATTACTTAATTTTGGGTTAATCATATAAGTTCAATTCTTCTTATTACTTAATCGGTGCTAAAAATTATTCTTATTACTTGATCGGTGCTAAAAATTATCTTAATCTTGCAGTCAATACTTCTAAATTATCTTAATCTTTCAGTCAATACATCTTAATTACACTCCTTGTTGCATTGGCTTCTTCTCCTGAAATAATTTAACTGACTTATTGTTTTTATAGCTAACCGAAAGAGGGCGCTTGCACTCTGATGTTTTATGCCTTCATTCTTCAGTCCTTAACTTAAACGATTTAATTATTAATGTTTTTGGTACGATTTAATTTAACTCTACTAGTTTTAATTCTAATTAACTTTAAAATCTATTTTAACATTATCATTTAATATTCACTCTGTGTATTTTATCTTTAATGAAAATGATCTGAAGTATATTCGATTAATCGATATCTGTCGAGCTTTTATTTTAACTTCAATTTAGGTTTTGGCATCATCCTTTTCTCCAGTTTGAGTTAACTGTTATACATGTGGTTACTCTGCTTCTTTCATGTTATCAATTTGGTTTCCATTAAGATTTTAATTAATCTTTAATTAATCTTTGTTGTAATTTAATATTTCACTTATTTCTCATTCTTTATGGTTCTTGCTGCTTCGATCGGGGCGTGAAATGATATAAATTGCTATGATTAGCAATATCGTTTTACGAAATCGTTGCAGCTTTCACAGCTTTATGAAGTATGCACCCCTTGATAAGTATGCTTCTAATTTTAAGCATTTATATCCAATTAATTATGTGGT
The DNA here is from genome assembly GCA_963930645.1 of Salticus scenicus. Classification (NCBI taxonomy): domain Eukaryota; kingdom Metazoa; phylum Arthropoda; class Arachnida; order Araneae; family Salticidae; genus Salticus; species Salticus scenicus. The sequence goes on from OZ005649.1 coordinate 133,692,075, forward strand.
TTATTATTTGTTTTCTCTCTCATTAGTTTAATGGTCCTTTTTTATTATCATTCAGGTCGGCGTAAGTATTTTTAGTTACTATCGTAACTCATTGGTTCTTAATCTATATCGCAACTTTTTGTGTCATTCTTTCCTCTATGTTAAATTCAGTTCTATATTTTAGTGTGCTGTTATTGTTTTAGTTCTATTAATTACTAAATTTTAAGATTAAATTTTATTACGTTATCTACTATTTATATATATACATATATATATATATATATATATATATATATATTAATTTTTAGAAGGATTATTTAAATATCAGATATTTAAAAATATCTTGATATCAACAATTTAATTATAATAAAAGTTTCTTTCAAATAAATATATTTATTATAAACCAATAAACATTTTTTTTAAATTATTATTTACTTATGATTTGTAAATACTGTTTTATAAATTCAGTTATCATGCAAAGACATAATTTAATAGGCATGCAAGAAAAAAAAAGGGGGGGGGGTTAAGTTACATTTCATGTTTATGCAAAAAAAAAAAATACATTAAAAAAATAAATAAATACAGATAAATATTCAATAAGACAAAGTTTTGAGTTATAATAATATTTCCTATGTATTAATTCGTATAGTAATTGATTTCTGCATTTGAATTTCTTCTTTATGATTTTCCACTTTTCAGTCAAAACTTTTTGAATAGTAAGTTACATTATATAAACATAGTCATACATAACTTTCAAAAGTTTGGTAATTATTATTCAAATTTAATAAAGTAGAATAAGTTTTAAAAAACTGCCAATTTTATTTATTGTTTCTCACGATTCCTGTTTTTTTTTTTTTTTTTTTTTTCTCCCAGCTATTTTGAATAACAATTTTTATCATAGAGCAAGCCTGTAAATTTCAAAGGAAGACAAATGTCAGAGAAATGTGATAGAGATATCTTTATGAAAAGGCAGGAACGGGGTAATCCAATATTATTTCATATTTTATTAACAAGGTTTCAGAATAGAGAAAAAAGTTAAATTTTATGTTGCATTTTTTGGAAAATCAATCTTATACATATTAAATAAAATATTTAAACACAATATTTACATATCATACAGGTGTAGGAAACTTAGAAATTCGTGAAAATTTTCTACCTTGATTTTTTGAAGTTTTTAAACGTTTTGTAGTGTGAGGAATCAGAAAAATTACAAAATGGATTTGTTGTTCGTTATGGATTTTTTGTTAGTCAGTTTCTTATTCTGTGTGTTAGTGTGTTAGTTAGTTTGTTAGTATTTGTAAAGGCATTCCCTCAAGAACAAATAATCGTAAAATAGTAAGTCTGAGCAATTTTAAAATTACTTAATTAGTATTCTAGCAAGAACTCTATTGATTCACAACACTCTAATTTGGTAACTTTGTAATTTATTCAAAATTTTAGATTTCCTTACCATGGAAAAGCAAAATTTCATATAAACTTTTATTAAGAGGATTACTTTCATCGTATAGTTGTCGAGCTAGATTTAAAGTATCGTTACTGATATTGAAATTAGCATTATTCACTGTGAACATTTTATTTAAAAAACTTCTTATGTTATTCGAATTTTAAGATTTTTTTTTTTTTTTTTTTTAAGCATAAAATATTAGAGGAAAATTTCATATAAATGCGCATTATCAGAATTATTTTTATTGTAAAGGTGTCGGATAGGTTTTAGAATATTATTTATGGTGGTATGATCATCATTCATTATGAATATTATTTTTTTAAACTTCGAAAAATATGCGAAATTTAGAATTTTTAAGGCAAATTTTTGCATTAACGTGCATTATCGGGAATATTTTTATAGTGAAGAGTTCGGATTAATTTAAAAATCATTTATTATAGTTTTATGCAAATTATTGCATATTCTATTTTAAAATTTTTTGAAGTTATTCGAAATAATAGATTTTCATAACATGGCTGAATAGAGTAGTAATTCATATTGACATGCTAAATAGAATTTTTTCTTTAGAAATAATATGAAGTTGCATGAAAACTAAATTACAAAACTGTTCCGAATAAAATTAATCAGCAAATTAGGATAATAAAATATATCAATGCGAAGGGAGTGTAGCTCAGTGTGTGTGTGGAAGAAGTGTGTGTGTGTGGGGGGGGGGGGCAGCAAGGATGAAAGAGTTCCGCTTTTTCTGCCACCAGCATTTCTATACAGAAATTTTTTATCATATTTTTACAGTTATTTTTGTGATTTATAGGATAGAATTTTTTCTTGAACAATACAAGTGGCAAAAAAAGAAGAACACTTTTATCCCTGGGGTAGTTCAGTTTGCGACTATGCCGTGTGATCGAAAAAATAACTTTGTCTTAACGTCAATATAATACTCCATATAGAAAAAAAAATATTAGAGAAAATATATGATAGGATTTTGATCAAAGTTCATGTATGAGATCTAGTTTTTAAATAAAATTTTTCGATAAATTTTTATATCTAGTTTTTAAGGAATTCATTTCAAAATTAGTAGTAACTTTTTGTTTAGCTGCGAAAAACATAAATTATTGAAAGTTATTCTCTTCTTTTAGACATTTATTCATATTTATTACTATCAACTGTCGAATAAATTTTCGAAACTCCTTAACCAATTGCTAAAATGCATAAAAGGACTTACTTTATACATTTAGATTAAAAGAAGTAGCAGTTCAAAGATTAGAGGTAATTTAGTATGCTCACAATGAATTCTAAACGAAAATGAATAAGAAATATTTACAATGAACTAAATATAACATAAAGTATTGTTTTATTTTTCGCCTTAGTTCAAAATTAAGATGCATATCCCGTTATATATTTTTCTTTTCTTATACTGCACAGTTCATGTCTTTATATATATAAATAAATTTGTAATGCATGATTTATATATTACATTGAGAAAAATATACAGCTACTAAAATTTATTACGCAAAATTGTTTTACTTTTCCTAAAAGAATTTGGATATAAAAATTAGAATTTGCCTGGGAATTATCTCATTATTTGAAAACAATCTGAAAATTCCAATACAGGCTAGGAATTAGAAATTTCTAATATCCCATGCTGATAAAGATTTTTTTTTTTTTTTCAAAAATTCTTTACTATAATACTTAATGCGAATAGAAATAACTTTAAGACTATAGTTACAAGATGACTATCATATCGTAAGACAAAATTTTACATTGTCCATGTCACGTACTCCTTTTTACAATAGATACTTCAAGGTAACTGATGAAACGTCACCTTGCACTGCTCACTATTTTAAACACGAGATAAATATTCTTTTACAGGATGTAAATTTCCTGAAAGTTTGTTCTCATGTTATTTATTTACTTCTCATTTTGTATTTTAAGCGAAAAAGCCGATTGGTAACCAATTAATTATGTAATGAATTCCCAGAAGTTTTATTAATTATAAATAAAGCAATATGACTTTTCTATAAGTTAAATATTTACATTATAAAGCAATTCTCTTGAAAATGTAAAACTTTTTTTATTTATTTATTTATTTATTTATTTTTTGTAACCAGAATTTTTGCAAATCTACTTTGTAAAATATTACACAAATTATCGTTAGTCAAAAACTGTAAAAAAGCATTTGTAAATAAATAAATAAATGAATATATATATATATATATATATATATATATATCTTATACTATTAAGTGAGCAATATTTGTATATATATATATATTTGTATATTTCGCTGTTCTCGAAAACGGTAGCTCGGACAGTCACGTGATTTAACACAAAGGTGCCCGTAGGGTCATTGTGCACATCGAAGTCAGATTTTCGAATTTTTTGATTAGTTTTCTTTTAATTAATAAAAATATGAAAATAAAACTTCCCATTTCTATAATGACGCAGAATGAAGAATCTTAGGCGAGATTTGATTTTCGTTAATTTGAGTGTATTTTACATTGAACTACAGCTACGTTAAAAGGAATTACAAGAGATTTAAATGGTTTATTTGATTTTCATTGATTTGAGCGTATTTTACGTTGAACTAGATATACGTTATGAGGAATTACGAGAGATTTGATTGGTTTATTTGATTTTTATTAATTTGAGTGTATTTTACGTTGAACTAGAGCTACGTTTAGATTTTATTTAAAAATATTTGAATTTTTAATATTTTAATATTATGCGACTTTTACAGAGAACAAATTACAATTGGCGCCGCAGGCGCCCGAGAGCATGTTTTTTGGTAAAAATTTTCATGGGTCTCTGACCAGCCAGCTGGTGAAGCCAGCTATACACACATACATATATATATATATGTATAGCTCATATATATATATATATATATATATATCATATATGTCATATCATATGTCTCATATCATATATATATATATATATATGTATAGCTATATATAAAAATTTTCATGTCTCTCTGGCCAGCTAGCTGGTGAAGCCAGCTATACATATATATGTATATATATGTGTGTGAGTGTGTGTGTAAACATTTATTGCATAATTTGCAAAATGATTCAGCTAGAAAGGAGATTCAGTATTCGTTCAATTAGTTACTACTTGCAAAGTAATTCGTATTTGGATATTTAATTGAACAACATGTGAGTTCAAAATCTAACTTGGCCTTTACAAAATTAATTAAATAAAAATCATGTATATATATATATATATATATATATATATATAGTAAAAACAATTTAAAGGAAAATAAAAGAAGTGTTTGCAACTAGGAGAAAGATGCTTATAAATTTATCTAAAAGAAAAGAAGCCATAATTTAAATTTTGATAGAGTTATCTTAAGACCAATTAAGTCAAACTATCAATTTTTACTTTCTCTTACCCATAAGGTAGAGAAAGTATTGTTTTTGGGTCAAATTTCGAACGCGAAATTTTGTTTTATTTACACGTTTTGAGGTCCCCTGAATACGAAAATCATGTTTTTAGCAAATGGTCTGTGTGTATGTCTGTGTGTGTGTCTGTCTGTTATCAGCATATCTCAAAAACAAATTATGGCAGAAAGTTCAAACTTCGTATTCTAAATGTGTATCATATAGGGATGCTACAGTAAGCTTTTCGTTAAGATCAAGCAAATGGTTCGTGTAGTGTAATTGCAGGTAAGTAGAGTTTAACGTCTATAGATTGCACTAAACCAAATGAAACGAATATATATTTTTTGTAATAGAGATAGTTAACTGGGAAAAAAAAATTGTGTATGTAGGAGCCTCGCCTCCCCCCCCCCCCCGGTCCCGATGGGTATCTTTCAAAAGAGCTCGCTAATACCTTTAAAACGAATGGTTGAACCATCGATCGGCGATAATTTAAAACAAAGTTATCGATTTTTTTTACTTTTAACGAAAAAAAAACAATTTTTTTTTTTCTAATATTGAGAATACAATGGACTTTTTTTGGATATTTGGTGTTATACTACTTCACTAATATGGAAATCGTCTGCCTTATCATAAAAGATAACTTTTTTTTTAATAATATTTTTAATAAATTATTTTTTAAAAACAGAATTATTTTTTAATAATCGAATTAAATTCTATATAAATGTAGGTGCATTAATGAAACGGGGGGTTGTGCCTGAAAAATTATTGCCATTGTTTGCCATATATGCCTGAAAAAGTATTGCCATTAAGGAAACGGGGGCTACCGCCCCCCTCACACATAACTAATTATCATATAAAACTCTTCAGAAGCCTAATATGAATTGTTTAACACAGGTTTACGTAACAGTACTCGTTATCTTACCTTTTAATCTGCAACCTCTATTTATAGTAATAAATTTCAGGGTAATAGAAAGTCGTGTGAGTGACACACCAGATTATTTTAAATATTTTCTTATTTACTTGACTTTACACGTGAAATTTTTCCTTATCTATTTTTATTATTTCTCAAGCAATCCCAGATTAAACAATTTTAATATCTGAACGGTATTCAAAAATAATTATTTAACATTGTTTTTTTTCCTTTTTTTTTTTTTTTTTTTTTTTTTTCATGAAATGTTGAGAAATTTTATTTTAACTATGCATGAACATAAAACAAAGCTTGACGTTTATAACCAGTTACTTCCCCAAGCCAGCAGTATTAATGAAAAATAGGGAAAAATGAGAACTGTATACTTCCTTCCGCCATGAAAAAGAGCAAAGCTCTTACATGCATATATTTTTTTTTCTTTCTTTCTTTCTTTTTTTTTTTTTTTTAAGAGTTACTACTACTATTACCAATAATTTATATAAATGTCACAGGCCTTCATTAAAAATGACTCTCATTAAGTACATTTATTCGAAATTTTGTCCTATACTGCCATAATAAAAATTATAAAATAAATAAATAAATAAATAAAAATTAAAAATAAAGGGGAATGATATTGCCCCCTGTTGAGCGATTGAGCCCAAATGTAATGAGCACTAGACTAGATCAAGGTCACTAGATTAGATCTAAATATCACGTTTAGTTAAGTTTCGTATGTGATAGACACAGACACACAAACCAAAGACAGACATTTTCTAAAAATAGTCAAACTGTGTTCAGTACGTGCAAATCCATCGAAGTCCTGAGATCAAAAATTTTCAAGAATGCAATACTTCCTTCTTCTATAAATATAGAAGAATGTAAAAATTCAAATCATTTTAAAGCCGCCTTTTTTTTCTGTTTCTTTCTTTCTTTCTTTTTCCTTTTTTTTTTTTTTTTTTTTTTTTTTAACACAACCTTTTCGAAGCAATAAATTGTCTGTTACACATTGTCTGTTACATGTTTGTTTCTTTTCATCAAAGTTCTGATGAATTATTTATTTATTTATTTAGTTTTCGCTTGTGACACTGCTTAAAGGCACTCTCAGAGCTGCCAACCTAATCCGGCAGATTGTTAGTACCGCCCCTTTTTCTACACCAGTCATTTCTTAGAGTTTTTTTCTTCCTAATTCATCCCAAATATATTTGAAGAAAATTACTTTAAAAATTAAGCGGTGTAGAAAAAGGGGCTGTACTAACAATTTGCCGGATTAGGTTGGCAGCTCTGCACTCTCTATGCAGCATCCAACAATATTCTGCAGACATATTAACAATCCACGGCCTTGATACATACTTTCCATTCCTTTGATATCTTAATTATCCCTTCTCCTTGTTCTTCACTCACATCGTCTAGATTTTTTTGGAAAATAATTGAGATGAGAGTTAAGAAAGTGAAGATTTAAGCTCATTTCTGTTTAAAAAAAAAAAAAAAAAAAAAACCTCAAGTTTTTGTCAAAACTGTACGTTATAGAAACTTTTGAATATTTTTTCCTTAATAAGCATCCAAACTTACATCAGAAAAACATGTCACATTGGTCACATTGCAGAAAAAAGTTACATCGCAAACGTATGTAATTAATTAACAGTATAACTTTGTACTTCTAAATTATGTGTTTCATTTAAATAAATAGATAATATATATATATATATATATATATATATATATATAAAGTAAAGAAAAATGCAATATTTTAAACTGTGTGAAAAAAAAAAAAAAAAATGCTTTGCATTCATCATGAAAACGTAAATAATGAAATATGCCTTTTTATGGCGTTTAAAACAATCATCAAATTCAAGTATGGTTTTAAATTCAGTGCTGTATATGACAAATATGCAGATAAGATATATATAAGAACGGAATATAAAAATGTTATTAATTTTTGCCAAAAGTGAGTTTAAAACCTTTTTTTCTGATAAAATGTCTCAAAAAAATCACGAAAACTTTCGTGACCAGATAAATCTACAAATTATAATGCAATTATTTGTATTAATAGTTTTTGGCAGCAGCAATTTCCCGCATTATTTTAGAAAGTAGTTTAAAGATTATTTAAATAATGTAACAAGTCTTTCTTATTAACGTACTTTGAAACATATTTTATTTATATATATATATATATATATATATATATATATATATAAATAAATGTTATCAAGATATCTTGAAAGAAAATTATAAGCTTTTTATTTAAAGGTCATTTATTTCTCTTTCAGGGAAATTTTATTTTTACTTTTTATATTTATTTAAAAGTTATGCCACTGTTTATGAATTAAACTTTGTTTAAACGTCGGTGCGATTATCTTTAATTAATATAAAATATATAACTTCATTTGTTTCAGTACAGTAATGGTTTTACATGCGTCTCAGAATTCTATGTTTTGAAAGCTACATTTTAAAAAGTAATTATTTATTTATTTAATCACATAAATTCAACGATAACTCAATGCAAAGTTAAATAATAAAAATAATGGTATTGAATATACATGATTCTGAGACCCTCAATTTTACTATAATATGGCATTGTGACAGTATACATATCATTTATTAAAAGTTTTATCTTTTAATTTTACACATTTTTATATATCTTATTTTACCATTATTTATAATATAATTTCTCTTCTTATGCTATTTATAGTTTTAATGAGTAGCCCTTATATTGATGCGTGTTTATTCGTGTTAGATTTCTAATAATTTAAATGTTCTTTAAATATAGCAATTAACATAAAGGAATAATTAAAAATTCGTAATATTCATACTTTTTAAGTATATTTTTTTCAGAGCTATTTTGAACCCAACAAAAATGCGTTTAAAATTTTCTTTGAAAAAGATTTTAGTATCATTAAAGTTTACTAAACAAATACAAGAAATTTTAATTCAAAAAATTAATTTCATTTTGAAACTATATTTATTATTATCAGTTCGGATTTTTTCTAAAGCGTAAAAATCTGAATTCAGATAACTGAAGCTTTGCTGTATTTTCAAAGCACATTTTTATCTACTGTAATCTTGATATTTACTGCGACTTGTTATGAAATTCATCTCATTGGTAACGGTACCACACAAATGAAGTAAATGTTTTCCTTGTTCAAAAGAAAAAGGCAAATGTGAATTTTTCTAACTTGTTTATTAAATATCTGTATATTAAGTGATAATTTTTCCTGTTGTAATGATTTTACTATGCGTATGTATATATATATATATATATATACCAGGCGATCGGAAAATGACTATCCGACGTTTAAAGGTGGTCAGCCCCGTGGCAGAAACACGGCGACACGGCGACAATGTCGCAGAAACAGAAATGTTCTTGCAGAAAGATTTTACTTAAGTCAAATAAATTTTGCCATTGTGTTAAAAAAAAAAAAAAAAAAAAAAAAGAGAGGGAGAGAGGAAGAGAGAGAGAGAAATAAACTCAAAGAATGGTTTATAAACTGTTCTGCAGAACAAATTTTTGTTTCTGCAGATACGAGCCCCTCAATCCTGAATAAGGAGAGGAGATAGAGCGGATGTAACTCACTTAGGTTAGGTTTGATACGGCATACATTAGCGATTCGTGATGCGGTGATATGATTCGGTGTATCGACACTTTTTACTGGTAACCTCTTCACATCGAAACTTCGTTTTCGTGTCTCCAAACTTTGTTTTTGCGCCGCGCCTGCCGCTCATGTCGTGTGTATTTATTGTATTGCAAAAAAAAAATGTTTTTTCGAAATAATGTGGCTTTGCGACCATTTTCCGAATTTCATATTTCATGCATTTTCAGATTCATGCATAACAAAATAGCTGCATCCCGTGATTTTTTTTTTTTTTTTTTTTTTTTTTTTTATAAGTGCGTGATTGCTGCTGCACCGATTTTCATACATTTTCTGATTTACGCACGGAAAATTAGTTGTATCTAGTGATATTTTTCTCTTTAATGTATGCGAAGCGTGCATACGTGCGTGGTAGTACAGTCGGTAACAAAAGTGTCCGAACACTAGCAAAAATTCCTATGCAAAAAACGTACACTTCATACGGTTTTGTTAAATAAATCCTTGTCGAATACTTTTCTTAGTCAGTCTAAAAACAGGATGCGACAAGGATTTATTTAACAAAACCGTATGAAGTGTACTTTTTTTACATAGGAATTTTTACTAGTGTTCGGACACTTTTGTTACCCACTGTAAATACACGTAAATTTTTAAAAGCTGCATTAATTTTAATGTTTGTTCAAACTATGCAATACATTTCACAAATATATACAGAAATACGACTATAGGGAAATTTGTAACGTCTGCAGTTATACGCAAAATAAAAAATGAAGCTTTAAACCTTGCTTCAAAAAATAAAAAAAATAAGAAATTAATTTTAAAAATACTTTATTGGTTTTTAGCCTTTTATATGTAGTAAAAGATCTTAGCAATAAATATTAATGGGTATCTTAAATTATAAAATTGATAGCTTTTCTAATTTTTTTCTTTACTAATCCTTAATTATTTTTATTGTCATTAAAATTCTTAGCTTTAAATTTTGTTGTTTAAGCATATGAAGTCGTTAAAAAAATTAATTATTTATTTTACAAAAATACTCTTATCATTAGTTTCTACAGCTTGTTCATTTCATTTTTTAAACATTTGAATTTAAATTTTTTTTAATTGAAATATTGCAAATTAAATAGTTATTTTGAATAAAAGTCAAACCAAAGGTTCTGTTGAATATATATATGTATTGTAAGCAAAGGGAATTTTTTCTAACAGTAGTTGTTTTGAATAAATACTAATTAAACAGCAAATGCTTTTATTTATTTATTTTTATTTACTTATTTGTGTAGATATCAATATCAAATATTACCTTTAATTGATTTCTATTTATTTCCTTCATCTGTAATCATTATTTTCTATTATAGATATTATCCATGAAATCTGTTATATTTCCCATTTCAACATTTCCTTAAAAATTAACTATTTCACTTGCTTCAATATTTATGAAAATATTTCGACTTTGCTTTGTCTATAACTGTGTTACTTAGATCTTGTATTCTGTTTTACTTTATGTATTTAAATGATAACATTCATTATAATTATACATTCTGAATTCTTTAATGTCAAATCACATTTTTTAGATTTCAAATACACATCTTTATGCTATTTGTATATAATATAAAAATGAATCTTGTGTATTAAAATGTTATCGTGCATCTTTCTAATAATCTCAAAAACTATAAATATCGTAAATTATTTATACTTCATTATGATATTCAGTATTCTATATTAATTTTACTTTTGAATTAGTTGTATTTTAATTTTGAGTTCTGCATTATATTTTATGTTGTTTGGTTTGCACCTTATGAAATAAGTGCATTTGTGTATTTAAATATATATATTTAATATAAAAAAAAGTAATGAAATTAACTTTAAAAGTATTTGTAACATTTGTTTAATTTAGACATTTCATGATTTAAATGCCTTAAAAAATTTGCAGATTATTTTTGATGTGTTACTGCATTTTATGGTTTGAATTCATTGAACATTTTATAAACAATATTGTATATTAATGTGAACAAAAAATCTGAAGCAATTAAGATCAATAGATTTATTTTCCCCTTTCTTAAAAAAAAAAAAAAAAAAAAAAAAAAAAAAAAGAGTATTTTCTTGCAATAGTGCAGATATGTGCGTTTGTGCCTAATTAAAATTTAAATACATTGGTTATGCTGAATATTATTTACTATTTAAAAATAATTAAATTTGTATTCAAAAATGTTAACTTCACAAACTATTCCTGCAGAAAGATTTTGGTGTGGATGAAGCTTGTCGCAAAAAGAATAATAAATTTCTGCCACAGGGGTGGTCAGAGGGGACGAATATAAAAGCATTTGCAGTTTAATGTGTATACGGAAACGCCGCGTGATGATTGTAGAAAGCGCTTTCTAGGGCAATCGAAAGATATTTTTTTTCTTTTTATGTCAGATGGGATGCATATCTGCTCGTTCAGCATGCGTAAAATGCTGTGTGCTGTATAAAATCACAGCGAGAAATTGACACCTTTTACCTTTCAGCATTGCCGGCTTGTTTCGACTGAACTACACGGCGCCCTTGATCACCTTTAAGCGGTGTTTCCGTACACGCACTGAACTGTGAATCCTTTTATATTCGTACCTTCTTACTGCCTTTACATTGTGGTCATACATTTTACTATTAGCCTGTAATCACAATATTCTAATTTTAATAGTTCAATTGGAAAATTTCTCATTAATGACAGAAAAGTAACGATTACTTTTATTTCTAAAATAAAATAAAATCCTGTAAACAATGTAATTTGTGTATTCGGTTAGTATATTATAATATGGTTCCAATCGTTATGTGATGGTCTGTACATATCAAGTGGTATAGTTGAAGATTAATATGAAAGCTGTTCATATGTCATACACAAAATAATTGTATAAATTACATATACATTGGTGATCAACATTGGAAATAAAATGCTCCATAAATAACATATCAAAAAACACATCAAAATAAAATCATAGTAATAGATAAAATTGTATGATTAATCAACTGAATGCAGTATCTCCACATTTAAGTCATTCCGATAATGCTATCGATTTTTATTGGTTATTCTGCTAACTCTTTGATACACAGATTTTACTCTCAAACGCAAAACTATTTCTATTTACAAAGTGAAGAATACCATCAAAACTGAAAACAATAATTTTTAACGTATAGTATATATTATTTAATATAACTTTTAAATAGAAGTATTTGAACTGAAACAGCATTTGGTAGCAAAAAGGAAAAAGGTTCATATGTTTTCCGTAGCACTACGCTTTAAAGAGTTAAAGTGTACAATTTAAAACTTTCAGCTACCAGATTTCGTCGACGTAAAAGATATTAATTTCGATTGTTTTACACATAGTTGACACATTTTGATCATTTAATGTGCTATATGGGTTTCGAAAGATTAAAAAATGCATATTTTCTCTTTTTTCTTCTCTTTTTTGCAATAATAAATGAAAAATTTATTCAAAATTTAGTGCATATTAAAAAGCAACATTCAAACAATATTATATATATATATATATATATAAATTATTAAAACATCTGAAAAATTCTGCCGGTGGGTCATGGTTTCCGAAAACCTTAACAATAGTGGTGGACACGATTTTTCAAAAATTAATGTTCCATAATTATTGAAATTTCGCACAAATTTTCAAAATAGAATTCATTAGTGCTAGAGCAAAGGATTTTTTTATTATTATTATAGCTAATTTTAAAAGGCAGTACGGAGAGTAGAATGTACCAAAAAATGTATACACACATACCAAAAATTTATTTATTTATTTTTTTATTTTTTCGTTCAAGCACTAGTCAATTTTATATTAAAGCGTGCCGATTTCGAAAATGATAGGAGTGTTAGCGTTTCAAAAATCTTGTCGACCGCTTTTTTGAAGGATCTACGAAAGCTAGAACCCACTGACTGAATTTTCCAAAATTTTCAATGAAAATTTTATTAAATATTATTTAAATGTTGCTCTTTTATATTCTGAAAATTTTGGATAAAATCTTTTAATTATTATATTAAAATATATAGAAAAATTATGCTATATTTTAGCCTTAGAAAACCATGTAAACTCTTAATATCGACTGGTACCAGAAATTACAATCAAAGTTCGAAAAGAATTAATAAATGATTTGTTGCCGCTTAGTTTTTAAAGAGAAATTTATAAAATGGTTCCGGGTGGAATTTTATAAGAAAATAAGTGACATATAATATGTATCTTTATGCTTCAAAGAGTTAAACCGATCTATAATTTTAATAGGTATTCTATTTCTATAAGTATTATTCCTATAAGTATTTCTTGTACATACATATTTTACATATATATATAATTAGAACGATTTTTATTACAGGAAAAATAAAACAAAATTAAATTAAATACTTTTACTACTATTAAATATCGATGATTTAATAATTTTTTTAATTATTATATTGTAATTAAAAACAAATCTCAAAACTAATTAAAACCAATAACTGGCTTATTCTTTACACAGTGTAGACGTTTATTTTATCAAACTAACGTTGTTATATAAAGCGATTTTGTAATTTAAGCTGCTTTCAGGAATTTAAACTAAAAATTTACTTATGCTAATTCTTATCAGTAGACGCTGAATAATTCATCTAACTGTTTCCAATGAAATGTTTGTGCCTTCAAATCAAAATCAAGATAAACAGGCGTAAAGTAGGAAGAAATTGATTTTGAATGACTGTTTGACTTTTACAAAGATAAATTGGTCGTTTTTACTATTCGGTACTGTTTCAAGTATTTGGCTCTTAAAATTTTTATTATATTTTTAAATATCAAATAATGTTGAATACACAAAAGAACATTTTCTCAACATAATATGAAGAAGATTAATAATGATTATAATAATAATTATAATCAGAAAAAGTAGTATTTTAAATCTGTGACATATTTTATCAGTTCTTCCTTTACAAATGCATTTTTATTCCCTTTAAACTTCTTTTACAAATCTGTTATTTTTCCGTGACAAAAGGTTTAAAAAAGCAACAATGAAAAATAAAACTTGAAAATAACGTACTATAAAAAGTACAAGTTAATAATGGAAAATACGCTGCATGTTATTTGCAGCACACTTACAAAGAAGATGAGCTTTGTTGTTAAAAGTGAAACGAAATTTGTTTTACACAGGAATGTTTAATTCTCGTTCTTATAGTTATTTACCAGTACTACAGTAAAATAACTAATTTATTTTTAGACTAGCTGTTTACTCCTACCTGAATAGCAACTATATTTAAAATAATTACTGTTTTTACTTCATTTAACCCTTTAACTTTCACTACTTAACTTATTTTAAAAATTACTAAACTAATTTTAAAAATGGCTTTTACACACATAGCTGATAATAAATATTTAAAAAATTAAAAAATTGCATTGTTCCTTTTCAAGAAATTTTTGCTTTGAAAACTTAACATTATTAAACTCAAATAATATTTAATTTAATAAATAAAACACCTTGTAAGTAAACATTATCGACTACAAATTCTCGTAAAAGTTGTTTCAGGTGAAAATAATAGTCCAGCTCTTCATTAAAAATAATAATAATAATAATAATAACTAGACATGAGTGCATCATCAAACCAGCGGTTCGCACTCGCGCTCTCTAAGAAACTTCAAGTAACTTATGCATTTAGCTTCCTTTGAAGCATTATTTGTTAAAGTTTGGAATAGTGCTGATATATACCGAACAGAAAAGGAACAAAAGTTTAAAACCTGATTAAAACAAGGGGGAAGTGTTAAAAACTGCTGCATAAAAATTGTTAAATTATGTCAAATGTTTGGTTTCGCTGCGAAACCAGTGAACGTTAAAGGGTTAACAGACTACCATAGGAAATAAAAGTATTACATCCATTCAAAAATATGGAGTTTTCACTTTATTCACTTGTTTTAAGTTCTCCTGATTCCAAAAAGTGGATTTGGGAAATTAATCAGTGTGTATGTAAGTATGTGTGTATGTTCGTCTGTGCGTAAAATCTTCTGACTACCATACCTCTAAAACTAATTTAAAAAATGACGAAACTTCAGAAATAGGACGCGTCTAAAATACAGATAACTTTTGACAATTGGTCAGTATGTGAGGGAGTAGGAATTTTCTTATTATTGTATCTTCGAAACTTATATGGATAGAACGACGGAAATTCAGAATTGAGTTACGATCTGGTGTACTCTTTACTTTTGGAGAAAATGGGAAAACCAGAAATGAAAAAT
This sequence comes from Salticus scenicus, assembly GCA_963930645.1. NCBI lineage: Eukaryota > Metazoa > Arthropoda > Arachnida > Araneae > Salticidae > Salticus > Salticus scenicus. The sequence continues at coordinate 133,707,602 of OZ005649.1, forward strand.
TGAAAAACGAAATTGCAACCATATGTCCGTATCTCAAAAACGGCTCAAACAACTTTTTTTCAGAATTGCTATATGAGCACTCTTTTAGATGTTTTTTCGTATGTATTTTTGTTGTTAGTTCAGGAAAATTAAAAGATATCCTGTATAAGTATGTCAATTTTGTGTCTCGAATATGTGTTCCTTAAAACACTGTGGATTTTTTTCAAACTCACCCCATTAACTCCCTTATATAGATGCTTTCTTGTGTAATTGTTAATTTCCGGTGTGCAGTGGAATTTGTTAAATTTTGGTGGGAGTCAGCAGTGGAACCGAAAGTCAGTCTCTCAAAAACGGCTCTAATGATTTTCTTCAAATTTGCTACATAACCACTCGTTTAGGCACCCTTTAGCATGTATTACATGATTACTACACAAAAACTAACAGTTGTTCTGATTAGAAAGGTCATTTACAGATCTCGGAAATGGGTGCTTAAAAAAACGGCTTTAACGATTTTTTCCCCTTTGTCTCGCTCATTCAATTCTCTTTTATATGTTATCACAATGTGTGTATATCGTTGTACTCTTAGAAGAAAATTATTAGGTGTCTAATTTCTTAAATAAATTTTATGTTTTCTGACCCCACTACCAAAAAGTGTACATGTGAAGTAGTAGGGTAATGAAAATCGTGTGGTTGTTACACACTGCATTTATTTTTCTTTCTCCCAATATATATATATATATATATATATATATATATATGTATGTATATATTGACAAAGAAAAAAAATCATAGGAATTGTTCAAAACCTCAGCTAGGGTACCTAATGCCTTCGGTGCGTTTAACTTTGAAAGTAATTCCATTGTAAAAAATGAATCAATTCTTGAGACAAACGAAAACCCGGTCGAGAATTTTTTTAAAAACCTATAACTATATTTTTCACATATCTAAATCAACAGTTTACTACAATACTTTTTTGCTTCACCCTACCTAAATTAAGCGTAGAAATTGGACAGTATTATAACCCCAGTATCGAAAAGTTCATAATTCGAAATTAATGCATCATCTTATTTATTTCATCTTTTCACTCGATCATATTCTGACTTGCTTTCAATTTTACTATAACTACAAGAGTTACTAATTAATATTAGTAACGAATTATAATTACACCTGATACACTGGCGTACAAAATTAAAGGAACAACCTGTTTTTCCATGGTATCTATTCTCCGATCCGACTGGCATAGCGACCGTCCTTAAACAACGACAGTCGTCAAATCAAAAGTCGGAATGTGACGTCACGTGATCAAAATAATGACTGCCACAGTCGGAGTTGAGGTATAGTCTGGTCGGAGAATATATGCCCTGGTCCTTGTTTTGCACAACTTTTAAACAAATATACACATAAAGAAAATTTAGATGGCATCGTATCGATATCATTATCGTATCATTATCGTATCGATAATCGAATTTTATAAAACATTAGCATAAGTAATAATTTTTAAACTAATAATTATTCAATTTTTCTTAAGAGTGAGCTTTAAAAAAATGAAGAAAATCAGCAATTTTAGAATAGAAAATAAAAAATGGTGCATTACAGATAGGTAAAGACGCACATGCTTTCAAATGTTAAACTAAATCCCGAGTTTTCTTTCTGGATTCACTTTTCTTTTACTTTTATAACGGGCTTTTTGAAAAAAAAATATTATTATTAATTTATAAACTATGAAGAACGTCAGAATAACAAAAATGTCAATAATTAATTTTGTAATGAAAATCACCAGTTGTCATGTTTGTAAGTAATATATTTTTTTAATATTCATATGCGAAAAAAAAAAAAAAAAAAAAAAAAAGAAAGAAAGACAGAGAGAGAGAAAAGCGAACACAGGAATGGACACAAGAAAATCGGGTTTTAATGTAACACATGGATGCATGTGCATATTTATGTATCTGCAATGCATCTTTTTACTATCACTTTCCTATAAGGCAGAGAAAGTATTGTTTCAGTGTCAAAATTTCGAGCTCAGTTTTTTACACGTTTTGAGTTACCTTATTCCGGAAATCCTATTTTTAGCGGTTGGCGTGTGTGTGTGTCTGTCTCTGTGTGTGTGTGTTATCAGCATATCTCAAGAACAAATAATAGCAGAAATACCAAACTCGGTAGTCTAAATGTGTATCATGTAGGGATGCTACTCTAAGCTTTTCGTTCAGATGAAGCAAATGGTTCGTGTACAGGGACACTCAAGTTTATTCAAATACATTACGTCTGTGGGGAAATTACAGGTAAGTAGAGTTTAACATCTATGGACTACACTAAAACAAATCAAATGACAATATATATTTTTTTATATGCATAAAAACATTCCTCATGTAGAATATGGCAGGGAAATCATTCACTGTTCATTTACAGGGCTACACAAACGAACTATATTATAATGCGACAATAGCTGAAAAATGATGGATGTGCATTTAAGGTTGTGCCGCATGTTATTACTATAGGATTGTATTTAAGAGCACTATGTGGTTTGTACATATTCTTCAAAAGACATACAGGGTCGCAAATATTTAAGCGATAATATTCTTTTTCATTGTTAGTGGAAGTGTTTTACTATAATATTTTACTATGTCCATTAAAGCTGCTCAGAAATTTAACATAATTCCTGAGAGCCATATGGTAAATAATGTATTATTTATGATAAATATTCATAGATTATTTTTTTAATATATTTGAGGAGCAAACATTCAAACCGTGTTTTCTCCAAAAATAAAAAAAAGTGAGTTAGGGATTTTTCTGTGAACTCAACATTAAATAGCACAAAATTATACTATTATTTTAAACCAAAAATTTTTTTATCACATTATAAACGCTCTTAGAAAGTTGAGGTTTCAATCAAACAGTGTTTCCTCCAGAGCCTGCTTTCAGTCAAACTGTGATTTCTCCAGCCGACCAGTCAGAACTGTTCTTTCTGGTCGCGTGACTCGTACATGTACCAGCTTTTTATGTTTGTTTATTTCGTTAGTTCTACAATAACATCAAATTGTAACAATAACATCAAAGGAACAATACTATGAACTGTATCAGACAGTTAGTAAGGTAAAAATATTGGGGATTGATTAGAAACTTTATAATATGAAATCACTTAGAGCTTATTTCAAAAATTTACCATACATATCAGAACTGAAAAGAATAGTTTTAGAAAAAAAAATGGAGAAAGTGTGATGGTCAAAGTATTCAAAAACTATAAATTCGAAGGTATAAAATAACAATCTGGAACAAAACTTTTTAGGAAGGGGATTAATACTGCTATTATACGAAATGTTGTCTTACAATGTCTTCCTCTGAGTTATGGAATAACACTTGAAAAGAAAAATGACGTAGACAAACTTTTAAAATTGATGTATGATGAAGAGTGGAAAAATCAGCCTGAATTTAAATGGTATAAAGATATCATTACTAACTTTCATGTAGAATATGAAGAAACAGAGGAAGCATGCAATTGCTTAAGTGAAGATATTGGTTTAAAAATTTAAATTTTAAATTGGCTTAAAAATTTCAGTTCTTCCTTACAATTTGAAGGATGGTTTTTCACGTGTAAATATTTAATTTAATTTTATAATTACATAACAAAGTCTGTTCTGTTAATTAGTTTTATTACATTAAGAATGTTATTTCCTCAATATGCGAGTTACATACTTTTTCATTCAAAAAATGTTTTGTCCACATTGGAAACATTCAAAACATGTTTTCTCCACTGCGTTTCGGTCAAAACATGCTTTCTCCAAATTTCAAATACATTTTTCTAATTAACTCTAAGTTTATTAGGTAAAGTATACCTACAGATCTTCCTAGTAACCAGTAATAAAACTAAACAAATGATAATTAGGATCTAAGAAGGGTTATTTTTTAATTTATCAGTTTTTTGTGTTTTCTGAAAAATTGTATTCGAAGGAGAAAACACGGTTTGAATGTTTGCTCCTCATTTATAGGTTTTGATCTTTCCTGAATGCCGAAGTCAAGTTTTTACCGTTTGATATCTGTGTCTGTGTCACCCAATTTTTAACACTGGGGGACACCCAGGAATTTTTAACACCCAGGAATATGCTAGGCTATCTCAAGATCGGTATTCACCATGCAAAATCTGCGATTTAACTCTCAAGTTAACTCTCTCTTTTTAATCTTCCGAAATTGGAGGGTTAACTCTGGTGTTACATGAGCATATTACAGTTACAGCGAAAAAATACTTGTTTACGTTTTTAGTTTTTTAATGCTTGTTTACGTCATTGTTAGTGGAAGTGCTTTACTATAATATTTTACCATGTCCATGAAAGCTGCTCAGGAATGGAAAGGAATTGTTCATAAACATATGATAAATAATGTATGTTTTTAAGTTAAATATCCATCGCTTGTTTTTTATATATTTACACGTTTTGAGGTTTCCTGATTACCAAAGTCATGATTTTTAAAGTTTAATTATTGCCTGTGTCTCTTAGAGTAACTTAAAAACAAATAATTTTAGGAGATTCAAAAGTTGTATTTTCAAATTAGTATAAATTTGTTGCTGGAAAAGTTTGATCAAGACTGATAAGTTTCAAGGAATGTTGCATGTGAAAGTTGTCTGAATAATTTTAAGTGTATTTATAATTTTAATAACAGATTTAAATTCTTTATAAATGTAGGTGCAGTAATAAAAAGGGGGGTAGAGGTGGCGGTAGCCCCCTCTACCCCCCCCCCCCTCGTTATGTTATCTCTTAATTTCCCACCTGTATTTATAGTATTAAATTGCTGGTGAAGAGAAAGTGGTGTGATTGACACACTAGATTATTTCATTAAGTTTTCTTTTCCAAAAATTTTTATTTTTTTAATTTTTTTCTAAATCATCTTTTGATAAATATTGAATAATTATTAGTTTAAAAATTATAACTTATGATAAAGTTATATAAAATTCGATTAATGATATAATAATCAACATTCCATCCCAATTTTACGTTTATATATATATATTATTTTATTTTTATTATTATTTTTTTTTTTTTTAAGTTATGGGCAAAATAATAAAATGGGAAAGCAAGTTGTTCCTTTAATTTTGTACGCCAGTATATATGAGTGATGCATTTGTTTATACTATAATTATGGGATTCGTTTTAAGGAAGAAAAAAATAGAAAGAAAAGGGAAATTTCTTTTATGTTTTGCGAAATTCACCAAAATTTTGCTAAACTTAAAATAAACACATTAATATGCTAATAATATGTTTGCCATATGTTATAACTTGTTTGTTATATGTTATCAATTTGTCGCCGTCAATTCTTTGTAAAGATGTTTAATTCATGCAAAAACTATTTTGTAATTTGTTGTTTGTTTACAAGGATTTTTCTTCAGTTGAACACATTCGTAAAATTTTTAGAGATTCATTTTATGCTGATATTTTGACAGTATCTGAAACTGGCGTTGATAATCAAAAATACCAAAGAGGTTAAAGTTTCGTATTACATTCCCGATATTAAATTTCTTTTCTTTTTCAAAAATCTTTTATATCTAGACAAATCAACATATTTTGAAATGTAAACGAATATTATTATTTATAGCCGAAATTTAATCTTTATAAAATTTAAAATGGTATCTGTTTATTAATTTGTCTGCCAATTCCTTTGTTTTCCATGCAGCGTTACAAATATCACCACTAATACGTCCAAACTATCGCTACAGGATATGGAACACCTTTTAATCAGAACAAAATCCAGCTGGTGCAAACTTTTTTTTATTTTCTATTTATTTATTTATTTATTTATTTATTTTACTTTAATAGGATAATTAGTTTAAACGATAGAAACCTGATAATAATATACCGAAATCCATTAATTTACAGGTAGTACATAGTAACATCCATATATATCGTTTAAAAAAATAAATAAAGGCCTACAATATATATTATATATATATTTAATACAATGTCAATCTTTAAAAAAAAAGAAAAAAAAAAAAAAAAACTTACGTTCATTTTTCACCTGTAAATACATATTGTCTTTTACCTATGACGTTACTTTTTACAGATTTGATTCGATTCTGTAATCAGTTCTGAAAACGATTTCACATTTTTTTCCCGTCAAATTACTTTCCCCACATGCTATTCAAAGCCTTTTTCTTAATTATGGCATCATATTCCACAGATTTCGAAAAACATAATATAACTGATATGTAACTTCGAAAAGCAGGAATCGTGTTTCATACACAATAAAATTTATGAAAAGATATCCCCGTTTGTCAATTTTGGTAGATCTAGGTCAGCTTTATATGTGTGAAATATTTATGCCAAACGTACACGCAGGCTCTTTTATTATTGATTGAGATTATTAGAATAATATAATGTATATTCTGAACGCCACAAAAAGACGCTGAAAATGCATAAGTTTTCGACATGCAATCGTAATTGAAGTATGTGACTCAATTTCCATTAGTTTTTTATGAACCCATAAATCAGAGTTGCCAACGTAATCCGGAGGGTTGTTAGTCCCTTTTTCTTTTTCTAAAGCACTTTTCTACTTAATTAATCGCAAATACATTTGAAAAGAAATACTCTAAAAATTAAAATGTGTGGAAAAAGGGGCGGTACTAACTATCCTCCGGATTAGGTTGGCAGCTCTGCATAAATATTTCTTTACACTATTTTATCTAATTTTATTATTTTTATATAATAAATAATAGAATATGTTACTGAAATAAAGAATAGTGAAATATAGATCTCTAACCAAGTATGAGCAAATAAATAAATAAATAAATAAATAATGAAAATGTATTAATAATTTGTAAGGAGCTGTTTTAGGCAAAATAAGCTATTCTAATAAAGATTTGTTCAAAATTCGTCTAATGTTCTTTAATAAAAACCACACAGTTATTCTTAATTTGATAAAACTCGCCAAAACTTTCGTCGAGGAAAAAAAGTTCAAAAGTATCCATTTAAGACAACGTATATTTTAAAACGTTATTTTTTCATTTGGCAACGTACACTCCTTCTCATATTTATAAGGACACTTTATGTTTTGAAATAACTAATGTAAAAATAATTGTGAACAAGATTATACTAAGTGCACTTAATATATCTAATATTCTAAAAACCAAAACTGCTATAATTTTTTTTAATATGAAACAAAATTAATAAAAAATAGTGCAAAATATTTTTTTCTCCACGTTTTTAGATATTCATAACTATAGGGACAATCAAGATTTTTTCGTTTTATTTAACTTACTAACGGATAAATTACAGTTGGCATGCGAATTTGTTAACTACTGGGCTAGATGAATTCATATTAAGCCTTCAATTTTTCTTGGACGGGCATTACTGATAATTCCTCGAAAAAAAATACGTTTATGCAGTGAAGTACGATAAATGTGTTTTTTAAGTGGAAGGATAATTTCAATCCGCCGAATTTCTAATGAAATTCGAAGATCTAAAATTGCTGAAGGAAATGTGATCAAACGTTGAACTGCTGGTTCGATAGGAGAGAGATCTGATGCAAAATCAGAGTTGTTTTACAGAGATCGAAGACTCATAATTATTCTTACTGTTCTACTCATAATGACTGCTGCTGAATTTGCTCGTAATTTTTAACGAAAGGTTGGGGTTCACATTTATGCATGTTTAAAATAATTAATAATATGTTAAAATGAATAAAAAACCTGTGTTAATCAATAAGCATTTAATGTAGGAAAAAACATCTGTGTTAAAGTTGAATAAAGACAATATTAAATGGTAAAATATTTTCGGACGAAAAACATTTTATTCTTGATTAACCAAATGGTTTTAACAGTTACTGGCAAGATCTGAAGATAGCAAAAGACAGAGCAGATTTTTTAAAGGCAGATATGAATCAAGCATTTTAAAGGTGGATGTATGGTGCTCTGGGGAACTGTTTCTACTGAAGGCAGAATGAATTTAGTAATTTTTTCTATTATTCTGAACATCAAGAGAGTATCCGCAAATTTTAAACGTGGAATTCTCAGATTTTTGTTAGATTTTGGGGGGTAATAATTTTTTTTTCAGGCAAGAATTTCATTTTTGTTCTACTTCTAGAGCAATAGGAAATAGTTTGAAGAAAGAAACTTCCGTATTATTGCCTTTCTTGTGGCCTAAAAGTTGAAAAACCTTAACTTATCATATTAGAAAAGTGCATGCAAGTGAAAAATAATTTTAAATAGTTTAAATGTATTCAGGTAATCATCTATGCTCTATGAAATGGTATTGAAACTGAATATTAAATATATATATATATATATATATATATATATATATATATACCAGAGAGAATGTCTGACTGTTTCACCCCATAAAATATTAATTTAGAGACCCCATAAAATATTAATTTAAAGAATAACTGAAAAAAAATTACTAATTATTCGATCTGTCCTTATAATTGTGAACACCTAAAAAATCATCTGTTTGTCCGTATTTAAAGTTTTTTAAGATAGAAAAACGATAAAACTTTTTAAATATAGTCTATTATTGAAATTCAAATTAATAAAAAATATATTTGTTTAAATAGTAGTGTTCAGTGTTTAGTTAATATAGAAAAACGAGTGTCCTTATAATTATGCGAACCAGTGTATATTAAGGGGACAGAAAAATAATCAAAATTTCTGTATTTTTGAATTAATGAAATTACACCGGAAAATTATTTTAAACAATACTTATATGTTACTTTACTACTTATCATATTAAAAATACCCAAGAATATCTTAAATGTCATCCAGGATAAATTTATGATGTCATTTCATTAATTCAAACGGCCAGAAATTATGATTACTTTTTCCGGCCACCCAGTATATCTGAAAATATTAAGTAACTACGTATAATAGGATATTTTTTATATTTTTGAGAAGATAAACAATTATTATTTATATATATATATATATAAAATAAAATAAAATCAATGTTATGGTTGCTACTACTTTGATAAGAATCGATTAAGCAGGAATGACTACAAGGAATAATTAGCATTTATATTATTTAATTTAAACATGAGTGCAAATAAAACTTTAATATTAATTTTAAAATGTGTAGTTTTATATGGTGAAGATTTTTAGATGCTTGAAGTGAATTCAAGAAAACAACAGTAGTTCATAATTCAATGTACTTTAACCTTTAATTAGATATTGTAAAAGGTTTTATTTGCTATATTTTTGTTTTCTTCAACATTCATAAAAGTCTCTCAAACGGTAGGGCCCGCGTTCGAATCCCGCACAAGGCACGAATGTGTTGTCTCTGTTAAGAGTAGCGATGGCTGCCCGTTGGTTACTCCCTCACTAATGGATTTCAGTTCGGTAACCGCATGCCAATGCTTACTCACTCCCAAGTGCCGTGTCATTAGAATACATATATATAGATTAAATTTGATAACTATTAATGGGACAATAGAATTTTCGTGAAACAATAGAAATAATTGACCAAGCCCGTGCATGCAACCTGGACGAATCAACAACAGGCATAGATCCAACCTGGCTCTTGGTTGAGGAAAAAGGGTCCAGTAATTCAAGAAAGAACTCAACACAACACAAAGTAACTGGTGTTGAAGATGAGGGGGAAAGGGGGGGGGAGAAAGTACTCCACCGTTAAGTTACGTCAATGAAGCTGAAGTAAGGTCTTTTTAGTTTTCTTTAAACACACACACACACATATATATATATATATATATATATATATATATATATATATATATATGCATAAAAGAGAGATTAGAGAAGGATTCGTAAAAATTTTCGATTTCATATTTCCAACGGCTGTACACGTTTTAGATATCCTGAACTCGATTTTACCATTTTTAGATAATACCTGTCTGTCTGTGTTTGTATTTGATAAAACAATTGAGGCAGATATATTTCAAGAACTAATGCTGAGAATTTCAGAAAATTTTATGTTTAGTTCTCTTTAACAAAAATTGGCAAATGTCAACTTTCGATATAAATTCCCTAACAGGTGGTACTACTATGCTGATATCTCATTCCTTTACGTGAAGGCCATATCAAAGAATTTACTGCGTATTACTGTACAATTCATGATACGTCAGAGGTCTACTACGAAACACCATGCTGATTAAATTTGGGGTATTTGGCGCTGCTATATTGCTATATCTCAGCTTGTACAACGTATAAATGCACTGAATATTATATGTGAGATGGTTTTTCATGCAAAAGTATGCTGAGTAATTGTGAGAGAATTTCGGTAGAAATGTGATTCTGCTATTATTCAGAAGTTGCGATTTTACACATAGCTACATATGTAATTTATAGCTGCATATGTAATTTATTTATTGTAAAATGGTCGTACTAAATATTTATTCGTATTAAACGGATTTTTATACTGTTGTACAGAATGGTACAGAAAATATTTTATTATGGTCACAACCTACTAGCTTACTTTATATTTGAAACTCAAATACACTTTTTTCTCCTAAAGATTTCTTTTCATTTGTATTTGTTTACATTCTAAAAACTATTTCTAATTCTAGTTTCAAATAAAATAAAGTATTTGATATTCTAATAAGTAGGAAAAAGATAGGTGACAGATAATGAGAATGGGGGGATTTTTATAGGATTTCATAGGTGCCAATTCCTCCTTTTTTTAGTGAGACTTGATACTGGAAAATTTTTATAACTGTTTCCCAGTTTATTTAATAGTCGAAAATAAATATGGAAAATTCCTTTTTAGATAGAGTGGTTATAAAGCTGATTTAAAAGCTAGAAAGTTTGACAGCTATGGGGTTTATATGATGAATTTAAAAAACGTCTATTTACTTTATGTAATTTTTGATTAAATAAAATTTTCGATTTGAGCTAATAAGTCTTTATAATCTTAATTATTTTAAAACTATATGCAGTAGAACCTCACCTATCCGAGGTAATGTGGACCAAAGCTACCTCGAATAATCGAAAACTCGGATGAAACGGACTCTCTGGTAAATCGAGGGGGAAACGTATACCAAATTTTAAAATGGGTGACAACGTAGTCAATAAACTAAAATAATATATATTTTACATATTTAAATGTAGTCATTTAAAAATACAATACAATACATATATATGTAAATCATAAAATACAGTACTGTATAGTAAAATTTTTCAAAAATGTATCTACGAGATTACCTCGGACAACCCGGAACTCGGTTAATCGGGACTCAGATAACCGCGGCTCTACCGTATATATATATATATATATATATATATATATATATATATATATAAATATTGTGAGCTCATTTCTACATTTAACAATAAATAAAGTATACTAATTATATTATGTTTTTTTTTTTTCAATTACATATTTAAAAAATATGTATATAATAAGACTTAAAATAAATCTAAAAACTTGCCATTTAAAAAAAAAAAAAAAAAAACATTAAGTAATTTTATCATACTTAAATACGATATTTGAAAAATAAAGTAATTCAAATAAAGTCCAAAGTTTACCGACAATTCAAATTAACGAGTAAAGTTAAAAATAAAAGTAAAGTTATAAGTAAAGTTAAAAATAAAAATGAACGATGAACGATGAAATAATTTCGATAAATAGTTATTTTAAATAAAATGATTAATTTAATAAAATACGAAAAGAATTATCTAAAAGTCTAGTTTAATAATTTAAAAAAAAATTAAAAATGCAAGACTTTTTTTTAACTAATTAATTTATTTATTTTGTAAATAAAACTACAAAGTTTATATCTCCATTAGGAAAAATAAATACAAATCTGTAAATGTTTAATTACAAATTATTTTGATATAAATTTAAACACAATAAATTCAAACATAAACATGATAAATATAAGGAGAAATTGTCATGTGTACATATTTTTCCTTAGCTATGCATAGTGATCTGTTTTCTTTTGTATATGATTTTTTTTTTTTTTTAACTGAATAAATAGATTGTCGAAATATATTATTAATAAATATTCCGTTATGTTTTATCTCCATTTAAAGATATAATTCTATATAAAGAAAAAAAACTGAAGCAAATATTGCTTATTTAAATACTCTTAATCAGAAAGTATAATAACATCTAATTAATTTTGAAGAATTTAAACAGAAATTCAACAATGTTTAATTAAGGAAAAATTGAATAAATGTATGTTTCAACGAACTAATTCCAATTTTTATAAAAATTAAAGAAGGAATTTCCGAATGGAAATACATTGTTATTTAAGAGACATAAATGCATTAATATAATTAGAATGGATGGAATTTTATTAAACCAAATTTATTCAAATTAGTTAATAACACTTATTATAAACTTTTTGAATAAATATTAAGTAATGTTTAATCAAATCATTGATATATAATTAGTTTACAATAGATTGTAATATCTTATTGTTGAAATGAAATTGTAATTAAGTATATATAATATATACATTGTATTTAAATGCCATGTTTGAGGATTTCTAGGAGGAGTAGGTGAATCTCCATGCTTTAAAATCATACAGCAATGTACGATCGTAAATGCTTTCCTCACACGTTGTGGGGCACAGAAACATCATAAATAAAAAGACGTTGCTTTTATTAAGGAGAAAACGTGAACTAAAAGAACATAAACCAATAGCATGTGTTCGAAGTTTCGTTCACCGAATTTATGGCAGCTTTCACATCTACGACCCATAGAATTCCGAATATTTCGATTGCATGAATCACAATGTAAAAATCGAGATTTCGATTTGTACACAAATATTCCAGATTTGGTTCTGAAATAGTCCATAATCGAATCAGTTCCAAAGGATAATGCAATCAGTGTTCGATAAAAAAAGTTGTCATCTTTTGAGTGACCACCTAGAATACAGTTGGATGAAACATTTTATAATATTGGCTATTGTTATAAAAATAAAAATGACGAATTTGGTTTTCAAAGTGTTGGTACTTTGAAAATGTTGATGTTTTTCCGTCTTTTAAGGGGAAAACAATGCAAAATAATATCCAATTTCAAAATGCTTTATCCAAATTCTAAATTATTTTAAATCTCTAATTCTTTTACTATACGATTTTTGTATGTAACTCACCACACCTGTGCAATTATTTATTTATTTATTTTATATTTTAATTACCACATCAGTCATAAAATAAGTGAAAAATTTGAAATGTTTATATTTTTTGCAATGCGACTGATTTTGAGAGTTCATAAATAAGATAATAATTTCGTAATTTTAAGATGAATGCCAATTTTTGGTACAAGTACACTGCTTAACGTTCATACTAAATTTTAAAAGAATAGTATGAAAAAAAAAAAAAAAAAAAAAACAAGGAGTTACTGGTTACTTCCGAGGTTATTTCCAACTGGTTATATCCACACAAAACCCGAGGAAAAATAAAGTTTAAAATTTTATAAAATCTTTTTAAATAATTTTTGAACTAATGTAGGTACAGGGTGATTACAATTAAAGTTATGATTACACAATGCTATAATTTTAAAATCACTGCTCAGAATGACTTGACACTTTACCAGAACAATCTTAAGGGGATAGCCTACTTTGAAAATTGGAAAAATGAATTTTTTAATGGGAAAATGAAATTTTTAATCAACTTTAAGAATTAAAATAAATAAATAAATAAATAAAAAATAAAAAATACATGTACATTTTTTTTTTGTGTGTGTGTTTGTATGTGTATTAACTAGTATAGCATTACTCTATCATCAAAAATATTGTTTTCATTTACTTTACAATAGAAAAAATTTAGAACATTATTTTATTGCAGATTATTCTTAAGAGTGCTTCTTCAGATATGAACTTAAAATTTTTCTCATTCATACATTTTGACTTAATGAATAAAATGAAGTAAAAATAAGAAGTTCTGTTCAATAGAAAAAATAATATATGATTGTAGAAATATAAAAATTTTAATAGTAATTTCATATTTACAAGTTAATTATTAATTAAATTCCATATTATTAAAATAATTGAAACTTTTTAGATTAGATTCTCGATTTGCATGTTTTGTTTCATTTGATGTAAAAAAAAATTAAGGATAAGCGAAATTGTAATGCATATATCTTGAGCGCAATGAGAAAGCACATTTGAAAATAATATGCAATAAAATAATATTTTAAAAACAATCTATTTTAAAATAAAGCAAAATAATATTTTTAATCAATAGAATAATGTCATACTAGTTAACACAAAAAAAGTTTTGTTTGTACATGCTTTCATTCTTTTTTTTTTTTTTTTTTTTAATTCTCAAATTTGATCAATTTTTTTTTCATTTTTCTAATTTTTAAAAGTAGGTTGTTTTAAGAGTAGACGATTGAATTTTCTTTATCGAAGGGGAAAAGAGTTCCAAATTGTACCATTAATCATCCATAAGTTGTTTGTTTCAAGAAGCTCCTCTTATTGTCTTGTCACTATGACTGCTTCCGCTGTAAACACGTATTCCTGTCTTTATGCTGAAAAAATTGTCCTAAACTCTTGGAGTCTATTGATTCCTTCGGTTCTATGCTAACAACGTTATTTTGGCGTTTCCCCTGACATTACCCTGCCAGTGCCACCTGTAGGGGTACTTTAGAACTATTTTTTTCCTCTACCAAACAAATTCTATTTGTCTCAGATTATTATAGTAAAATAACAAGTTATTGTGGCAAGTAGTTTTAAAATTATAGCTTTTAAAAAATTTAACTTTATATTCACTCTGTAAAATGATATTAATTTAAAGGTAAATATAGTTTTGTAAATTTTAAATAACTGTTTGGCTATATTTAATGGCATTCATATTGATAATTTTCATCCTTTCTTGTTTTACTTCATATGAATAATTGGTTTGAAACGTTAAAAGAAATTAATTGAAAGAAATAAAATTTTAAATAAAATTTTCGATACTAATTCAGTTTTAAAAATACAATTTTCTTTTATTCTTTGAAAGAGGATTTTTTTTTTTTTTTTTTTTAAACAACAAATTATTGTTTTTTGAATTAGAAATTAAATTAAATTGAAATCTACGATAATAAATGTACATCTTTTCTTTAAAATATATTACAATCCGAACAGTCGCGCGGTCTTATTTCCCATAGACATATCGCTGCCTACTTTGTACATGCTTGTTTTCAACTAGTGTGCAAAACAGGCTTTAGAGCTACAGACAAAACATGACCGAAAAACACACAAAATTTATTTGTAAAAATACTCAACAATATATTCTGTTAAAAATTCTGGTATAAAAGTAATAGTTTTAAAATATGATGATTGAAGGAGCCTTAGAAAAAATCTCTTTTGCATGTATTTAACATTAAATTAGTTTTAGATTTACATATCGGTGAATGTAGAAATATTAAACATGTGTGTTAAAAATTAAAAATGTATACAATATTTGATTTCCTTGCACACACATAAATTATAATTCAGTAAAAACATTTTATTATACTTCAACAATTATATATTTATAAATATTCATAAATATTTATAAACAAAACATATATGTGATATTATTAATATATATATATATATATATATATATATATATATAGAAACGTAAATTATATTGCATGCTTATATATATATTATGAATACCTGAATACCTTTTCAGACATTTATATATATGTATATAGAATATAAGTATTTACTGAAACTTTTATTATGTATCTTTAAACAACATATTTAGTATTGCGGTGTAACGTAACAGATAAAAATTTATTCATGGAATAGTATTTGCAAATGATTAATTGCTTATCCTTGAATGTAATGTGTTATAGGAAAGAATACAAAATTAATAAGCCTTTCCTCGAAAATAAATTACGAAGCATTAAAGGTAATTAAGACTCACCATGCGTAAATATTCAATATATATTTTGACAGGTAATTTTTTATCTTGAGGTGTAATCGATTCAAGCTCATATTTTTCAGAGTAGGTACAATGTATTTCCATATATGTCAAACAAACTGCTAAATTGAAAGAATACTCTACGTATTCTGAAATTTTAGCTAATGATAAATAGTTACATTGTTAATTTAAAGCTTTAGTAACAGATAATTGTTTTGCTTTGTTATGAGGGCGGATGCCTGTATCTTTTAGACAAAATAGATTAAAGTAAAGGGGTTTTGGGATCTTTTAAAACAAATTTAAATAATCAATTTATAGCTTATATCAAATGAAAATCTTACGCAATGCGCTCTCTCAAATGAAATTTTATTAAAGACCGCAATTCAATTACTATTATTTTATACTTTTTTGAAATTTGAACTTTTTTTTAAAATCACTTTAACATTTTCTAACAAAGTTGAAATGTGTTTATGACTTCGGTTTGTCTGTCTATCCGTCTGTCCGTCCGCACTCCTAACTCCCGTAAATATTCATGGAATTTCATAAAACTTATATACGTTGTTCAAGATCAGTATAGGACGTTCCCTATTCAAAATGGGGATAAATACCACAACAGTTTTTTCTACAGGGATACTCGAAATAATTTCAAAGCATTGCGCCCTATGAGAGATATTTTTATAAATAATATTTTAAGACAGCTATTTCGCGCAAATCATAATGAAATAACAATACACATGCACAATAAAATGCTTTCTATAGGATGTAGTATTAATAGTATTAAGATTTACAGGACTATACAAAAATATACAGTTACATTAATGGCTATAATTGGAAATTCGCCGGAGTTGCATTTTCGTTTGCATTAATCGCTTTCAACAATTTCTAACGATATTTAATAGTGATTATTATATGAATTCGTCTATATGTCTGTCCGGCTATCCGGCTGTCCAGCTGTCTATCTGCTCCCAAACTTTCGTAAATATTCACGGAATTTGTTGACACTGATACATGTTAATTAAGTTTATAATAAAATGATCCGGATTTTAAATAGGGTGGGTAAAATTACTGGACACCCAAAAATATTCCAAAGCATTGTGTTCTGCGCCGTAAAAAAAAAAAAAAAAAAAAATCCTGTAAGATTACGGGGAAAGCCCGGCAGTAGAGGTTCCAGACAAAGTACGTAAAAAAAAAATAGACTATAAATTACGTATATAATGACCTTAAATTATGTTACATACCCGTAAGAAAAAAAATTATGCCCGTAAAAAACATTAAACCAATTCTTTTTTTTCTTTTTCTTTTTCTTTCTTTTTTTTTTTTTTTTTTTTTTTTTACGGGCTTTCCCCGTAGTCATACGGAATTTTAGTTAACAGTGTATGAGAGATTTCTATGAATTATATTTTAATACTTTTATTTTGAACAAATCATAATGAAATTGACATGCACCATTTATGTACACAAGGAATGCTTTCTATAGACTACAGTGTTTTGTTAAAACCTTTTTGTAAAAAAAAAAAAAAAAGAATCAATAACTTTGCTTTAAACTATCACATATCTATGATTCAACCATTGGTATTGACGAATTATTTTCAAAGATCTATAATATCTATTGAAATTTTATACTCTACATAGGAGGTACTTTCCCCACGGGTGTTCAATGTCTCTACATGTATGAAAGAAAAAAAAATTCCCGGTTGACTTTTACTATCATAAATATTTATTTTTAATTGAAAATTGAAAATTTTAAAATAATTCTTATTGTGCAAATTTATATGATATTTTGTCGTATGCTACAATATTAAAAATAATTAAAAAATGAGATTACAGCGCCACTTGTTGCGAGATTTATCCTTAAAAGTAATCAACAACTGCTTTTTTCAAAATCGAACTAAATATAAAGTTTCTTTAAATTTCGTTCATTTTTTCGCGAGATACAGCGTCCAAAGTATTTGCACACAAAGAGATAGAGAAACACACACAAAGAGATAGACAAACATTCTCTATAAATGGTCAGAACATCTCAAGACGTTTAAATCCACTGAAAACCTGAAGCCTTAATTTTTCAGAATACTTTCTTCATATATGTATAGAAGAAAGTAAAAAGCATCATCAAGATTTTACGGTTAAATGACTTGAATAAAGCAGCATATTTGGCAACGTCCGGTTAAAATATACTTCAAAATTAAATTCTGTTTAGGACAGAATTTTAACTTCTGAATTTCGTGAGAGAAAAAAATTTCAAATGGTTTCATGAGCAGATAACCAGTAATTTTTTAATCGATTAATTTTGTATTTAGTGAATTATAATTACTTTTTATTCTTTATGTTTGAAATTTTTATGGTTTTGTAATTTACACTTTCTCTGACAAAATGTTCACTTATTTACTTATTCACTTTATTTACGTACAAAACAACAAATAAAATTTGAATCTTAAAACACTATTTACGAGTTTTTGATAAAATACTTTTTTTTTTTATGTAATTTTGTGAAGATAAACTTTATTACCGAAACGAATAACTCTGCTGTTTTCTTATTAATTCTTCCCTCTATTGGGAAATGAATTTTCAGCTACCTCATAAAAGGTTCGCTCACTTGCTTTATAATTAAGTCATTCAGAGTAAATTTCTGGGGTTTAATACAAGAATGTACATAAAAATATTTGTATCGAAAAGATACTCTTTTAATTTTATAATAATGGGCTTGCTAAAAATAGAAATAATAAATATTACATTATCGATTATAGAAGCTTAAGGTTATTTTTAGAGTTTAAATTTTATTTTATAGGTGTAAAAATTTAGAATTTTTCTGTAAAAATGATTTTTGTAATACTGTAACACTTTATCTGTAGTTATTTTTATTTCATTTAGACTTTGGTTTTATGCGTTAAATTTTGTATAATACAGTTTTTTTTCCCCGTAAAGGCAAATCTAAAATGATATTTTAGAAAATAACGATTAAAATATGAAAACCATTTAACAGCATTTTGATAAAAATACTTTGAAATAACATTTTTATGTCATGTATTATTCGTTTAAGATAAGAATTTTAAACCAAACTTATAATATTTTTATTGAAATATTTTTGGATATTTACACGATCGATCACTTTAGTAAATGGTTTATGTGAGGCAGTATGAAGATATATCTTATTTTTGTTAGTGCACATGTCTAGTTTTAGTTTTCTTCGTTAAAAATTATGATAGATAATATTGTTTACTGTAGGTATTTATGTGAAATATATATTTATCAAATGAAATTAATTGCAATTAATAGGAAAAATATAACATAAATTATTACCATTAAAGTCTTAAAAATCGGTATCTGTCTCATATAGGCTTTAGTGGTTTTGTCCGAACTAGATATTTTTCCCGAAAAATAAAGGAAGGCATTTCATGATTTAAAAGTGGTACACAGTTTTATATTCAGGTATTATACATTTATTTTTTTAATCGTAATTAATTGAAATATGTACTGTTTTAGTCGCTCTTTTACTGCACAGTGTTTAATCAAATTATAAGATTTTTTTTTTTTTTTTTTTTTTTTTTTGACATATTTTCGATTATCTAAAACACTACTAGACTAAATGGCCTGAAACGTTATACATGCAAAGAACTTTTATAATCCCATATTTTCCATGATCTATTTAGTCCACATTGCAATAAGGAGACCAAACACATATTGAAGAATTGCGAAAATACTTTGAATCACTCTGTATCACAAAAAGGTAAAAATGACTTATAACTTTAATACATTATTGCACATACTATGTATAATATTAATATGTTTTGGTGTGGGAAATGCAGTAATATTTAGGCATATATATGTATATGTGTGTGTGTATACACACACACACATATATATATACATTTTTTTTTCAAAAATTACTATTTTATTTTATTTTATTTATTTATTTATTTATTTATTTGCTTGGATTTCCATAAAATTTTAAAATTAGCAAAACATTAGAGAAACATTATTCTGAAACATAAAATTTATACATGTAATATTCGTTAAGATACGAGCATTTTTAGTAAATAACATTTTACTGCGCATGCGATATGCAAAATTATTGCATAGATTGAAAGCTAGATATATTGAGCAACTTTTGTCAAAAGTTCATTTGAGCAGAGTAAAAATTAAGCAAATTGTCGGCAAAAGAACGATCTAGAATTTAGATAATTTCTAGAGTTGAAATTTAATAAGTGGTTTTACACATGCCATTTGTTTAATTTGAAGATAACATTACTTCAATCACGTTGCAAAAGTTATTTTTTGTGAACAACCCCTAATAAACTCACAAATCTTAGTAAATAAATAAAAATATGTTAAAGCTACATGACTATAATGGGTTTTTCACGAAAAAGAACTTTTGCAATGCTGTTGAAATAATTGGATCTTTAAATTAACCCTACAAGGCTCAATTTTTTTTTAGTGCGCGACAAAAATATACAGGTTGTAATTAGTTTAGAAGATAGGAAAAACTTATAAAAATAGAAATAAAGCCATATTTTACGGGAAATTCAACTTTTTAGTTCAACGTACCGTATGTGGAACATACATAAAAATATGATTTACTAATACGTTTACTATTGTAATATAAAAAAAAAAAAAAAAAAAAAAAAAAAAAAAACTTACCTCTGCAAAATATACACTTCGTTATAACACACAGTATTTTCTTTCGAGTCAAAACTGTTCAATAACTATTTTTTTTTTATTTTTCATTTCAGACAAACGACTGACTTATCACTTTCATTCAAATTTCACACTGAGTGCACTATAACAAAAACATGAACGACATCTTTAGGTAAAGATTCGTATTACTACATTTCTAAATGTCAGTAGCTTCTATAAAGATGTCAAGAGATGTCGCTACTAATAGTTTTATAGCTATAGGAACGATTAAAGTCGGTGTTCCACATATAGAACTGGGTGCCTTGTAGGGTTAAATACGCAGCATGTGAAAAACCCCTTACGAAATTTCAACTTTCGAAAATATCTGAAATCTAGCTTGTTCATTTGCCGGCAATTTGCTTAATTTTTACTTTATTCAAATGAGCTTTTGACAAAAGTTTCTCAATATATCTTGCTTTCAACCTAGACAATAAAATGTTTTCTATCTTTCGCGCATGCGCAGAAAAATAATATTTAAAATATATTATTAGATTATCAATGAATATTATAGGCGTGAATTTTATGTTACAGAAAAATGTTTGTCTAATTTTTTATCAATTGTTCAGCAAGTTTTGTAAAATTTTATGGAAATCCTTTCTAGTTATAAGCAAAAAACTTGTAAAAAGAATTGTAATTTTTGAAAATTATATTATATCCTCCTAAATAATTACGCCATTCCCGTACCAAAACACACAAATATTGTACATAGTATTTGCAACAATGTATTAAAGTTATAAGTTATTTGAAGCTTTTTATGATACAGGGTGGTCCAAAGTATTTTCTCTATTCTTTAACCTGTAGTTGATTCCTTAAATGCATCCTGGACTAAATCGATAGTGGAAACAATGCGTTTTTAAATGTTCTTTGCATGTATTAAGTTCCAGGCTATTTTCATTTAATATTTTTTAGAAAATCTAAAAAAAAAATATCAAATTAAAAACGATTTCTAATAATTTGATCACGCACTGCAATTAAAGCTACTATAATAGTGTAACATATTTTATTAACTATACAGGATGAATTATTTCGATTTCTTGTACTTGTTTCTTATCCTTCTTAAATAGGGAATATACTGGAAAATAAATTTGCAATTACCTTGTAAAAGATTTGCTTGCTTTATAATTAAGTCATACAGGAGAAATTACTGGAATTTAATAAAGAAATATACACAAAGAAAAATTTTACTTTGAGAAGACAGGTTTTAATTTTATAGTAATAGACTTGCTAAATGTAGGAGCAATTAATATTAGTTTATCATATTTGGAAGCTAGAGATTATGTTTGGAGTTTAAATTTTATTTTACGACCGAAACTTTTTGAAGTTTCATGCTAAAATGAGATGTTTTGTAGTACTGTATCATTAACTATCATCCCTTTGTTTACACTTTAGGTTTTAGTATTAAACTTTGTTAAAAATACAGTTTTATTCAGAGAATTTCATTCTAGAAAAATAGTTAAGGAAGTAACGCTTAAAATATCTCCTAAATAATAAAAGCGCTTGTTCGAAACTATTGTCATAGCTAAAATAATTTATTGGATTAAGAAATTAAAGTTTTATCCATGGTTTGAAAAAGAATAAAATAGTAAAAAGGAATTGGCAATTTCTTTGATAATAAAAGCTTTGTATCAACGAGATAAATAAAGTGGAGTGAAATATGGTAACACTGACATGGTCCAACATGAGTCATGTGACATGAACCCTCCATGCGTTGGTTCCTTGGTAACAACTTATTTTCAATAAATTACTATGGCAACGGTTTGGTTGGTTTGGTTTGTTGGGTTTTACGTCGCACTAGTGCTGCGCAGATGGGTAATTGGCGACGTTTTGGGACTTACCCCTAGATGTGGTCCGGAGACATGCCATCGAAATTTTGATCCTCCACGGAAGGGATGGCTCTCCCGCTTCGTTGACCCCCAGAGGTATAATTTTTGATGGGAACATGGAGGACATTGCGGCCACGACAGATTTTACGTGCACCAGCCACCATTAGCGCAACGGTTTGGAGAATGTACTTGGCAAAAAGTCATAACCGCCAATGTTTTTGTTTACTTATATAGTTTAATATTCTTTTGTTCTAAATCATTTCGGTTTTTATTTTATCTCTTTTTTATTTCGTTTAGTCGAAGTTTAATCGGCAAAAAAACTTAAAAATAGTTGAAAAATTATATTTGTTGTTAAATTTAGCTCTTTAGAAGTTTAACTTTTCTTTTATAAACACTTTTAAATTTTGTTGGGAAACGATGAAAAAAAAAGTATTTTATTATTTATTGTAATGTGAAATATGTGAAAAATTACATTAAAAGCAATTTATTTCAGTCATGGGACTTTCGTGTTATCTAATAATAATGATAATTTGCCGAACTGAAATTTTAAATGCCAAAATAGCGATAAAGGTCCAAACGTAACAATCTGTTGGTTCATATCACGTGATTCATATTGAACCACGGAAATCGAATCCTTTATCCACTGAATCAGCACTCTAATTTATTTATCTCGTTGCTTTGTATTCCTGGGGTAAACGTTCGAAAATAGCTAAAACAATTTATTGAATTTAGTTTATGACTGTAAAATTTTATCAGTGGTTTCAAAAGGATTAAAAAAAAAAAAAGAAAAGAAAAAATTAACAGAAAAATTGCATCACATTTGCAACAATATACTGGAAAAATAAAATGAAACACCAGCTTCTTCTAACGATATTTAATAGTGATTATTATATGAATTCGTCTATATGTCTGTCCGGCTATCCGGCTGTCCAGCTGTCTATCTGCTCCCAAACTTTCGTAAATATTCACGGAATTTGTTGACACTGATACATGTTAATTAAGTTTATAATAAAATGATCCGGATTTTAAATAGGGTGGGTAAAATTACTGGACACCCAAAAATATTCCAAAGCATTGTGTTCTGCGCCGTAAAAAAAAAAAAAAAAAAAAATCCTGTAAGATTACGGGGAAAGCCCGGCAGTAGAGGTTCCAGACAAAGTACGTAAAAAAAAAATAGACTATAAATTACGTATATAATGACCTTAAATTATGTTACATACCCGTAAGAAAAAAAATTATGCCCGTAAAAAACATTAAACCAATTCTTTTTTTTCTTTTTCTTTTCCTTTCTTTTTTTTTTTTTTTTTTTTTACGGGCTTTCCCCGTAGTCATACGGAATTTTAGTTAACAGTGTATGAGAGATTTCTATGAATTATATTTTAATACTTTTATTTTGAACAAATCATAATGAAATTGACATGCACCATTTATGTACACAAGGAATGCTTTCTATAGACTACAGTGTTTTGTTAAAACCTTTTTGTAAAAAAAAAAAAAAAAAGAATCAATAACTTTGCTTTAAACTATCACATATCTATGATTCAACCATTGGTATTGACGAATTATTTTCAAAGATCTATAATATCTATTGAAATTTTATACTCTACATAGGAGGTACTTTCCCCACGGGTGTTCAATGTCTCTACATGTATGAAAGAAAAAAAAATTCCCGGTTGACTTTTACTATCATAAATATTTATTTTTAATTGAAAATTGAAAATTTTAAAATAATTCTTATTGTGCAAATTTATATGATATTTTGTCGTATGCTACAATATTAAAAATAATTAAAAAATGAGATTACAGCGCCACTTGTTGCGAGATTTATCCTTAAAAGTAATCAACAACTGCTTTTTTCAAATTCGAACTAAATATAAAGTTTCTTTAAATTTCGTTCATTTTTTCGCGAGATACAGCGTCCAAAGTATTTGCACACAAAGAGATAGAGAAACACACACAAAGAGATAGACAAACATTCTCTATAAATGGTCAGAACATCTCAAGACGTTTAAATCCACTGAAAACCTGAAGCCTTAATTTTTCAGAATACTTTCTTCATATATGTATAGAAGAAAGTAAAAAGCATCATCAAGATTTTACGGTTAAATGACTTGAATAAAGCAGCATATTTGGCAACGTCCGGTTAAAATATACTTCAAAATTAAATTCTGTTTAGGACAGAATTTTAACTTCTGAATTTCGTGAGAGAAAAAAATTTCAAATGGTTTCATGAGCAGATAACCAGTAATTTTTTAATCGATTAATTTTGTATTTAGTGAATTATAATTACTTTTTATTCTTTATGTTTGAAATTGTTATGGTTTTGTAATTTACACTTTCTCTGACAAAATGTTCACTTATTTACTTATTCACTTTATTTACGTACAAAACAACAAATAAAATTTGAATCTTAAAACACTATTTACGAGTTTTTGATAAAATACTTTTTTTTTTTATGTAATTTTGTGAAGATAAACTTTATTACCGAAACGAATAACTCTGCTGTTTTCTTATTAATTCTTCCCTCTATTGGGAAATGAATTTTCAGCTACCTCATAAAAGGTTCGCTCACTTGCTTTATAATTAAGTCATTCAGAGTAAATTTCTGGGGTTTAATACAAGAATGTACATAAAAATATTTGTATCGAAAAGATACTCTTTTAATTTTATAATAATGGGCTTGCTAAAAATAGAAATAATAAATATTACATTATCGATTATAGAAGCTTAAGGTTATTTTTAGAGTTTAAATTTTATTTTATAGGTGTAAAAATTTAGAATTTTTCTGTAAAAATGATTTTTGTAATACTGTAACACTTTATCTGTAGTTATTTTTATTTCATTTAGACTTTGGTTTTATGCGTTAAATTTTGTATAATACAGTTTTTTTTCCCCGTAAAGGCAGTTCTAAAATGATATTTTAGAAAATAACGATTAAAATATGAAAACCATTTAACAGCATTTTGATAAAAATACTTTGAAATAACATTTTTATGTCATGTATTATTCGTTTAAGATAAGAATTTTAAACCAAACTTATAATATTTTTATTGAAATATTTTTGGATATTTACACGATCGATCACTTTAGTAAATGGTTTATGTGAGGCAGTATGAAGATATATCTTATTTTTGTTAGTGCACATGTCTAGTTTTAGTTTTCTTCGTTAAAAATTATGATAGATAATATTGTTTACTGTAGGTATTTATGTGAAATATATATTTATCAAATGAAATTAATTGCAATTAATAGGAAAAATATAACATAAATTATTACCATTAAAGTCTTAAAAATCGGTATCTGTCTCATATAGGCTTTAGTGGTTTTGTCCGAACTAGATATTTTTCCCGAAAAATAAAGGAAGGCATTTCATGATTTAAAAGTGGTACACAGTTTTATATTCAGGTATTATACATTTATTTTTTTAATCGTAATTAATTGAAATATGTACTGTTTTAGTCGCTCTTTTACTGCACAGTGTTTAATCAAATTATAAGATTTTTTTTTTTTTTTTTTGACATATTTTCGATTATCTAAAACACTACTAGACTAAATGGCCTGAAACGTTATACATGCAAAGAACTTTTATAATCCCATATTTTCCATGATCTATTTAGTCCACATTGCAATAAGGAGACCAAACACATATTGAAGAATTGCGAAAATACTTTGAATCACTCTGTATCACAAAAAGGTAAAAATGACTTATAACTTTAATACATTATTGCACATACTATGTATAATATTAATATGTTTTGGTGTGGGAAATGCAGTAATATTTAGGCATATATATGTATATGTGTGTGTGTATACACACACACACATATATATATACATTTTTTTTTTCAAAAATTACTATTTTATTTTATTTTATTTATTTATTTATTTATTTATTTGCTTGGATTTCCATAAAATTTTAAAATTAGCAAAACATTAGAGAAACATTATTCTGAAACATAAAATTTATACATGTAATATTCGTTAAGATACGAGCATTTTTAGTAAATAACATTTTACTGCGCATGCGATATGCAAAATTATTGCATAGATTGAAAGCTAGATATATTGAGCAACTTTTGTCAAAAGTTCATTTGAGCAGAGTAAAAATTAAGCAAATTGTCGGCAAAAGAACGATCTAGAATTTAGATAATTTCTAGAGTTGAAATTTAATAAGTGGTTTTACACATGCCATTTGTTTAATTTGAAGATAACATTACTTCAATCACGTTGCAAAAGTTATTTTTTGTGAACAACCCCTAATAAACTCACAAATCTTAGTAAATAAATAAAAATATGTTAAAGCTACATGACTATAATGGGTTTTTCACGAAAAAGAACTTTTGCAATGCTGTTGAAATAATTGGATCTTTAAATTAACCCTACAAGGCTCAATTTTTTTTTAGTGCGCGACAAAAATATACAGGTTGTAATTAGTTTAGAAGATAGGAAAAACTTATAAAAATAGAAATAAAGCCATATTTTACGGGAAATTCAACTTTTTAGTTCAACGTACCGTATGTGGAACATACATAAAAATATGATTTACTAATACGTTTACTATTGTAATATAAAAAAAAAAAAAAAAAAAAAAAAAAACTTACCTCTGCAAAATATACACTTCGTTATAACACACAATATTTTCTTTCGAGTCAAAACTGTTCAATAACTATTTTTTTTTTATTTTTCATTTCAGACAAACGACTGACGTATCACTTTCATTCAAATTTCACACTGAGTGCACTATAACAAAAACATGAACGACATCTTTAGGTAAAGATTCGTATTACTACATTTCTAAATGTCAGTAGCTTCTATAAAGGTGTCAAGAGATGTCGCTACTAATAGTTTTATAGCTATAGGAACGATTAAAGTCGGTGTTCCACATATAGAACTGGGTGCCTTGTAGGGTTAAATACGCAGCATGTGAAAAACCCCTTACGAAATTTCAACTTTCGAAAATATCTGAAATCTAGCTTGTTCATTTGCCGGCAATTTGCTTAATTTTTACTTTATTCAAATGAGCTTTTGACAAAAGTTTCTCAATATATCTTGCTTTCAACCTAGACAATAAAATGTTTTCTATCTTTCGCGCATGCGCAGAAAAATAATATTTAAAATATATTATTAGATTATCAATGAATATTATAGGCGTGAATTTTATGTTACAGAAAAATGTTTGTCTAATTTTTTATCAATTGTTCAGCAAGTTTTGTAAAATTTTATGGAAATCCTTTCTAGTTATAAGCAAAAAACTTGTAAAAAGAATTGTAATTTTTGAAAATTATATTATATCCTCCTAAATAATTACGCCATTCCCGTACCAAAACACACAAATATTGTACATAGTATTTGCAACAATGTATTAAAGTTATAAGTTATTTGAAGCTTTTTATGATACAGGGTGGTCCAAAGTATTTTCTCTATTCTTTAACCTGTAGTTGATTCCTTAAATGCATCCTGGACTAAATCGATAGTGGAAACAATGCGTTTTTAAATGTTCTTTGCATGTATTAAGTTCCAGGCTATTTTCATTTAATATTTTTTAGAAAATCTAAAAAAAAAATATCAAATTAAAAACGATTTCTAATAATTTGATCACGCACTGCAATTAAAGCTACTATAATAGTGTAACATATTTTATTAACTATACAGGATGAATTATTTCGATTTCTTGTACTTGTTTCTTATTCTTCTTAAATAGGGAATATACTGGAAAATAAATTTGCAATTACCTTGTAAAAGATTTGCTTGCTTTATAATTAAGTCATACAGGAGAAATTACTGGAATTTAATAAAGAAATATACACAAAGAAAAATTTTACTTTGAGAAGACAGGTTTTAATTTTATAGTAATAGACTTGCTAAATGTAGGAGCAATTAATATTAGTTTATCATATTTGGAAGCTAGAGATTATGTTTGGAGTTTAAATTTTATTTTACGACCGAAACTTTTTGAAGTTTCATGCTAAAATGAGATGTTTTGTAGTACTGTATCATTAACTATCATCCCTTTGTTTACACTTTAGGTTTTAGTATTAAACTTTGTTAAAAATACAGTTTTATTCAGAGAATTTCATTCTAGAAAAATAGTTAAGGAAGTAACGCTTAAAATATCTCCTAAATAATAAAAGCGCTTGTTCGAAACTATTGTCATAGCTAAAATAATTTATTGGATTAAGAAATTAAAGTTTTATCCATGGTTTGAAAAAGAATAAAATAGTAAAAAGGAATTGGCAATTTCTTTGATAATAAAAGCTTTGTATCAACGAGATAAATAAAGTGGAGTGAAATATGGTAACACTGACATGGTCCAACATGAGTCATGTGACATGAACCCTCCATGCGTTGGTTCCTTGGTAACAACTTATTTTCAATAAATTACTATGGCAACGGTTTGGTTGGTTTGGTTTGTTGGGTTTTACGTCGCACTAGTGCTGCGCAGATGGGTAATTGGCGACGTTTTGGGACTTACCCCTAGATGTGGTCCGGAGACATGCCATCGAAATTTTGATCCTCCACGGAAGGGATGGCTCTCCCGCTTCGTTGACCCCCAGAGGTATAATTTTTGATGGGAACATGGAGGACATTGCGGCCACGACAGATTTTACGTGCACCAGCCACCATTAGCGCAACGGTTTGGAGAATGTACTTGGCAAAAAGTCATAACCGCCAATGTTTTTGTTTACTTATATAGTTTAATATTCTTTTGTTCTAAATCATTTCGGTTTTTATTTTATCTCTTTTTTATTTCGTTTAGTCGAAGTTTAATCGGCAAAAAAACTTAAAAATAGTTGAAAAATTATATTTGTTGTTAAATTTAGCTCTTTAGAAGTTTAACTTTTCTTTTATAAACACTTTTAAATTTTGTTGGGAAACGATGAAAAAAAAAGTATTTTATTATTTATTGTAATGTGAAATATGTGAAAAATTACATTAAAAGCAATTTATTTCAGTCATGGGACTTTCGTGTTATCTAATAATAATGATAATTTGCCGAACTGAAATTTTAAATGCCAAAATAGCGATAAAGGTCCAAACGTAACAATCTGTTGGTTCATATCACGTGATTCATATTGAACCACGGAAATCGAATCCTTTATCCACTGAATCAGCACTCTAATTTATTTATCTCGTTGCTTTGTATTCCTGGGGTAAACGTTCGAAAATAGCTAAAACAATTTATTGAATTTAGTTTATGACTGTAAAATTTTATCAGTGGTTTCAAAAGGATTAAAAAAAAAAAAAAAGAAAAGAAAAAATTAACAGAAAAATTGCATCACATTTGCAACAATATACTGGAAAAATAAAATGAAACACCAGCTTCTTCTAACGATATTTAATAGTGATTATTATATGAATTCGTCTATATGTCTGTCCGGCTATCCGGCTGTCCAGCTGTCTATCTGCTCCCAAACTTTCGTAAATATTCACGGAATTTGTTGACACTGATACATGTTAATTAAGTTTATAATAAAATGATCCGGATTTTAAATAGGGTGGGTAAAATTACTGGACACCCAAAAATATTCCAAAGCATTGTGTTCTGCGCCGTAAAAAAAAAAAAAAAAAAAAATCCTGTAAGATTACGGGGAAAGCCCGGCAGTAGAGGTTCCAGACAAAGTACGTAAAAAAAAAATAGACTATAAATTACGTATATAATGACCTTAAATTATGTTACATACCCGTAAGAAAAAAAATTATGCCCGTAAAAAACATTAAACCAATTCTTTTTTTTCTTTTTCTTTTTCTTTCTTTTTTTTTTTTTTTTTTTTTTTTTTACGGGCTTTCCCCGTAGTCATACGGAATTTTAGTTAACAGTGTATGAGAGATTTCTATGAATTATATTTTCATACTTTTATTTTGAACAAATCATAATGAAATTGACATGCACCATTTATGTACACAAGGAATGCTTTCTATAGACTACAGTGTTTTGTTAAAACCTTTTTGTAAAAAAAAAAAAAAAAAGAATCAATAACTTTGCTTTAAACTATCACATATCTATGATTCAACCATTGGTATTGACGAATTATTTTCAAAGATCTATAATATCTATTGAAATTTTATACTCTACATAGGAGGTACTTTCCCCACGGGTGTTCAATGTCTCTACATGTATGAAAGAAAAAAAAATTCCCGGTTGACTTTTACTATCATAAATATTTATTTTTAATTGAAAATTGAAAATTTTAAAATAATTCTTATTGTGCAAATTTATATGATATTTTGTCGTATGCTACAATATTAAAAATAATTAAAAAATGAGATTACAGCGCCACTTGTTGCGAGATTTATCCTTAAAAGTAATCAACAACTGCTTTTTTCAAATTCGAACTAAATATAAAGTTTCTTTAAATTTCGTTCATTTTTTCGCGAGATACAGCGTCCAAAGTATTTGCACACAAAGAGATAGAGAAACACACACAAAGAGATAGACAAACATTCTCTATAAATGGTCAGAACATCTCAAGACGTTTAAATCCACTGAAAACCTGAAGCCTTAATTTTTCAGAATACTTTCTTCATATATGTATAGAAGAAAGTAAAAAGCATCATCAAGATTTTACGGTTAAATGACTTGAATAAAGCAGCATATTTGGCAACGTCCGGTTAAAATATACTTCAAAATTAAATTCTGTTTAGGACAGAATTTTAACTTCTGAATTTCGTGAGAGAAAAAAATTTCAAATGGTTTCATGAGCAGATAACCAGTAATTTTTTAATCGATTAATTTTGTATTTAGTGAATTATAATTACTTTTTATTCTTTATGTTTGAAATTGTTATGGTTTTGTAATTTACACTTTCTCTGACAAAATGTTCACTTATTTACTTATTCACTTTATTTACGTACAAAACAACAAATAAAATTTGAATCTTAAAACACTATTTACGAGTTTTTGATAAAATACTTTTTTTTTTTATGTAATTTTGTGAAGATAAACTTTATTACCGAAACGAATAACTCTGCTGTTTTCTTATTAATTCTTCCCTCTATTGGGAAATGAATTTTCAGCTACCTCATAAAAGGTTCGCTCACTTGCTTTATAATTAAGTCATTCAGAGTAAATTTCTGGGGTTTAATACAAGAATGTACATAAAAATATTTGTATCGAAAAGATACTCTTTTAATTTTATAATAATGGGCTTGCTAAAAATAGAAATAATAAATATTACATTATCGATTATAGAAGCTTAAGGTTATTTTTAGAGTTTAAATTTTATTTTATAGGTGTAAAAATTTAGAATTTTTCTGTAAAAATGATTTTTGTAATACTGTAACACTTTATCTGTAGTTATTTTTATTTCATTTAGACTTTGGTTTTATGCGTTAAATTTTGTATAATACAGTTTTTTTTCCCCGTAAAGGCAGTTCTAAAATGATATTTTAGAAAATAACGATTAAAATATGAAAACCATTTAACAGCATTTTGATAAAAATACTTTGAAATAACATTTTTATGTCATGTATTATTCGTTTAAGATAAGAATTTTAAACCAAACTTATAATATTTTTATTGAAATATTTTTGGATATTTACACGATCGATCACTTTAGTAAATGGTTTATGTGAGGCAGTATGAAGATATATCTTATTTTTGTTAGTGCACATGTCTAGTTTTAGTTTTCTTCGTTAAAAATTATGATAGATAATATTGTTTACTGTAGGTATTTATGTGAAATATATATTTATCAAATGAAATTAATTGCAATTAATAGGAAAAATATAACATAAATTATTACCATTAAAGTCTTAAAAATCGGTATCTGTCTCATATAGGCTTTAGTGGTTTTGTCCGAACTAGATATTTTTCCCGAAAAATAAAGGAAGGCATTTCATGATTTAAAAGTGGTACACAGTTTATATTCAGGTATTATACATTTATTTTTTTAATCGTAATTAATTGAAATATGTACTGTTTTAGTCGCTCTTTTACTGCACAGTGTTTAATCAAATTATAAGATTTTTTTTTTTTTTTTTGACATATTTTCGATTATCTAAAACACTACTAGACTAAATGGCCTGAAACGTTATACATGCAAAGAACTTTTATAATCCCATATTTTCCATGATCTATTTAGTCCACATTGCAATAAGGAGACCAAACACATATTGAAGAATTGCGAAAATACTTTGAATCACTCTGTATCACAAAAAGGTAAAAATGACTTATAACTTTAATACATTATTGCACATACTATGTATAATATTAATATGTTTTGGTGTGGGAAATGCAGTAATATTTAGGCATATATATGTATATGTGTGTGTGTATACACACACACACATATATATATACATTTTTTTTTTTCAAAAATTACTATTTTATTTTATTTTATTTATTTATTTATTTATTTATTTGCTTGGATTTCCATAAAATTTTAAAATTAGCAAAACATTAGAGAAACATTATTCTGAAACATAAAATTTATACATGTAATATTCGTTAAGATACGAGCATTTTTAGTAAATAACATTTTACTGCGCATGCGATATGCAAAATTATTGCATAGATTGAAAGCTAGATATATTGAGCAACTTTTGTCAAAAGTTCATTTGAGCAGAGTAAAAATTAAGCAAATTGTCGGCAAAAGAACGATCTAGAATTTAGATAATTTCTAGAGTTGAAATTTAATAAGTGGTTTTACACATGCCATTTGTTTAATTTGAAGATAACATTACTTCAATCACGTTGCAAAAGTTATTTTTTGTGAACAACCCCTAATAAACTCACAAATCTTAGTAAATAAATAAAAATATGTTAAAGCTACATGACTATAATGGGTTTTTCACGAAAAAGAACTTTTGCAATGCTGTTGAAATAATTGGATCTTTAAATTAACCCTACAAGGCTCAATTTTTTTTTAGTGCGCGACAAAAATATACAGGTTGTAATTAGTTTAGAAGATAGGAAAAACTTATAAAAATAGAAATAAAGCCATATTTTACGGGAAATTCAACTTTTTAGTTCAACGTACCGTATGTGGAACATACATAAAAATATGATTTACTAATACGTTTACTATTGTAATATAAAAAAAAAAAAAAAAAAAAAAAAAAAAAAACTTACCTCTGCAAAATATACACTTCGTTATAACACACAATATTTTCTTTCGAGTCAAAACTGTTCAATAACTATTTTTTTTTTATTTTTCATTTCAGACAAACGACTGACGTATCACTTTCATTCAAATTTCACACTGAGTGCACTATAACAAAAACATGAACGACATCTTTAGGTAAAGATTCGTATTACTACATTTCTAAATGTCAGTAGCTTCTATAAAGATGTCAAGAGATGTCGCTACTAATAGTTTTATAGCTATAGGAACGATTAAAGTCGGTGTTCCACATATAGAACTGGGTGCCTTGTAGGGTTAAATACGCAGCATGTGAAAAACCCCTTACGAAATTTCAACTTTCGAAAATATCTGAAATCTAGCTTGTTCATTTGCCGGCAATTTGCTTAATTTTTACTTTATTCAAATGAGCTTTTGACAAAAGTTTCTCAATATATCTTGCTTTCAACCTAGACAATAAAATGTTTTCTATCTTTCGCGCATGCGCAGAAAAATAATATTTAAAATATATTATTAGATTATCAATGAATATTATAGGCGTGAATTTTATGTTACAGAAAAATGTTTGTCTAATTTTTTATCAATTGTTCAGCAAGTTTTGTAAAATTTTATGGAAATCCTTTCTAGTTATAAGCAAAAAACTTGTAAAAAGAATTGTAATTTTTGAAAATTATATTATATCCTCCTAAATAATTACGCCATTCCCGTACCAAAACACACAAATATTGTACATAGTATTTGCAACAATGTATTAAAGTTATAAGTTATTTGAAGCTTTTTATGATACAGGGTGGTCCAAAGTATTTTCTCTATTCTTTAACCTGTAGTTGATTCCTTAAATGCATCCTGGACTAAATCGATAGTGGAAACAATGCGTTTTTAAATGTTCTTTGCATGTATTAAGTTCCAGGCTATTTTCATTTAATATTTTTTAGAAAATCTAAAAAAAAAATATCAAATTAAAAACGATTTCTAATAATTTGATCACGCACTGCAATTAAAGCTACTATAATAGTGTAACATAT
This sequence comes from Salticus scenicus, assembly GCA_963930645.1. NCBI lineage: Eukaryota > Metazoa > Arthropoda > Arachnida > Araneae > Salticidae > Salticus > Salticus scenicus. The sequence goes on from OZ005649.1 coordinate 133,741,953, forward strand.
TTTATTAACTATACAGGATGAATTATTTCGATTTCTTGTACTTGTTTCTTATCCTTCTTAAATAGGGAATATACTGGAAAATAAATTTGCAATTACCTTGTAAAAGATTTGCTTGCTTTATAATTAAGTCATACAGGAGAAATTACTGGAATTTAATAAAGAAATATACACAAAGAAAAATTTTACTTTGAGAAGACAGGTTTTAATTTTATAGTAATAGACTTGCTAAATGTAGGAGCAATTAATATTAGTTTATCATATTTGGAAGCTAGAGATTATGTTTGGAGTTTAAATTTTATTTTACGACCGAAACTTTTTGAAGTTTCATGCTAAAATGAGATGTTTTGTAGTACTGTATCATTAACTATCATCCCTTTGTTTACACTTTAGGTTTTAGTATTAAACTTTGTTAAAAATACAGTTTTATTCAGAGAATTTCATTCTAGAAAAATAGTTAAGGAAGTAACGCTTAAAATATCTCCTAAATAATAAAAGCGCTTGTTCGAAACTATTGTCATAGCTAAAATAATTTATTGGATTAAGAAATTAAAGTTTTATCCATGGTTTGAAAAAGAATAAAATAGTAAAAAGGAATTGGCAATTTCTTTGATAATAAAAGCTTTGTATCAACGAGATAAATAAAGTGGAGTGAAATATGGTAACACTGACATGGTCCAACATGAGTCATGTGACATGAACCCTCCATGCGTTGGTTCCTTGGTAACAACTTATTTTCAATAAATTACTATGGCAACGGTTTGGTTGGTTTGGTTTGTTGGGTTTTACGTCGCACTAGTGCTGCGCAGATGGGTAATTGGCGACGTTTTGGGACTTACCCCTAGATGTGGTCCGGAGACATGCCATCGAAATTTTGATCCTCCACGGAAGGGATGGCTCTCCCGCTTCGTTGACCCCCAGAGGTATAATTTTTGATGGGAACATGGAGGACATTGCGGCCACGACAGATTTTACGTGCACCAGCCACCATTAGCGCAACGGTTTGGAGAATGTACTTGGCAAAAAGTCATAACCGCCAATGTTTTTGTTTACTTATATAGTTTAATATTCTTTTGTTCTAAATCATTTCGGTTTTTATTTTATCTCTTTTTTATTTCGTTTAGTCGAAGTTTAATCGGCAAAAAAACTTAAAAATAGTTGAAAAATTATATTTGTTGTTAAATTTAGCTCTTTAGAAGTTTAACTTTTCTTTTATAAACACTTTTAAATTTTGTTGGGAAACGATGAAAAAAAAAGTATTTTATTATTTATTGTAATGTGAAATATGTGAAAAATTACATTAAAAGCAATTTATTTCAGTCATGGGACTTTCGTGTTATCTAATAATAATGATAATTTGCCGAACTGAAATTTTAAATGCCAAAATAGCGATAAAGGTCCAAACGTAACAATCTGTTGGTTCATATCACGTGATTCATATTGAACCACGGAAATCGAATCCTTTATCCACTGAATCAGCACTCTAATTTATTTATCTCGTTGCTTTGTATTCCTGGGGTAAACGTTCGAAAATAGCTAAAACAATTTATTGAATTTAGTTTATGACTGTAAAATTTTATCAGTGGTTTCAAAAGGATTAAAAAAAAAAAAAAAGAAAAGAAAAAATTAACAGAAAAATTGCATCACATTTGCAACAATATACTGGAAAAATAAAATGAAACACCAGCTTTGGTTTGAAATAATAATAATAATAATAAAAAGAAAAATATGTATTTAAAAGAAAAGAAATAAGATAATACTTTTTAAACATATTATCGCTTTTTCACTTCATTGGTCAATGTGTGAAGCTATGTTCATAAATTTTATTTCCGTCTTAATTTGTTTTTCATAGTTTAAATTTTCATAGTAAATAAGATAATTTAAGATTGTTATTAATTTTTATTCTTTTTAATTAAAAAATATTTTCTTATCGTATTATAATGTAGTTTCTAGTAAAAATGCATTTCAGCTTATTGCTTCACGCGCAATTTTCTTTTTTCTAATTCACCAACTTGGCATAATATTCCGTTTTGAGTGTGGAAGTTGCAACTCTTCATATCATAAATAATAGATTAGAAAAGTTATCACTAATATCAAAGAAAAATAAAGGCCAAGGAAAATGTTAAATTGAAGCGATTAAAATTTGTTTCATTGTTAAATAATACATTAGTAAATTTTTAGTACATATATAAGTTTATGGCTTCCGATTTCCTGATTTCAGCTGTTACCGAAAAACCATGAAATCATAATATATAAAAATTAATAAAATTACTGTGAAAGCTGCTTTGAAAGCTGTTTTGGCTATGGAAGCTGCTACCCTTCTTAACATAAATAATAGATTAAAAAAGTTATCAATAATATCAAAGAAAAATAAAGGCCAAGAAAATTATTAAATTAAAGCGATTAAATTTTGTTTCATTGTTAATTTATATATTAGTAAATTTTTAGTACATATATAAGTTTATGTGGTGACCATAACATACTAGTTTATTCACTTCCTTCATTTACGTACAAAACAATAATTACAATTTTAGTTTTAATATTGTTTTTGCGAGTTTTTAATAAAATACTTTAAAAAATAATAATAATAATTTCATAAAGATAAACTTTATTACCGAAACAAATAACTCTGCTATTTTCTTATTATTTCTTCCCTCTGTTAGGAAAATGAATTTGGGGTTACCTCCTAAAAGGCTCGCTTGCTTTATAATTAAGTCGTTCAGAATGAATTACTGGGATTTAATACGGGAATGTACAGAAAAATTCTTATATTGGAAAAGTACGCTTTTAATTTTATAATAATGGGCTTGCTAAATATAGGAATAATAAATGTTGAATTAGGAATTGTAGAAAATTAAGGTTATTTTTAGGTTTTAAATTTTATTTTATAGGCGTAAATATTTTGAATTTTTCTGTTAAAATGATTTTGTTAAAATGAATTTAACACTTTATCTTTAGTTATTTTTTATCTCATATAGGCTTTGGTTTTATGTGTTAATTTTTGTATGAATATAGTTTTTTTTTTTTCCTTAAAGGCCGATCTTTCGATTACAGCTGTCACCGAAAACACATAAAATCGTAATATATAAAATATAATAAAACTGCTGTGAAAGCTGCTTTGAAAGTTTTTTGACTGTAGAAGCTGCTAGCTTACTTAACATAAATAATAGATTAGAAAAGTTATCAATAATATCAAATAAAAATAAAGGCCAAAAAAAAAAATTAAACTTAAGCGATTAAATTTTATTTTATTGTTAATTAATACATTAATAAATGTTTAGTACATATATAAGTTTACGGCTTCCGATTCCCCGATACCGAAAAACCATGAAATCATAATATATAATAAAATTACTGTGAAAGCTGCTTTGAAAGCTGTTTTGACTGTGAAAGCTGCTACCCTTCTTACCATAAATATTTGATTAGAAAAGTTATCAATAATATGAAAGAAAAATAAAGGCAAAGGAAAGTCTTAAATTGAAGCGATTAAATTTTGTTTTATTGTTAATTAATATATTAGTAAATTTTTACTACATATATAAGTTTATGGCCTCCGATTCCCTGATTACAACTGTTACCGAAAAAACATGACAACATAATATATAATGTATAATAAAATTACTGTAAAAGTAGCTTTGAAAGCTTTTTTGACTGTGAAAGCTGCTACCCTTCTTAATATAAATACTAGATTAGAAACGTTATCAATAATATTAAAGAAAAATTAAGGCAAAGGAAAGTCTTAAATTCAAGCGAATAAATTTTGTTTCATTTTTAATTAATATATTAGTAAATTTTTAGCATATACATAAGTTTATGGATTCCAATTCCCTGATTATAGCTGTTTCCGAAAAAAAAAAAAAAAAAAAAAAAAAAATGAAATCATAATATATAAAATATAATAAAATTAAAATGTGTGGATATCATATTAAAATGTGTGTGTGTGTGTTATTCTAAAATATGCATGTATGTTTCATGTTAAAATGCGTATTTGTATATTAAAGTGTGTGTGGGCGTAAGTATAAGTGCATGTTTTTATACTTTATTTTGTATATCACCTAGCTTTTTGGCAACGCTTTGCAACAACAATTGGCTGTAAACTTACAAAAGTACTGATTTTTTCTTATATGAGATTTTCTTTTTAATTCCAAAGTTTATATTTTATTACGCTTCTTTTGTTTAGTGTATTATAAGTGAATTCGATTCTTTTAAACTGACAATAGCTTTAAAATTATGTAACTGATTTTGTTGTAATATAATTTAATTAAGTAATTAAGTTTATAGATTTCAATTCTTTCAGTATTTTGAACCTTAAAGTATCTTTAATGTAGGAATTATGATGTAAAAGATATAATTATTTTCTGAATATCATTTAAAATTATGTTAAATATTTAAACTGGCATGAGAACTACAGAGCAAAGCAGTAATAAATTTTAAAATATACTTAATTGGAATTATCGACCGCAAAAACCTACTAGTTAAATATTTTTAACAGCATTTTGATAAAAAGTTTTCAAATAAAATTCTTATCTCATATATTAGTCGTTTAAAATAATATATTTAAAACAAACTATAAAATTCTTATTAAAATATTTTTTTTAAGTATTTAGACGATCAATTCAGAATTTTGTTTTCGGGACTCATCACGATGTTTCTTGTTTTCATTCAGTGAACGTTTAAAGATTATACTTCTCTCTGCTCATAATTGTGATAGAATATTTTGTTTACTGTTAATACTGATATGTGCACGCATATTCTCCAAATTAAATTAACCACAGTTAATAAAAAATGTATAACCAGCATTAAAATTTCCACCTGTAGAGTTTTGATATTTCGCCCACAATGGCTATTTAAATCCCTTGAGGTATGTGAAGATGTTTTATTTTTAATTTCTTCTGCATGCAACAGAAGAAAGTATTGGTTTCGTAATTTCCGATTTTGGATTTTGATAGATTTGAACATTTTGAGAGTTCCAGAACACTTTCTAACCGTTTTTACTTACTTCTGTATGTATAAAAAGAAAGTACTGGATAAGTGAAAACATTCGAACTCTGTTTTCGATAGATTTACGCATTTTCGATGTCCTGACACAGTATACGACTAATTTTAGAAAAAATATGTCTATAGGTTTACATGTTGGTGAGTCTGCGTGTGTGTGTCAAAAACTTTGTGGACACTGAATCTCATGAACCAATGAACAAAATTTAACGAAACTTGGTATTTAGTTGAAATTTGATCAAAAGTAGTGCCGATTACATTTTGGGATCAATCGCTGAACAAATGACGCTGTCATACCATTTTTAAAATAATTTTTAATATAGAAGTAACAAGCAAATTTCGTATAAATGTACATAATAAGATTTTTTTTTCAAAGAGAAAATAAACTGACATAATTATAAAAATAATAAATAATTATATATATATATATATGTGTACTAGCAGCGCTTACCCACTGGTACACCCGAGAAAATTTAAATCTTTCAGTATGGGTATCTTTCGAAAGAACTCGTCAATACCTTTAAAATGAAGGGTTAAACCATACATCTGTGATAAACTGAAACAAAGTTATCAATTATTTTTCGTTTAAAAAAAATATATATTTTTTAAGATATCTTTTGTATAAATAGCATAAACTTAATTTTCTTTGGACATTTAGTGTTACACTTCTCTGAAATAAAAATCGTTTACATTTACGATGGGAAAAATATTGATAAATAACAGTATGGAATGCCTAAGATTGTATAGGAATATTTAGAAGAAAGTCTCTTGATGCCCATAACATACTAGTTAGAAAATGTCTGTAGCAAAAGTTTAATGGCAACTGTAGCTCAGGGATTACTGAGCAGAATAGCATAGAAATTCATATGTAATTGCAAATCGATATAAATATGTGCCTATTAACTCTTCGTGAAAATTGCCCAACATGTAGCGTTGCCAATCCTCATTTTCTAAAATTTTAACATGGTGGAACAGAACAAAATTTCCTATAAACGTGCATAATGTGAACTATTTTTCCCGAATCATAAATTAATAAAAATAATATACATGCATACATACATGCATGCATGCACACACACACACACACACACACACACATATATATATATATATATATATATATATATATATATATATATATATATATATAACTGTAGTAGTCAACGAGGAAAAAATCTTTGGACATGCAGGACAACGCTCCTCCCACAGGGGAAACGTTCCTTCTCCCCGATAAGGGATGATTTTCAATTTGGGTGTCTTTTAAGATAACTCGTCAGTACTTTTGAAACGAATGGTTGAACTATCGATCTGTAATAATTTGAAATAAAGTTATTGATTTTTTTTTTCGTTAACAAAATAGAAAAAAGGAAAAGGAGAAACGCATTTTTAAGAAATCCATAGTAGAGCGAAAAATCGCCTTTCTCTGAAAATTTGGTATATTACTTCTAAGGAAAAAAAGAATTATCGTTTGCATTCATCATGGGAAATAATTTGAATAAATAATGATTTAAAAAATTATGTATACCGTAATAAGTTGTATGGGCAAATATAGATGAAAGTTTTGTAATGGTTACAACAACATAGTTATATACTTATATATGATGGACAATTTTACTTTATTGTATTCTACATGTTTTTAAATAGAATTATTCGTAACATTCACGGGATATTTCACTCTTTTATTTTAATTATATACGTAATCTTGGGTTGTCTTTCATTGTCTAAGCATGATGCAGTGTTTTATTTCTTGTTACTTTTTTATTTTATGCTCTTTTTTCCTGTATGTTATGTAAGGTTTTATTTCATGTTCTTTTAAAAAATACCATTCACTGAATCCTTTTGTAATATCCTGAATTCGCACTTTCATTAAAATTTTAATTTCTTTATTCTTATTTTTAATATTATATTTGCGGGCGTGTGAGAGAATACAAGATGGCTTAAAAATTTTTTTTGCTATAAACAGTTTCTTGTAGTTTAAACGATCAGTGGATAAACGCCAAAATTTGGTATGATGGCATTCATTAGTTGCGCTTGAGTTGTTTAAAATAAACTATTTTTATTTAGCCTAAAATGTGTCCACCAGGCGACACTTCGCACAAGCACACACTACAAAAATGGTAAGTTTACTAAATAGATTCACAATGGAACATTAAACTAAACAATAAATGTTAAAATAGTTAATAAATTCCACATGGATCAGTTACGTTTTTATAATTCCCGTTTTTCCATGCATATCGACACCAAAAGGACATTTTTTACACACACTCATACACACATATACACATGTGTATTTTTTTGTGCATATCTCATGAATCGATCACATACCATATTTGGTGGTAATCCGTTTGTTAACTACAGGATTTTGTTCATAGCAGAATCTTATTATAACTGCCTTATAGCTTATAAGTAAATAAATAAATAAAATAACTAAAAAACCATATTCTCTAAATTCGTTTCCCATCAAATATCTTTTTAAAGTAAACAAGCTCAAAATCTAGCTCAAGAATATCATAAAATAGAGTTTTTTTTTTTTTTTTTTTTTTTTTTTAGAAAAGTTAGTTGAAATTATTTATTTACTTTAAGGAAAGAAAAAGAAAAGAAAAAACGTTAAAGAAATCAAGACAATATAACTGTGGAAAAGTTGACTTAATTTCACATTCATGTCATTCAATTTTAATAATGCTACTTTTACTGAATAAATTTCAGTAATAGTAATTTTAGTTGTAAATATACAACTAAATATATATAAACCAGATTTCCCTAAAAATAAAATACATAAACTAGTTTTACTAGAATATGACATACGGAAGAAAATTGTATGACATACTTTTGACATTATCATTCAAAATAAACTTCGTTAGCGCCTCAAATTCCAGTGCAGTTGTCAATCAGTCAGTCAAAAATATTTCGCAGGTTGTTAAAATTTATGATGTTGTTCAGGAAAAAGTACATAACATGTTGATAAATGTCAGTATATTTGAAACGACTTGAAAAAAATATCATTATATTACTCGCATATTAATCCTGTATTTGATAATTTTCCATAAATGCGTACTTTACAATTATATAATACAGTGTGTCCCAAAAGTTTATAGACAACGGTTTTTTCTTTATTTTACCATTGAAAAAAATGAGTAAAGATTTCAAAATCATTTTTAATTATAAGTAACACCAAGACAATAATAATATTGTACAAAAATATTATATTACAATCACTGACATTGTGATAGAAACTAAAACTGAAAATTTACTGTCCCAAAAGTTTATAGACATTTCATTATTTTTTCTTTAATATTCAAATTTTTGAACCATTTTTCCTAATCACTTCAAAAACTTGATCAGGCATACTCAAAACAATAGTATGATAAATTTCTGACTTTAGAGAAAACCAAATTCTTTCAATTTGCAGCATTCGATCTTGCAAATTGACGAAATTAGCATATACGTCACTAGCAAATATTCCCCAAAGGTTATCAATTGGGTTCAGGTCAGGACTTGAGACTGGCCAGTCCATAACAGTTACTAGGTTTTGTCTAAACCATTGCATTGTAGAGTTTGACACGTGAATGGAGCTGATATATCCATTCTTCCCCTCTTAACAAATTTCCAAATAGAAGTAACCGTACTTCTAGCATTTTCTGGAAATCTTCGGAACATTGGCGACCTTAAAAAAAACAATATCGGTAGTGACGGTAGTTCCTTTAAAGGAAAATGCTCCCCGCACCATGAGTGAGCCCCCTCCTTGTTGCCTGCTGAAAAACGTTTGTGGTTCCTTGCAAATATTGAGCCAGTAACATTTCCAACCATCGGGGCCATCTAATTTGAACTTCTTTTCATCACTAAACAGAACACTCAACCATTCATATGTCCAATTCACATGATTTCGAGCTCACTAAACACAAGCGTCTTTATGCCGTTTTGTCAACTTTCGTAAACAACGTTTTTTGCTATAAGCAAGCAATTTACTTACCTGCAGCCGTCGATGTACCGTGGATTTTAATACTGGAATGGCCCATCGGGGCTATCTAATTTGAACTTCTTTTCATCACTAAACAGAACACTCAACCATTCATATGTCCAATTCACATGATTTCGAGCTCACTAAACACAAGCGTCTTTATGCCGTTTTGTCAACTTTGGTAAACAACGTTTTTTGCTATAAGCAAGCAATTTACTTACCTGCAGCCGTCGATGTACCGTGGATTTTAATACTGGAATGGTCATCTCTCTAGAAATTAACCGTACAGACAGGTTCTGGGTTGAAACTAATCTGAAAATCTTTATGTCTTGTCGTTCAGTTGTTTTCTTTGGTCGCCCAGAACGTGATTTTGTTTCAAAATTGTCAACTTTTGACAGAATATGGTAGATACTAGCCCTGCTGCGTCCATTTATTTTAGAAATGTCCACAACTTTCATTCCACGATTTTTGAAACAATATATTTTCAAAATTTCATTATTGGAAAACTGCACGTTGTGAGGCATCTGTAAAATCAGACAAAAAAGGAAAGACAGCTTTGCTTTTATCTCAGAAAACTATTACGTCACAAGTACATAACCTTGGAATATGCAAATTTGAAGATCAGTACTTCAATCATCTTTTAACACTGGTTGTCTATATATTTTTGGACAGCATTAATTTCGTTTATTTTTTTATATATTAAATTTATATGTGTTTAAAGTTCTTTAAGTATTTCATTATTTTTATTACGTCAATACATATTTACATAATTTATTTCGTCTTTCTTACTCGTTTAATTAGCTCTTAAATCCAAAAAAACGGTTGTTTATAAACTTTTGGAACGCACTGTATAGTACTCCACACACAGAATTTGCCTGTTAACCTTTATTAGCATTCATATTAATCCGTATACGTTTAAGTAAGTGTGTATAATGTTAATATTTGAATTTGATTTATTTTTATGAGGGTTTTTTTTTTTTGTAAGAGTATAAATTTTCTCATCAACCTATCTACTATTTAATATAAAGTAACAGTGACAGTTCATTTTCCATCAGTATACGTGTATTATTCCTAATTGTATAGAAGGAGACCGAAACCAGTGTTTAACACATAAGAATTTCTTAACATGGCTTATTAAAAAATTTCCTGATTAAAATATTTTTCATACTTTTTGTTTTCGCTAAAAACTAAAAATGTGCCAGTAGTAAACACACAAAACGTGAACACTTTCTATTGTCGTAGTTCAAATTTTTGAAATTTTGAAAAAAAAAAAAAAAAAGCTAACTTATTAGAAATATTCATTTTCGAGAATTTCTGCATATTAGATTAAATTGCCATAGGTCATAAATTAAATGTCACAGTTCACATTCTAATCTTTTACATGATATTCAATTTTCTCATTTTAAAATGCATGACTTTCAAAATGTTACAATTAAAATTTTATAAATCAAGTATTTTAACCACAGATTTTTTAAGAAATCTAAACATATCTCTAATTATTATTACACTTATAATAATAATTTCCCTAATAATAATTACCCTTATAATACCATTATTAATAATAATTACCCTTATAATACCCTTATCAATAATAATTACCCTTATGGACTAAATCAACAAATACTAAAAATTACTCAATTGGTTTATTCTGATTCAGATGAGTATGTTAGCTATGTGAATGTGTATTCAAATAAAAAAAAAAAAAAAAAAAAAAAGACTGTACATTCTGGTTATGCGATTTGTAAAGAATGATTCCAGTATAAGCCACTTTCAATAATAATAAAAAAAAAAAAATCTAGATCTAAATATGGACTTAAGAAAAAAAAATTTATCAGCAGGCTGATTATTTTAAGAATACACTTGGTCAACTTCAGAATACTTAACTAAAATTGCGTCCTTTTGGGCTTAAAAAGAAACAGTCTTGTATTTTAATAATATAAGATTATATTTTATCTAAAAAATAAAATAAAGTTTCAAAATTTAGATTTGGCATAATAAATGTGAACAACTCAACCCAATACATAGCATTTTGAATTACACATTTTTAAAATGTTTATCAAATAAAAAAAAAAAAAGTATAGATATATATACTTTTTTTTTTTTTTTTTCGTTTTGGTCAAAACTTTTCTTGTGATGTTTTATTGCAATTTGGGGAATAGACCTTGCTCTTGATTTTTGGGCAAACACGTAGTCAAAGAATCTTCGCTGATGAGAAATGGGGGAATTCAACAGCATTTTTTAAGTGCTATAATAGTGTTTATATATATATTTTGCTTTTAAGAATATTTTACCGTAATTTATTAATACCGTAAAAAATAAATAAATAAATAAATAAATAAATAAATTAAAAAAAATCTCCTCTTCAAATCTTAATGGTTTTACCTAACCTACAATAGCTAATTCTATTCTTACAAATAAGGGAAAATGATTCAAAACTTATCAGTTATGCATAATTTTTGCTGTGTGTCACTATGCAAAAAAAAAAAAAAAATCTGTCAATTTAGCAGGGGGTAAAAAATACTGCGTATGGTGTGCCTGTAAAAAAAACAATATTTTTGATAGAAAAAAAAAAATATATATATATTTTTTTTTAATGAGCATTGGTTTTTTTTTACAAAAAAGAAAAAATTCTGTTCTGTTAAGGAATTTTAAGTTTTTTAACATTATTAAAAAACAGTTTAATGGTATTTTCTGTAAATTTAACCAACAATCGATTGTTAGTTAATGTGTTTTTACCTCACAATATCCTGTTTCATAGCCAGATGCTTTACCGCTGTACCACGGTATTGATAGGCATACGTATTAAATTTTAAAACAATACATTTATTGACTAAATAGAAATGATCCTTTGTTGAGAAAAAAAGGAAGAAAACAGATTTTTTTTTCTTTTAAATGCAATTTTATTCAGTTAAATGAAAGATTTATCTTTTTCAAGTAATAAGACATTTTTTTGCTTGTAATTTTTATTTATTCATTTATTTATTTTGAGGGTTAGGTAGTACTTCAAGATTTCTAAATGTGAACCTTGCTATTTAAATCCTGGTACTGTTAGATATTCGAGGTTGAGGAAGGACGAGAGTTATAGGGGGAAAATACCATTAATTTTTTGAAGCAATATTTTCTGTAAAACTCACAGATTTTTTATTTATTTATTTATTTTTGTACGTGTGTGTATGGATGATTATAATCGAAATACGTTTTTTAACAGTTTAATATGTTCTCCCAGAATTTCTGTTTTTTTTCTGTATAATTATCAGAAAATCGTTTATTACCTATGTGTGATACGGGATTATTTTTTATTGTTTTTTTATACTTTCGGAACATATGTATGTAAAAAGCATTGTAATCATGACAAAAATTCAACTTTGAAATTTTGGTCTATCTATATGTTTGAGATTATCTGAATGCATTTTTTTTTTTTTTTTTTTTTTTTTTTTTACGGTGAGGTGCGTATGTGTGCTCGTACGTATGTGTGTATACATGCGAGTACACGTGTGAGTGAACATATTAGCTTCTAAATGCTTTGTTTGACTGAGCCAAAAATTGGTACATATATATGTTATAGGTCACCGTAGCACTATCAGTACAGATTTTGCCAACTTTGTAGAGATTTTTTTTTAATATCTAGCATTTATAGTGTTTTTATATGGGCACAAAAAATTATTTACCATTACGGACTATAAACTTGAATTGTTCGTTTTGCGCTAGCGCGTAAATTCTACATTCGATTTAGATAGATATTGTTAAGCGTGTTACAGGTTACTACTGAAAACGTACAGATTTACAAGTGTGTAAGACTTACAGTTTCTTTTTACTGATATACAAAAAAAAAAAATAATAATAATAATAATAATAAATAAACAATCTGGTTTTTAAACACGTGCAAACAATTTAAAGTTGATAAAACATAAAAGAATAGATAAATATTTGATTTTGCGAACATTTTTTTTACGTGGATGTACAAAAGAAATTGTATACATTACGATCCACTAAACGATATGCAACTCAGATTGAAATAATTAAACAAGCTATGATGAAATTCCCTTTTCTTTGTTTAACTGCGCCTTTTATTTAAAGTCAGTACGGATTTATTATTATTATTGTTATTATTATTTTTATTATGGTACATATAACTTTATGTACGAATAAATATGCTGTATACGCATAAATAAAATAAACTGTTGGAATTTACATTTCATAAATGACGACTGTATCTATTACCCATAATACAATTACCTCCCATGTAAAAGTGCATCATTTTATTTCACTGTTAAAAATAAAGTGCTAAAAATGGTGAACAGATATTCTCATTTCAAAATAAATAGTTAAGTTTCAAAAAGGAAAACATCCTTATCTCATTTACGAAATATCGTATGTTTTCATATTGATATCTGCTCACATCAAAATTAAAATAAATATGCTTAACTAAATGGAGTTTTTAACAGCATTCATGCGTAATTCAGACTGAAAGCGATCAAAAATAAATTTTATTCAATCGAATCTTTAGATTAGAGCTATATTTCTTGACGGTTTTACACTTGCGTGAGGAAGAATAATACACGATTGAGAATCTATGTTTAGGACATTGGATTCTCTATAGTTCATGGCATTTTTGAGTATGTCACTATACGCAGTAAAGAGTACATTGGAATTTCAAATATTAACATCCTTGGTTTTGAGATAAGTATGTAGCATATTCAAAATTAATTTATTTTTGAGTAACTCTTTTTTGCGGTGTACACAACAAATGTATTTAATTTTAGCACAATAATAATATTATTAATAATAATGCTAGGACGGCTTGAAACCATTATTTCGATGGTACATGTAATATATACGTGTGTATAATGTATATATTTGTTGACAAGTGAACCGGTGCGCAGACATTTTCTCAAATCTCTCAAAGTAATAAATAATAATAATAATAATAATAATAAAATGCACGACGGGTATGTAATACGCATTTAAAATATTGAAATTAGACCATTCTAACATTTATTTTTGAGTTATTTTGATAAAGAACAATTGCTAAAATAGGGAAAGATATTCGAAGAACTCAAAATATGTAATTATCAAAAAAAAAAAAAAAAAAAAAAAAAAGTTTCAAATTCGATTCTCTAACAATGCTGTCTCTATCGTATACGGATAAGAGGAAATAAAAATAAATAAATTCAAAAAGATCGTGCACGGTTTTATTCTGCTTTTCAAAGATAATAAAAAATGTATTTATCAGTACCTAAAATATTTTATCTTTGCAGTTAAAAAAAAAAAAAAAATTACTTAAAAGATAAATCAAACAGAAATACTTATTTAACTTTCACTAACCTACATGATAGGCAGTAAATATTTAAAATCTGCGCAGATTTTTTTTTTCCTTTTTAGTAAAAGTTAAAATGATTTGGGAATATGCCTCAAACAAAATTTCACCATCAAAAAATAACTTGTTATAAAACTTAAAAACGATCATGCATAAAATTGAAGAAGACTAAATTTCTTTAAATTTACATTATTTAATATATATTTCTTTTCAAAAATTTCATGTAAAATTTACGAAATATTTTATATAACTTCATTAATATCGCTATAATATTTCTATAACGTAGACTAGTTAGGATTAAATTTTGTCAAAACTACATAATAGTGACGTAATGCGCTGTCTGATTGGTTATCCCAGGTCATTGTGATCAAAGCGATATCGGCTACAAAAATTTAATCTTACACAATTAAAATGAACATTTTCTTAATATATATATATATCTTGTGTCTGTTGCTTGGCTTCTACTGCGCTTAATGGGTCATTACTGTTCGTTACAGGGTTCTCTTTTTTCACCTTGAAATATTGCCCTAGAGTCAACCTTCTTTTCATCAGAGTCTAATTACACGGTCCTATTTCAATTTTCAACAGGTATTGTTGTACAGTGGATTGGCGTCAGTGCTATTGTTAAACTTGATTATTGAATCACTTTGGGAAATCTTGTTGCTTTGTTTGGCGTGTGTGTGTCTCTTTGGTGAATTGTTTGACTAACTATTCTTCGTTCTCATTCATTGCTTCTACTATCAAAAGGATTATATATATATATGTGTGTGTGTGTGTGTGTGTGTGTGTGTGTGTGTGTGTGTGCGTGTGTATATATTTACTTTTTGTGTTGAAATGTGTGTGCAAATTTTCATATTTGGGAGAATTTAAAGAAGTTAAATTTCGCATTCATGGTTACTTATTTGGCAGAACGATTGTGATGCCATCTATTGATCTAAACTAGCATATTAAATTTAAAAAGAAATTTAAAGCCAAAATTATGTATATTTTTTTAGGTATTTCGTTAATTAAAAATATAATGACCACCATTTCATTTCATTCATTTATTTATTTTGTAGATATATTTATTAAGTATGGAATTTATGTTATGTATGGTAATATGACAATTTAATTACATCAAATTTTATGAAATATTTGACTTTTAATATAACAGTAATTTAATTCTAAAAATTTTTAACTTGGCAGTGGAAAAAATTATTTTTTAAAACTGAAATTACAGTGCAACTATCAAATATTTAAATCGATTTTACTGAAAAAAAATAATAATAATAAAAGAAAATAAATTTTTTTAGTGATTTTATTTACGGCATTTTTCTGTAAATCATATTAGGTATGTAAAGTAGTGGCAACACCATATCTATTTAAATCGAAACCATTGTATTATGAAAAAAATTTTAAACCCAATATTATAGATAATTTTTAGATTTTTCATTCATTATAAATAGAATGACTGTTATTTCTTTTTATTTCTTTAATTATTTTATATATACATTTATGAACCGCTTAACGTTCCTTTTATTTATTTATTTTTTTTTTTCTTTAATCATTTGCTGTTACAAAATGTTTCAGTTTATTATTATTATTATTATTATTATTATGTCTTTTTAAGCTTTATGTTGATAAAAAAGGATATTTTAAGCCCCTATATTATATACTGGTGTACAAAATAAAAATCGGGAAAAAGTAGATAATTTAATATGCACTACAACTGTTTTAGATCAAAACACACAATAAATAAATATAAACATATAAACATATAAGATAAGAATTTGATATAAATGATGGAAAAAAGCATTATTCACTGTACTCCACATCATTTTCTCAATCAGAATCATCATAAAATTCATCACTTTCACTCATTTTCCACAACAAAAATAGCACAAAAATTAAGCAGGATATACACAAATAAAAAAAAATCAACAAAATGTGCTAGCATTTGCAACGAAATGGCAAAGTAGCCTTCATTTTGTTCAATTGAATACATTCTGTAGACATGTGCTTCCATTTTTTTGTGAAAAATGGCAAAACAAAATGCTTACGAGTTAAACCGTGTTAATGCAGTATTGCTGATACAATAAACGATGTTTTTTGTACCCGAACAAAAAAATTGGAAAATTATTTCAAATGCACGAGTTAACTCGTTGTAGCGAGAAAAGATAAAAAACAGAAGTCCGAGTATACTCGGGCTAAAACGTTAAGTGATTAACTATAAAATTTCTGTTATGTACGGAAATATGGTAATTTAATTAACTCAAATTTTATGAAATATTTGGTTTTTTAATGTAACAATTTAATATAATATCAATATATAACAATAATTTAAGAGTATATAACAATAATTTAAAATTTTTTAACTTAGCAAGGGAAAAAAGTATTTTCTGAAATCGGAATTATAATTTTCTATTTCATTGAAAAAAAAGGGGGAACGACAGAAAAAAAAGGAAATTTCCAATAATTTTATGTACGATATTTTTCTGAAAAACATGTTAAGTATATTGGTACTATCATACAGATGTCTTGTGCTGAAAGGGCTAGTATAATTGATTGTATGACATAGAGCGCGTTTTGAAGGTTTTAAATATTAGGTAAAATTTGCAAATAACTACAAATATGTAGAACTATTTAATATATTACGTTTTTCTCTAACTCCCTTGAGACTTCATATATGCAGAGAGAAAGAGAGAGAGAGTCTTTCCATTTATAAAATTTTGTCATGCATACATATATATAAATATACATATATATATATTTCCACGACATTTTTTCTTATTTTTTAATTTTATTTTCTAAATTTGGTATGTTACATTCACTAAAAAAGGTGAAGTCATAAACAGTTTTGATTTTTTTTTTCTTTTTATCTTTCTTAAAAAAAAAAATAACCTGTTATGGTTTCAGAACTTGAAGATGTCAAAAATTCTAAAATTTTTGAATTTCACGAAAAATAACTTTTTGCAAAATATTGCATTTCATGCAGATAATTTAACAATTCCAAAATTATTGGAATCTGTATTTTTTGTAGTACTAAAAAAGTGACATTGTTAAGTTTTGTTTAAACTATGATCAGTATCAATTTAATCAATTTTTATTTCTAGTATAATATATTTGTCTAATAAATATCATTTTGTTATTTAAATTTCTTCCTGGTGTAGCATTTTTAATGGCCAGTAGCATATCTGTGCTTTTCACAAGAATTTGTACTTTTATATTTAAGTAAAATTTTCATTTATGGATGAATATCCTATATCTAAGTAATTTTTTTGAATACATTTTTAACAAATCTAATAAACAAATCTAATAATGACAAATCTAATAATCTAATAATCAACAATCACAAAATTAAAAAACAATATTTCAAAAATTTAAATATTGGAATTGCTTTGTCATAACTTAGAATATAATGTAATAAGCTAAATTGTTATACCAAGACAAAAGCAAAACAATTCTATAATTCAATTTTATAAAATTCATATTTGAAAGTTTGTGATGAGTTTGATATATCATGATGTTCCATGTGTATATACAGGGTGTCCCAGTGGGTACGCAAAGCTTGACGTTAGTAGATTCTGATGTAGAAACGATCATTTTGACACTCATAATGTGTGGTCTCCTGCCTAGTAAAATTGTTGATATTTTTTAGTTTATTTTTCGAAAGTTTGATCTTTTATCAAAGTTGCTAACATTTTTACGCATTCCTGAGCATTGTGAGTGCCTACAATATGATACGATCTTTTCTTTAAAAGTAACTTTCTTCTTATTTAATCACAGTTATGTAATGTAGAAAGGTTGGCAACTCCACTCTCAGACTTGTAAAGTTAGTTGTAAGACCATTTTTGTTGACAGAAAGTTAGTTTAAATTTTCTAAACAAAATTTCTATTATCTTGAATTTATTATTTTTAATGTGTTTCATCTGCAGCTAAAATTATTTTTCAGTAATTTATCAAATTAGTGTTAGATACACGTAATTAGATATGATATTGAAACGTTTTCGATTAAATATTTGAGATGATAACAATAAAATTTATTCCTTGTCAACTTTGAGTTATATGGCAAAGCAAAATACAGTTTTCTTTTACTTATTTGTTTATTTTGTCAGCATTATTAGAACTTTTTCTCAGATTCTAATGTTCCAAATCCGAAATTAACCAGATTTACATTTAATATTAACAATTAGAGAATAACATAGTTTAATGCCATAGAAGATATTTTTTGCAGTTAAGGATTTGCCCTAGCATGTTAAATTGTTTTCGCCTCACAGTTTAGTATTTAGACATTTCTCCGATCAGAAAAGAAAAAAAAAAAAGGAAGCTTTTGATACGTTAAATTCCGGTGTAAATCAGAAAAAAAAAAAATGCTTGTAATATATTTTTTTATTAAATAAATTTATATCGATAAATCTTAATTTATATCGATAAATCTTAAAGTTTATTTTAAAAATTTTTTGAGCTATTCTTTAAAAATATAGCCTGATAAATGATTTATTTAATTTTTTTTTTAATTCATTAAAATATCAACAGTTAAGTTCGTACAATTATTATTATTTATTTATTTATTTATTTTCTCGCACAGTACAAATTTAGAAAACACATTTATTTTAATGAGAGAAATATGATACATTGAATTACAGCGGAGAGACATTTTCATCATTAAAAAAAAAAAAAAAAAAAAAAAAAAAAACGGAATCCTTTTATTTTGTCAAATTTCGTTAATATAATTATAATAAATAAATAAATAAATAAAACAGAATTTTTTTTATAGAGCTAATCATAATATTTAACTTTTTTTTTTTTTTTTACTACGCTAAAATTACTATACATTTGGTTTTCCCTCTGTGCTTATGCAGCAGTAAATAATAAATACATTTAGTAAAAAAATGTGACAGTAAAATGCCTACAAAATTCATGTAAGTTTTTATATTTCAAAATCTTGAGATGGAATGTTTTACTCCCCCCCCCCCCTTCAAAGAAGAAAAATATCTTTGCAATGAGCTTGAGGCAAAAATAGGGCTCAAAATGAAAAAGAAATATCCTAAAATAATATTTAAAAGTCTCTCATGCATAAAATTGATGTCACCGAGTTTTGATTAAGTTTGCTTTCGGATATTGAGTTTTTCCTCTTCCCACCACAATTCCTATAGCAAGTAACCTCTATGAATTTTTAAAATAACTTTATCCAAATTCAATTACCTGTATGGTATGTAAATAACTTTTTGATATTCTAAATATATCTCAAGTGAAAATTTTTGCCCTATCCTATTTATAAATTTCATTGTTTAGTGAAATATATAGTGCTTATTATTATCATTTGTACCTGATATACATTGCAAATAATTTTTCACAGTTGGCATTTGTTAGTTTCTGAGGAAATTTATTGATTATAATTTTTTTGTTTTCTAAAAATTCAGGGGATATTCTGTAATGTATTTTTAAAAGATATTACGAATAATTTTTAAATCTTATTGATCCTAGTATAATGAAAATTTCGTTTGTTTTATTTAACAAAAATTTATCTATGAGAAATAATAAAACTAGTTCAAACGTAACTTTGAAAAACAATAAGAAACTAAAAATACCGAAAAGCGCAGTATAATTTTTAAAAACATCATACAAACAAAAGGAAGCAGCGATAATAAAATATAAGTTTTGAATAAATATCAACCAAGTATAGGGAAACAAAACGCTCAGACAATTTTATGTAAAAATAATTATTTCAAATTTAAAAATTTCTGCTTAAAACATGAATCATTAAGATAATATATTTGTAGGTTTTAAAGTTCATGGTTTAAACAGTTAGAAAACTTTAGCATAGCTGAACAAAAAAATAATAATAATAACAATTTCTATCTTGACATTTTTTAATCAGTTGTTTATTTAAATAACAGCTAAAATTTTATATACGGGAAGAAACTTATAGTAAGTGTACAAAAAATAATAAAGTAGCAATTGGACAAAATATTCACTTCAGTCTTAAACTCCTACTTCGTTCAACGACAGAGAATCGTTATGTATGTTTTTTTAATGTAATCTTATAACAGAATTCCACGATAGAACATTTAAGAACGGCATCTGGAATCCCATTACTTGATACTTTAATTAAAATTAAGCACAATCACAATAGACATATACAGCGCGCGCAGTAAACAGAACATAGTTGAATGTAGGATACATAAGATGAATAGAACTTCTTACAGGCCACTGCCTGTGGCCCATGGCCACACAGGCGTCTTACACGAAAAACGTCTACATCTTTCAGCAAGAACTGAAAAACTTCTGACTGACTTCTGAAATTAAAATGTTTTCACTTCACTTTATGGATTGGCAAAATATCATTAGATATTTTGCCAAGAATGGCGACAGCGCCGTCTATATTGTTTTAAAAGATAGAGAAGATGGCTCAACAGCAATTACGCTATTTAACGTATACGTAGGAGTTTGAATTTAACTACATTCTCCCCCTCTCCGCTACATTCTCCCCCTCTGTTCCCGAGCCTACGTCTCGAGGCGGGAACAACACTTAAAGCTTCCCGCGGATTCGCAGGCTTTTCAACTGCAATTGTAGGATGACAGCAAGATTTCCTTTAGAACAGAACAATATATTTTTCATGAAAAATATACATCCAATAAGAACTTCCAGAAAGGATGACACAAGTTCACGAAAATGTTCGACGGGCGCTATCAGAAATATTGCACTGAGATATATATTGTATGAATATTTTTACTTTTACGTTGAGCGCCATTATAATAGAATTCCACGATAGAACATTTAAGAACGGCATCTGGATCCCATTACTTAATACTTTAATTAAAATTAATCACAATCACAATAGACATATACAGCGCGCGCAGTAAACAGAACACAGTTGAATGTAGGATACATAAGACGAATATAATTTCTTACAAGCCACTGCCTGTGGCCCATGGCCACACAGGCGTCTTACACGAAAAACGTCTACATCTTTCAGCAAGAACTGACGACCTTCTGACTGACTTCTGAAATTAAAATGTTTTCACTTCACTTTATGGATCGGCGAAATATCATTAGATATTTTGCCAAGAATGGATACAGCGCCGTCTATATTGTTTTAAAAGATAGGGAAGATAGCTCAATAGCAATTACGCTATTTAACGTATACGTAGGAGTTTGAATTTAGCGCTAAAATCTGATATATACATACATATATAAAGCGATTAACACCTTTCAATATTTTCTATTTAAATTAGAACCTATTCTTTAACCACATTTCTTGCGACCATGGAAGCTTCTGCGCAAGTGCGGATTGAACGAGTCCAGTGTTAAAATAGGGGTGACTGAGAGAAAACAAGCAATAAGGGAACACCCAATAACTGGATGTTTGCCAAATAACTATCTCTCAGCCATCCCTCCAAACTTTTGGACTCATCGAAACCTTTGGACAGCCCCTGCCTGCCTGGACCAGCCAAACTTAACGGGTTGGATGCTGGGTTGGACTCGACCTCCCTGCTAGTCGTAGGAAACGTGGTCGCACTATAATTGCTGTTTCTGAGTTCTTGATACGAGTTCTAAAATGCTAAATGGAGAAAACGATCGATGGTCTACAGGGAAATTTACTTATTTTTCAGTTGAGATGTTGATGTCTTTACTTGACAATAAATTTTAAGTGCTTCTTTAAAACATTAAAATTATAATAAAGAGGAGCCCTCAAGCATACAATAAGATGATCCAAAGATATGTTGTTGTTGCATATGGTAAAGAAACTTAATCCATCACATTAAGCCACTCGCAATAGAAATCATAATCAGAAAACCATAATCAGTACATATCATAATTATAAGTCAAGGCACGAACCGGCGACAAAATTATGTTTATTCATGGTATCTGTGTGCTTACAGGACTTATGCTTTTAGCCAATATGTCTATTCTGTTAGGTGTTCAGCTAAACAGTCATGTCCTGTAATTCAGGGATCCAAAGGTATAACAAGACCGGTGGATCCTGAATTATGTTCCAATAGTTGTTTACGGTCTACTATTGTACTTAAACTACAGAAAAGAAGACAAATAATTAAATTAAATTAAATTAAATACAACAGGAATTTCACGTGGGAATTTGTAAATATGTATAAATATATTCAATATTAAATATTTTAAAAGGGTTTATTAAGAAAATAATTTTTATAACATTTTTATTACAAAATTACATCAAAATGTCAAGATGAAATATGTCGAATTGCTGAAGACATATTTAATTTCTATAAACAACTAGCTATTGATATAAGAATTTAATTATAATAACAGAAAGTCTTCTATTTTTATTTACCAGGTGCAAGTTCCAATTTTAAGACTGATACACCATCTAGCAATAACTAATTGGACATTTTCGAATTTATACGTTTTGTTAAATATCAAGAAAAAAAATTGGGAATCATCTTGAAAATTTTGGAGAATAAAGGACATGTTTTATTTTGAATATTGCAGCAAAAGCTTTGACCTGAAGAGAAAAAGGAGAACAGTAAAGAATTAAACAGAAATCAAAATATTTTGGATCACCCTGTAAAAAGCAATGCATGAAAATGCATTTTGATTGTAGCATGTGATTATGAGGGTTCTTGTAATTGTCTGTATAAATTTTTATGAAGCTACCACATATGTTCATGGAAATATAACAGTTTCTTTAAAAAATTGCAAAAACAAAATTGCAAAAGGAAAATAAAAAAAAGTTATATTCCAATGAATATATGTGGTAGCCTCCTAAAAATGTATTCAGATTATTATAAGAAGCCTCATAATCACACTACAGTCAAAACGGATTTCATGCAATACTTTTTACAGGGTGATTCAAAACGTTTTGATTATTGTTTAATTTTTTACTGGTCCCCTTACCCTCTTGAGAACAAACTTTTTGCTCAAACTTTTTGCTTTGAGGTGTAACATGTTCTTTATACTCCCAATGTTTCAAGATAATTCCTAATGAATTTTTCTAGTTATTTGGTAAAACATCTAGTGTATTATGGGGACATAATCATCATATGTGTGTAGGAGCAAAATATTTAAATTTGATTTTTGTACAGTTAAGTGATACACGTACAAACTACACATTAACATAATCACTTATTGTATATTTAAACAGTTACGCTGTCGCCTACAAAAACGATGTATTTCTAGCTGGCAAAATATCGCTATATTCTGATTGCAAAGTAATACAATAAATCATAATACCATTATATCGATTTTGAAAAGTTGTACTAAAAAAATCTTTCAAACTTTTGTATTAAATTTTATATTTTAATTTGTTTAACACTATTTCTGAACTTAAGCAATGGAGTGTTTTAAATCAAAACCGTAATAAGAAGCATTGAAAAAAATAATAATTTGTGTTATGTTTTCAGTCTTGTTGGTATTTTTAATAAATAATGATATATATATATATATATATATATATTAATCTTATTATTTTTGTTTGTTCCAGCCTAAAAATACATGTATGATACATTATAGAAATTGTGCTATATGTGTTTAGTCTCTTATTGTATATATATATATATATATTATAATTAATATATATTAATATATATTATTATTAATATATATATATATACATATATAAATTGTCCTATATGTGTTTAGTCTCCTATTGTATTCTAATCAATATTAATGTATTTTTTTTAAACCTATTTTGAAATATTTTTCTTAAATTTTCATGCTATCACAGACTTTTATTAAATCAATCAGAAAATATACCACAATGTAATTCATCTGAATATTCAAAAACAAAGAGGTATTATAGTGAAGGATTATAATATTAGCAAAGAGTTCATACTTAACCAATTATGAAAATGACCAATTTCTGGTATCAGTGTCGACCATTTAAGTATGTTATTGTATTTAATAACTAAAAAGTAAATCTTAATTATGAAGATAAACTATGCATATAGGACTCTCGCAATGCATGGAATTTTGCACTGCTATACAAAGCTACTGTTATACCGATCACTACGAAAACTGGTACACTTATTAATCCCGATGAAATTGAAATCTAGTTAACACCGTTTGATTTATTTATTTATTATTATTAGTTTTATTTTTTAGTTGATAGATTAGTTTATATATAAATAAATTTTAGTTTATATTTAAAGAAAAACTGTAACGAATCCCAAAATGCGTCTTTCTTATGTAAAAACGCCTGCTGCAAAAATAATTGCAACACAAAGAATATTGCAAAGAAAGTAACAGATTAAATCAACAAGCAATTGAAGAACATCTGAAAGCGAGACGCCTTGCTAATATCAAAGAGAGCTGCTAGAAGACGAGAAGAACCTAAAAAACACGCACTACCCTTGGATGAGGATCATGTTGAAAGATAATGTGAAAACAAATAATAACAGGAGACTTGACGTTGGAATATTAAAACCCGAATAAACTACTACGTCAGAAACGCCAAAGAAAAATATTGGAAATGCATACAGCTGTTTCGGTAGCCTAAAGCGTACCGTCATCAGTGCAAAAAGGATTCTGAATCAGGAGAAGTGCTCGTATATATAGGAGAGGGGCCGGATTTAGTTCAACCAATAGGATTACGGGAAAGGTGGGGAGAGTGGCCAATAGGAATTTAGGAAAGTTAGCTGTGTAAACAGTAGAAAAATTAAGAAAATGTGGACTGAATATAAAATTTCCAACAGCCAGACAAATAGGGAATAGCGAAATCACAATTTACAAGGTTTTAAAAATTTTTATAAATATGAAAAGCTTCAAAGAAATCGAGTTCATGGATGAATTTAGGTCTGCAAATTATTTTAGCTGAATTCAATTTAAAATTATGATTTTCCTCCCAGCAATGTTTAGAAATAGCCGATTTATTGGTTTCTTGTTTGCGGACGTAATTCATATGTTCTTTTAGACGAAATTTAAGACTGCGTTTAGTTTGGTCAATATATGATAAAACACACTGACAGCAAATACTATAAATACCCCAAGATTTATGCATATCAATGGGATCTATTAACTGAGAAAAGATGAGTTTATTGGAAGGCGACTGATATAATCCGTCTCTTCTAATATCAGTATTGTCTTACCCTATTTTCCTAAATCCAGTCAAACCATAGCTAAAATTCCCAAACAATATGATTTTAAAATAATATTTTCGCCTTCCAATAAACTCACCTTTTCTCAGTTGAAAGATCCCATTGATATGTATAATTCTTGGGGTATTTATAGCATTTCCTGTCAGTGTAGTTTATCATATTGGCCAAACTAAACGCAGTCTTAAATTTCGTCTAAAAGAACACATGAATTACGTCCGCAAACAAGAAACCAATAAATCGGCTATTTCTAGACATTGCTGGGAGGAAAATCATAATTTCAAATTTAATTCAGCTAAAATAATTTGCAGACTTAAATCCATTCATGAACTCGATTTCTTTGAAGCTTTTCATATTTATAAAAATTTTAAAAACCTTGTAAATTGTGATTTCGCTATTCCCTATTTGTCTGACTGTTGGAAATTTTATATTCAGTCCACATAACATTGTCGAATAGCGATATGTCGAGTGTCGGGCAGATGATCAATAGTCAGAAGCTATAAGAGAAGAAGAAAGTGGATGATAGGCACAAGCCAGGCATTAGAAACATTCTGAAAGGGAAACTACTCAAAGAAGAGAAGAAATCTGACAAACGGAGACAAAGCCAAGTATCGAAGACATGACCAACTTCAACCCGAGCAACGTCGTATCAACATACTAGTATAGTCTTATAATAATACGGAAAGAATAAACAATAACGCAGATCTAATATCCAAAAACCGCATAAGAATTTTTTTTCTTTTTACTGTTTCTTATAGGTTTTTACTCAGTAAACCCGAAAAAATTGTGAAAAATTTCCATCACATTTAATTTTTCCATACAAACATTCTATCTTTTATTTATTTATTTTTAAATGGAAAAAACCATATTTAATAATTATTTCTTACTTTAAAATAAGATTTATAATGTTAATAATAAAATAACAATAATAAGAATAACAACAACAATAGTGGTAATAATAATAATAACAATAAAAACAAAATGGGAAATAGGACGAATAGAGAAAAAGGGAGAGTTGAAAGCGAAAGAATATTCGAGCGTGCATCGAAAAGTAGTAAAAAAGTTTGCATGGAAAAAAAAAAAAAAAAAGTGAATACCTAATGTTAAATCTATAATGAAGAAACCTGTTTGGGTTAATTTTCAGAAAAAAATATGTTTAGTTCAATGTAATAAAATTAGCGATATTTTATTGGAAGCTTATAATATTTTGAAAAAAAAAAGTTATAGGCAGAAATGGAAGTCATTTTTAGATTCAGCATCGTCGAAAAGAAATTTTGACCAAAAAATAATAATAATAATAATAAATAATAATAATAATAAATAAATAAAATAAAAATAAATCATCCAACTGACTTATTTTTTCTGAACAAAGAATGTTAAGTATATCATAAAGGAATTTTTTGCTAAATTATGTGAAAGAATAAGTTTAGTTCAATGTAATAAATTAAATGTCTTTTTTTTTTTTTTTTTTTTTTAAACGAATAATTTTTTGCATGAAAGGAAAAAAAAAAGCCGTTAAGGGCATGATTGGAAGTTATTTTTAGACTCAGATGCAATAAAAATAAAATTTACCAATAATAATAATAATAATAATAATAATAATAATAATACGTGATGGGATGAAATGGCAACTGAACATTCCTGAAAACAAGGTTTGAAAAAAAAAAATGCAGATATTACATTTTCAGACTCATTCAGACCTATGTAATTAAAACATACAAAATAAACAACAACAAAATATATTCCTTTAACATTGTTCTTTTTTTTTTTTAAATCAAATAACAGTCTCCAAAGAACAAATAAACCTACAGTGAGACAAATCATATCGACTGCTATTTTATTCGAAAGAAAAACCAATTTGAACTGAAATAATTTCATCAAATGGAAATTTATGCGTTCTGTATGCATTATCCAATAACACCGCACAAAAGCTGGCTCTAAAATGGACGTTATTCATGATATGTCTATAAATCGATAATCGTTTCTCATTTATTATTCATACTTTGCAATAGCATAATTTAGTCATTTTATTTAAGGGAAAGAAGAGGCTTTATAGCCTTTAGAGAGAAAGCTAGATGAAAGTATTGGAACTATATAATAGTATTCAAAAGGTCTGAACTAGAAAAGTTTTGAATAACTGTTTAAACAACTTCTGAATTACATTACATTGACTGATATAATGAAAGAAGGCTATAAAAAAAAAATATTTAAATAGCAAAGAGAAACATATATAATAAAGAAACATTAAACTCCAAAAAAATAATAATTAAAAATGGTTTAAAACATTAGGGGGTTCTAAAACTAGGGGGTTAAAACATTAGGGGGCGAAGCCCCCTGTCGCTTCGTTCACCAACACCCGAAGGAGGTTTCGCTTTCCCCCGAATATGTTCACTTATTAACCCCTGCGGGGCTCTGCCCGCCTATTCACAACTTTACCTTTCAATGAATAGGAATATTAATAGCACATAACACGAGACAAAAACAGAAAAAATGTTAGAGAAATCCCCATATTTAATGACAAATTAAAATACATGATATTTAATACAACATTTTTACATTTTTTTAAATGAAGTATTATGATAAAACTCAAAACCTTTTTTTTATTAGAATAGAAAGAAATTGATAATATCTAGACCATTTTGCGCTACAGCTTTTGTATATGACCCCTTGGTGACTTTTAAATTTTTGTCACTATTTGGCGAAGAATTTTTTTGCATAATTCCCTGTTAAACAGTCGGATATCATACGCCGCATTTCTTCGTCATGATCGTAAAAGCAGATTTCATACATTGTTTAACGGCTTTGCAGTCAGTTTTATCGATATTCGTCGGCTGAACTTCACCAACTCTTCCCACGCCCAACATTTTGATCATTTTGGCTCTAGCATGAACGATCTAATCTGTCACCTTCTACAGCCAAGCTTCTTCTCTGTTTAAATTTTTAAACGACACAAACATTAGTTAAAAACTTAAAACATTCTCACCTAATGCAAATTTAATTATTTCGTACATCTCTGTGGAAGTTATTTTAAACTTAAAACAATATTTGAGTCTCGTCCGTTGCTCGAGTCGTTTTTTTTTCTTTTTTTTTTTTTTTTCCTCTCTCTTTAGCTATGGTTTACATACATGTTCTACATATATGAAAGCTGACATGTCGAAACAACTCAAATATGATTGAGATTGTGTGATCAGTAAAGATAAAAATCGTAGCTATCTCTTTTAATTAGTTTTGCGGATACAATTCATCTGTACTTCTCTAGATCGGGAGTCCTGAAACTTTTTGAATATGTAAAGATTTCGTAAGTTTGTGTTTCAACAGCCTGAGATTTATAATTATAAATTAAATACATTAATAATAACATAAAATTTCTCAAAAATTAATATTATTCCTCTAAAACAGTAGTAAACCAATATTAAATAAAAATTTAATATCATCTTAGTCTTAACGAAATCTTTCTTAAAGCTTTAATTAAAAGAAGAAAAAGCTAATTAAAAATATAAATATAAATTTATCCAACTTCTAAACTAACAATTGCCGTGAGTTTATTTAAAGAAAAATAACCACAGGAAAATTAAACTTTACTATGTATTGAAAACCAATAGTTTTGAGGTTCATTTTTCTTTTAGATCAATACTTCAGTTTTCAGATAAGAAAAAATAACATTTTTGAAAATAAAACGAACCATTTTCCTTTCGAAAACTTTCAAAAATTTGTTTAAAATTTTTGAAAGGTTTATAAAAAAAAAAAAAAAAAAAAAAAAAAAAAGAGTTTCAAATGTTGAAATACATATGTGCTTTTTGTTTCTTTTTTCCTTTGTGTGTGTTATGATAAATAGAATTTTTTTTTTTTTAGGAATTTGAAGTAATAGATTGAACGTATTTTCTTTATAAATTCACGATTTCAATATAAACAATTAACTCTTTAACGCTCCAAAAATGTTCCCAAATGTTATATCCCTGTATACACTACCTGGCTACAAATAAGGTACAATGTGATTTGAAATATGCAAGTTTGAAGTTTTGTAAGTTACACAAGAACGTGTGCGCATTGCACAGTTCGTAAAAATCACGATCCGTATAAGTGCTTAATTTGCTTTAAACAGTATAGAAGTAGACAATAAAATGTCATTTCAAAACATGAATGATGAAAGAAAGTTATATACAATCGCCCAAAGTATGTAGAGCGAAACATGGGCAAATTATTGACTTACATGGAGAGAAAAAATCCTGCAATAAAGTTTTTTTAATAACCATCATTAGTTTCTGAATGAGTTGTCGTCATCCAGCGTATTATGTGCTTAAAATTTGGTTCATTTCCATCTTTCAACTTTTAAGCAGAAAATGAGTGGCTGGAACCCCATAAATAATAATCAAGAGTATATTTATTTAAACGATTGATAAAATCTAAAATCTTCAAAATTTGAACAAAACTAACGAACTGGTTCTACTGTTTGAGGGTTGGTCTGACAAAACCATTCGTAATATTCCGCGTTGTATGGGACGGTGCATGACTTTTCACCGTCGGAGGTTCTCACCCATGAATCTCGACGTATTTGGGAATTCCGGGGAAGGAGCGCAAATGGTTTTTTGCCCATTTCCTCTTCCAGTTTGTAAATAAATATGTAAATAAATAAATAAATAAATAATCTGTTTTCAATCGTACAGTAAGACGCGAACTTTAAGGACTGATGTTAAAGTAGTGCAATGAAACAACATGAATGCTTCTAATACACCGAAAAAACATGTAACATACATGCATGTTTGGCATGTATATAGCATCCTCTAGTTAAACCAAAAACAAAATTTCTAATTTGAGAAGAAACATAAATATTCAACCATTGCAAAATGTCGACCGACTATGAATTATTATAAGCTTAGATTTAGCATCTTCCAGCATGATAGTTGCATCTGAGTTAAACGTGTGAATTACTGAACTCATCGTGATCGCGTACCTTACTTATATTGCAAGATTTTAGAGGATTTATTACGATCAGAAAATATTTTTTTTGGCATACTCTTGAATAATTAATGTTATATTCTAAAAAAAAAGAAAGTCTCTTGTATATTTGAGTATTTACAAGGCCAGTCTGTTTTCTTTCAGAGATTATTTATTTCCTAGATGAAATGATAATTTTCCCGAAACTTTCGTATTTTGAAACTTCTTTCCGGGAATACTGAGAAACCAAGAGCTCACTCCTGCAGTTAATTTGATCTATAGCTTTGGCTTGTACCTTTTAGTGTTCATAAGTTTTTAACTGAAACCGAACATTAAAAAAAAATTAAGTAAAATTTTTTCCTAGTTTTGATCGATAGTAGTGTAAAAAGGAGAGTTCAGCGACACGGTGGTGGCGTAGTGGCGTATTGTGGCGTAGGGTGGAGGCGCGCCTCCACCCTGACACCACTACGCCACCACCCTGTCGCTCAACGTCTCCTTTTTACACTACTTAGTCATCATCTTGGACGAGGGGGTGTTGCCACCGGAAGAATAGAAACTGCGTGTTGCCACCGGAAGAATAGAAACTTTAACTATCATCTTGGATGAGGTTTGGTGGGGCATCTATCGGGAATTTTGAGGAGTTAGATTTATTTTCCTAAATTTCGGGACTTAGTATTTTTTTCACAATTTTGGGGACTTCAAAATTTTTCACAATGCACAGGGAAGTTGATTGACTGAAACAAAGGTTGATGAGTACTATCTAGTTAAAAACATTTAATGAATGGTATATAGACTTTAAAATTTAGGTGCTGCCACCGGAAGAATAGAAACTTTTGGAGAGTTGTCATTTGAGGATTATAAATTGATTACAGAATTAAATAGAAATTTTCCTATGTATTTCACGGAATTTGACTGAATGAAACAAAGGTTGATGAGTACTATATAATTAAAAACAGGGTATAGACTTTAAAATTTAGGTGTTGCCATCGGAAGAGTATAAATAATTTCCGGTGGGACTTAACATTTTTGACTGAGTGAAACAATGAATGACTGAAGTTAATTAACATCAGTAACAATTTATGAGTATTTTAGAAACTTAGCATTTTTAGAGATTAAAAATATATTGCGTTAAGATAATAAATATGGAATTTAAATAGGAGTTCATACTTTTAGTGTTGTCATTGTAAATTGATATTTGGAAATTTTTACAGAATTTATAGAAACAAGATGATTCTAATACTGCATTCTAATTGGTTAATGAGTACACTTAGTATTTTAGAGCTTGAAATTTAGAAATTTTTACAGATTTAACTAGAAATTTTCGTATTTTGAGGATAAGTGTCATCAGTGCATTAACACACAGATTTAAAAACAAAACAATAATAAATAATTTAAAACACATATTTTTCAATAATGAATGTCATACAATTATATGTATAATTAATTATTTTAAAACAAAAACGATACGCATAAATTTAAAAACAATAATAAATATCATGTAATTATACGTATAATTAGTTATTTTAAAACAAAAACGACATTATAAGCAATAAAGTTGTTTAAACTAAACTTTATACACATCATGACTTTATGTTAACACTAAATAAGTTTCACTTTTAAAATTTCTTTAAGCTCTAACTTATAAATACTATTAATACAATCGTTAAAATTGAACGCTGAAACAAAGGTAGATGAATTTAACGTATGGTATAGACTTTGATCTTAATATCTGCGCATTACCATTCGGAGATTATAAATTTATTACAGAATAAATAGAAATTTGCCTATGTATTTCATGGAATTTGACAAAATAAAACAAAGGGTTCGTGAGTATTATATAATTAAAAACATTGAATGTGAATGGTATAGACTTTGATATTAAAATTTGGGTGTTACCATTGGAAGAGTATAAATAATTTATATGTTATAAATTAAACTGAATACAATAAAAATTATTTAAATTAAACTAAATATAATAAAAATTATATAAATTAAACTTTATATTCTCACTAAATAAGTTTCACACTTATTTAAACTCTAACTTACATTCGTTAAAAATTGAACACATGCACTTTAAAAAATGACTATCATATAAATTTAAAAAAAATTACTATCATATAATAATATTAATTAAAAAAATGCATACAAAGATATATAGTAAAGTTATAAATTTAAAAAAAATACTGTTATATGATAATATTAATTTAAAAAAAAAATTACTATTATATAATAATATAAATTAAAAAAAATGACTTTCATATAATAATATAAATTAAAAAAAAATGACTTTCATATAATAATATTAATTTAAAAAATGCATACAAAGATATACAGTAAAGTTATAAAATAAATAAATAAAAAATAAAATAAATAAAATAAAAATGACTATCCTATAATAATATTAATTTAAAAATACATACAATGTTTAAAATCAACAATTAAATTTTATATACATTATAATTAACTAAACTTTATGCTGTTACTATTAAATAAATTTATCCTAACACGAAAACTTTACATAAGTTTTATAAGCAAAAAAGCTATAAGTACATGAATATGTTATTTAAATTAAACTTTATATTCTCACTAAATAAGTTTAACATTTATTCGAGTTTAACGGTGTAATATAATTTAAACTATCTTAGTTGATTTAAATGAAACAGGTAAATACTTTTAAACTTGAACTAATAAAAATAAGTTCTTTTTATAAAATAATTGATATAAACTATAATAATAAAAAGGATTAGTTATATTTAAAAACTATCAGTTACTAAAAGTTATTTTATATTAAACATTTCGAAATAAATTGCATAAAAATTCAATGCATCATTTTAAATGAAAATAAACAGTTTCCTTAAAAAACAGATAATACGGAATATTCCATGAGTCAGTTATCACCTGCAACGGAAAACCCCTACAGCTGATGAATCATATGTTATATACGCTAGCGAGCCATGCCTATTAGTAATCCACACTATCTCATATAAAGATTAAGTTAAAATCATTAAAACAATACAGCGAATAATTTGGAAAATGCAATAATTTTTTCACAAAGCATATCATACAATGACTTTAAACGATTATCACCTATCTATCACTTAAACGGTATTGAAATAAATAAATACATATAAAAGTAAGTTATAGTTAAAAAATAAAAATTTCGTTTGTGAAAGGAGTTTTATATATTGCAAAAATTAGTTTTACTCAAATAATTTCTAAACATACACAAGTTAAATGGAAACTTTTCTAGGTTTCATTTAAGCAATAATTTTCCATGTGTGAAAGTAGTTTTATTTATGCAAAATTTAGTTTTATATAAACAAAAAAATTTATAGTGTAACAATAAAAATAGTTTATAGTATAACAATAAAAAATTCCTTATAAGTAAATACCAATAAAAAATATTTTTTAAATTAATTTCTCTCTCTTCAATAAAACAATAAAAATTTCTTATATAACTTTCGTAAAGTTTTAATAAAATTTCTATTATAAACAAATTTTTTTATGATATAAACAAATAATTTTATTAGAATATACATATTAAGTTTATTAAATCATCAAATAGTAATAATAAATTATGAAACTTACTTAAAATTGATGAAATTTCCCTTACCGAAATGCAACCTTCATTCACACACAAATGCGAGAAACTGTTTATCGCCACACGTTGACTCATACAGATAAGAATGTTGATTCATGCTTATCTTAGTAGAATGTTGTTAGAGTTCTGTGTTTTCAGAGTAATATAAAATAGTTTATAGAGATCATTTATTTAATATCAGTTGTAAACTACATTTAAATAATGCAATAAGAGTTGAACTCTGCAATTAACCTATTAAAATATTGAAATTTTTTAAATTTTTTTATTTAATTTTACTTTTTTTAATTATGCTAAAAAAATAATGAGATCAAAACAGAATTATTTTACGATAAGACATCCTTTTTCATTCAATAAAATGTAACTATAATTTTTAATGAAAGGTTTTAAAATCACTTAATAGGATAAAATTAAAAACAGAAATCTTATTATTTTTTCTAGTTATAAAACTAAGTAATAAACTATCTATAAATAATCATATAGCAAGCGAGATTTTTGTATAATAACTATATATTATTTTAATATATACATTACATCGCAGGGTAAAATTTTCAACTTATTTATACGGATTGAAGTAATAAAACTTAATCATTTGCATAACCGCTAAATTTTATAAGTTGGATATATGATTTAAAATACTAAACAATAATCCTTGTGAGAGAATTGGGATAACACTTTCACAGAAAGAAATTATCCTTTACAATAAGATTTGCTTAGAATGTCTAAGTGAAAATAACTTACCGTGAGGTCAGTGAGTCATGCAGTTGTATTCGAATTTATTGTTTTTAGTTAATGAAACTTCTAATGAGAGAATTATTTTTACTAGCACATAAATGTAAATTTTTATATTATTCCTATATAGATAAAATTTTAAATAATTCATTAAGTGTTAAACTTTGCATTTAATCGATTAAATAAAGTTTTCCTAAAATATAAGTGTAATTTTTTAATGAATCGTTTTGAAATCACTTTAACTTTATAAGAAAAAACTAAAAAGAGGTTTTTAAATTACTTAATAGGATAAAATTAAAAATCTTATTGTTTTTAGCAATTATTTTATCTAGTTATAAACTATATATTATTTTAATATACGCCTTATAGTTAAGTCAGTTTTAGAGAAAACCAAGAAAAAATCCCAACGCGCAGGTTGATGAGTTGGAATATTCTATTATACTTAAAGAATCCAGGTACGGAAAAACCGAAATACAATACGCGGAAAAACAGGCGGGATTTTCGGTTAAAACTTCAAAGCAGTGGACGGTAAACATAACACACCGTGAAACAACCTACTCCCACGACAGCCAAACTAAGAATGAAGGGAAACGTTGAGTTGTAACACCTTATCTACTAGAGATAAGGGGGAATTCCCCATGACTCACCCCTCGTTCGTTCATGTACAACATCTTACGAGAAACTTCGTGAAGGATCGGTGACGAGTTTGAATAATTTGCATAACCGCTAAATTGTATAAGTGTGAATCTTTTAATGTGAGTATTATAGTAATGATAAATTTATTTTATAATCGACAACTCATCAGCTTCACACCTTATATAAAACAATGGTATATTCAAAAGTTTTTACTATACAATAAACATTCACATATGGATATTCCTAAGGTTTAAGACTATGCGAGGATCCTATAAGCGAAATGCCTGTGAGTCTTTCTAAGGAATCCTATTGCATATTTAAGCAGGTTTTAGAGAAAACCAAGAAATACTCCAATCGACTAGGTTGATGAAATGGATTCGAACCCAACACTTCCCCTTTTACCATAGAATCGTTCACTAATCACAAGGTTAATGAGTCATGCAGTTGTATTAAAACTTATTGATTACATGTCTAAACTTATATCATTAAATATTTAACTGTTGGTTCTATAAGTGGATTGCTCTGCGTGTGAGTCTTTGTAACTTATAGTTAAGCGAGTTTTAGTGAAAACCAAGGAAAACTACAAACGGGTTGATTGTTAAGTTGAATTCAAACCTAACATTAATCATAGAATCGTTTGATCTTCTAAAATACTTGTAACAACATGTTTATGAACTTTATAAGAAAATGCTTAATAGGGTTTGCATGCGTTAGCTATATTAAACACTTAATTTTTAACATACATTAAGGTTAGTGGATGAGTGACAGGTAATTCATTTAAAACAAAAATATAATAACGGTCGATTGAAACAAAGGGTTTGCAGTTTTAGAGAAAACCAAGAAAAAATCCCAACGGTAGGTTGATGAGTTGGAATATTCTATTATACTTAAAGAATCCAGGTACGGAAAAACTGAAATACAATACGCGGAAAAACAGGCGAGATTTTCGGCTAAAACGTCAAAGCAGTGCACGGTAAACATAACACACCGTAAAACAACCTACTCACACGACGGCCAAACTAAGAATGAAGGGAAACGTTGAGTTGTAACACCTTATCTACTAGAGATAAGGGGGAATTCCCGGAAAAGCTGAGTCACCCCCCGTGGATCTTACGAGAAAGTTCGTGAAGGATGACTCATCGGTGACGAGTTTGAATAATTTGCATAATCGCTAAATGGTATAAGCGAGAATCTTTTAATGTGAGTATTATAGTAATGATAAATTTATTTCATAATCGATAACTCATCAGGTTCACACCTTATATAAAACAATGGTATATTTAAAAGTTTTACTGTACAATAAATATTCACATATGGATATTCATAAGGTTTAAGATCGATTAAATAAACGAGAATCCTATAATCGAAATGCACGAGAGTCTTCCTAAGAAATCCTATTGCATATTTAAGCAGGTTTTAGAGAAAACCAAGAAATACTCCAATCGACTAGGTTGATGAAATGGATTCGAACCCAACACTTCCCCTTTTACCATAGAATCGTTCACTAATCACAAGGTTAATGACTCATGCAGTTGTATTGAAACTTATTGATTACAAGTCTAAACTTATACCATTAAATATTTAACTGTTGGTTCTATAAGTGGATTGCTCTGTGTGCGAGTCTTTGTAACTTATAGTTAAGTGAGTTTTAGTGAAAACCAAGGAAAACTACAAACGGGTTGATTGTTAAGTTGAATTCAAACCTAGCATTAAACATAGAATCGTTTGATCTTCTAAAATACTTGTAACAACATGTTTATGAACTTTATAAGAAAATGCTTAATAGGGTTTTCATGCGTTAGCTATATTAAACACTTAATTTTTAACATACATTAAGGTTAGTGGATGAGTGTCAGGTAATTCATTTAAAACAAAACTATAATAAGGGTTGATTGAAACAAAGGGTTTATAGGTTATAATTATAGGATAAAACGTTATGTGTTTCGAAAACCCTTCATCAAGATTGCAACAACCGTTTCGAATGATACTCTCCCTTCATCAGATAGACTTAAACTTTTATTTTATCAGAATGAAAGAAAACGATAGACGATTTACACTTATTGAAATCCCAACTTATAAATAATTCGACTTTCACTAAAAATGCAAGTCGCATATACACTTTGAAACAATCAATAAATTTTATATTATCACAATGCATTAAATAAGTTTCCCATTTAACATTCAAGATGAATTTATTTTTACATTAATTAAGAATTGAACACATATTAATTTTTAAAATGACTATTTTTTAAAAAGTTTTGAAACAGCTAATAAATTTTATAAGCTTTTACAATTAAATAAATTTAGCATATTATGAAAGTTTTACATCACTCGGTAAAATTTTATATGAGCAATAAAAGTGATACACATTATAATTATAAACTCATAAAATAAATTTCACACTTAACATTTAAACTCTAACCAATCAATCTTAAAGTAATTTTTTATCTTTTGTACATAATCATAAACCTTTCGTTTCTATTGTAAAGTGAAGTATGACTCATGCTTTAATTAAAATCTCTAATCAAAATTATAAGAAAGTAAAGTTTAGGAAATACCTATGTATTATAGGTAAATTAATACAGTATAAATATTCATGTTTTTCAGTTAAGTAAAAAAGTTATATAATTAATTTTACAGACTACTTAAATAATGTATAATTAAGTTTCAGAATTATTATTATTATTTTTTTTTTTTCTTCTATAGTATGTATATATAAATTTTTAGTTAGAAAGTTTTTATTAAAATACAATAATCAAAGTTTTGTACGATATTAATTTACATTGCATCTAAAACTTTAAATATATAGAAACAATTGTACATTTGGTTTTGTCTGAAGCATATATATAAATAATAAAATCTTATTCAGTTTAGTTTTTAAAACACTATAAAGATTTCAGACACACATATTTTTATCTTGTTTAAATAAAATTTTTAAAATGAAACAATATTAATGTTATAAAATAATACACTCAGCATGACTCACGGAGTGTGCTATTCCATCAAATTATTCCGCATACGTGTAATAACATGTCTGACTTAACTATATACTGAATTACCATTATTTCAGAAAAAGTTGGGACTCACCTTAAAACACGTCCTACACCCTTGACAGACTTGAAGAAAATGAATGATACGAGACATTCTTATCAGAGACGCCAGGTCACGAGGTTAGTGACGTCACGAATGATGTGATTGGCTACGCTCAGTCACGTGATCATGACGTCATCCTCTCATCAATGACGTCACCGATTGCTTATCTGCTACCACAACGCGCGGAAATGTCCAGTACGCAGTGAAAAATATTCAAAGTCTACGGAACATTACTCGAAACGATTCCATTGTCTTATACGGTAAATTGAAATATAACACGCGGAAAAAAGATCGACATATACCGGAGAAACTATGCATACTGCCCGATGAAGTAGATGCTAAGTAGATGCTACCAGGATGAGAGTCAAAATCCAACTGAATTCAAACAATATGACAAGGTCTATAAATCTCCCGTGTTGATTAGATGGTTTTGATGAATGGGTTTTCCCCCACACTTAAGCAGAATGGAGAAGTCATAGGTTTTTCCTCACCTATCTCTTAATTAAGTTTCTTAATTAAAATTATGCAAATTATATGTAAGTCTTTCAAATATCTCTTAATTACGTTTTCTAATTAAAATTATGTAAATTTTATGTAAATCTTTCATGTTTATCATATGCCCTCCTAGTTAAAGATTTAATAAACCTATCTTTTATACAACATAAATAAATTTATTAACTATAATCTGTTTAATGACTCATCAAACGATGACTCATCAAACGATGACTCATCAAACGATGACTCATCATAAACATGTCTGAACATGAATCTAGTTGAACACTAATATTTTACTGAATAAGCGATAATTACTATATGGATCACAAAATATACGTTGTTGGAAATTAAGTAAACAACACTACTTGATGAAAAATTAAGTTTCTCATAAGTAAACAATAATAATAAAAATAACTTTTGGTTTGAATAATATAAAAAGCAATAATACAAAATCATATACAATAAAATGTTAGTGTTCAACTAGATTCATGTTCAGACATGTTTATGATGAGTCATCGTTTGATGAGTCATCGTTTGATGAGTCATCGTTTGATGAGTCATTAAACAGATTATAGTTAATAAATTTATTTATGTTGTATAAAAGATAGGTTTATTAAATCTTTAACTAGGAGGGCATATGATAAACATGAAAGATTTACATAAAATTTACATAATTTTAATTAGAAAACGTAATTAAGAGATATTTGAAAGACTTACATATAATTTGCATAATTTTAATTAAGAAACTTAATTAAGAGATAGGTGAGGAAAAACCTATGACTTCTCCATTCTGCTTAAGTGTGGGGGAAAACCCATTCATCAAAACCATCTAATCAACACGGGAGATTTATAGACCTTGTCATATTGTTTGAATTCAGTTGGATTTTGACTCTCATCCTGGTAGCATCTACTTAGCATCTACTTCATCGGGCAGTATGCATAGTTTCTCCGGTATATGTCGATCTTTTTTCCGCGTGTTATATTTCAATTTACCGT
Source organism: Salticus scenicus (assembly GCA_963930645.1). Lineage (NCBI taxonomy): Eukaryota > Metazoa > Arthropoda > Arachnida > Araneae > Salticidae > Salticus > Salticus scenicus. The sequence continues at coordinate 133,781,754 of OZ005649.1, forward strand.
ATAAGACAATGGAATCGTTTCGAGTAATGTTCCGTAGACTTTGAATATTTTTCACTGCGTACTGGACATTTCCGCGCGTTGTGGTAGCAGATAAGCAATCGGTGACGTCATTGATGAGAGGATGACGTCATGATCACGTGACTGAGCGTAGCCAATCACATCATTCGTGACGTCACTAACCTCGTGACCTGGCGTCTCTGATAAGAATGTCTCGTATCATTCATTTTCTTCAAGTCTGTCAAGGGTGTAGGACGTGTTTTAAGGTGAGTCCCAACTTTTTCTGAAATAATGGTAATTCAGTATATAGTTAAGTCAGACATGTTATTACACGTATGCGGAATAATTTGATGGAATAGCACACTCCGTGAGTCATGCTGAGTGTATTATTTTATAACATTAATATTGTTTCATTTTAAAAATTTTATTTAAACAAGATAAAAATATGTGTGTCTGAAATCTTTATAGTGTTTTAAAAACTAAACTGAATAAGATTTTATTATTTATATATATGCTTCAGACAAAACCAAATGTACAATTGTTTCTATATATTTAAAGTTTTAGATGCAATGTAAATTAATATCGTACAAAACTTTGATTATTGTATTTTAATAAAAACTTTCTAACTAAAAATTTATATATACATACTATAGAAGAAAAAAAAAAATAATAATAATAATTCTGAAACTTAATTATACATTATTTAAGTAGTCTGTAAAATTAATTATATAACTTTTTTACTTAACTGAAAAACATGAATATTTATACTGTATTAATTTACCTATAATACATAGGTATTTCCTAAACTTTACTTTCTTATAATTTTGATTAGAGATTTTAATTAAAGCATGAGTCATACTTCACTTTACAATAGAAACGAAAGGTTTATGATTATGTACAAAAGATAAAAAATTACTTTAAGATTGATTGGTTAGAGTTTAAATGTTAAGTGTGAAATTTATTTTATGAGTTTATAATTATAATGTGTATCACTTTTATTGCTCATATAAAATTTTACCGAGTGATGTAAAACTTTCATAATATGCTAAATTTATTTAATTGTAAAAGCTTATAAAATTTATTAGCTGTTTCAAAACTTTTTAAAAAATAGTCATTTTAAAAATTAATATGTGTTCAATTCTTAATTAATGTAAAAATAAATTCATCTTGAATGTTAAATGGGAAACTTATTTAATGCATTGTGATAATATAAAATTTATTGATTGTTTCAAAGTGTATATGCGACTTGCATTTTTAGTGAAAGTCGAATTATTTATAAGTTGGGATTTCAATAAGTGTAAATCGTCTATCGTTTTCTTTCATTCTGATAAAATAAAAGTTTAAGTCTATCTGATGAAGGGAGAGTATCATTCGAAACGGTTGTTGCAATCTTGATGAAGGGTTTTCGAAACACATAACGTTTTATCCTATAATTATAACCTATAAACCCTTTGTTTCAATCAACCCTTATTATAGTTTTGTTTTAAATGAATTACCTGACACTCATCCACTAACCTTAATGTATGTTAAAAATTAAGTGTTTAATATAGCTAACGCATGAAAACCCTATTAAGCATTTTCTTATAAAGTTCATAAACATGTTGTTACAAGTATTTTAGAAGATCAAACGATTCTATGTTTAATGCTAGGTTTGAATTCAACTTAACAATCAACCCGTTTGTAGTTTTCCTTGGTTTTCACTAAAACTCGCTTAACTATAAGTTACAAAGACTCGCACACAGAGCAATCCACTTATAGAACCAACAGTTAAATATTTAATGGTATAAGTTTAGACTTGTAATCAATAAGTTTCAATACAACTGCATGAGTCATTAACCTTGTGATTAGTGAACGATTCTATGGTAAAAGGGGAAGTGTTGGGTTCGAATCCATTTCATCAACCTAGTCGATTGGAGTATTTCTTGGTTTTCTCTAAAACCTGCTTAAATATGCAATAGGATTTCTTAGGAAGACTCTCGTGCATTTCGATTATAGGATTCTCGTTTATTTAATCGATCTTAAACCTTATGAATATCCATATGTGAATATTTATTGTACAGTAAAACTTTTAAATATACCATTGTTTTATATAAGGTGTGAACCTGATGAGTTATCGATTATGAAATAAATTTATCATTACTATAATACTCACATTAAAAGATTCTCGCTTATACCATTTAGCGATTATGCAAATTATTCAAACTCGTCACCGATGAGTCATCCTTCACGAACTTTCTCGTAAGATCCACGGGGGGTGACTCAGCTTTTCCGGGAATTCCCCCTTATCTCTAGTAGATAAGGTGTTACAACTCAACGTTTCCCTTCATTCTTAGTTTGGCCGTCGTGTGAGTAGGTTGTTTTACGGTGTGTTATGTTTACCGTGCACTGCTTTGACGTTTTAGCCGAAAATCTCGCCTGTTTTTCCGCGTATTGTATTTCAGTTTTTCCGTACCTGGATTCTTTAAGTATAATAGAATATTCCAACTCATCAACCTACCGTTGGGATTTTTTCTTGGTTTTCTCTAAAACTGCAAACCCTTTGTTTCAATCGACCGTTATTATATTTTTGTTTTAAATGAATTACCTGTCACTCATCCACTAACCTTAATGTATGTTAAAAATTAAGTGTTTAATATAGCTAACGCATGCAAACCCTATTAAGCATTTTCTTATAAAGTTCATAAACATGTTGTTACAAGTATTTTAGAAGATCAAACGATTCTATGATTAATGTTAGGTTTGAATTCAACTTAACAATCAACCCGTTTGTAGTTTTCCTTGGTTTTCACTAAAACTCGCTTAACTATAAGTTACAAAGACTCACACGCAGAGCAATCCACTTATAGAACCAACAGTTAAATATTTAATGATATAAGTTTAGACATGTAATCAATAAGTTTTAATACAACTGCATGACTCATTAACCTTGTGATTAGTGAACGATTCTATGGTAAAAGGGGAAGTGTTGGGTTCGAATCCATTTCATCAACCTAGTCGATTGGAGTATTTCTTGGTTTTCTCTAAAACCTGCTTAAATATGCAATAGGATTCCTTAGAAAGACTCACAGGCATTTCGCTTATAGGATCCTCGCATAGTCTTAAACCTTAGGAATATCCATATGTGAATGTTTATTGTATAGTAAAAACTTTTGAATATACCATTGTTTTATATAAGGTGTGAAGCTGATGAGTTGTCGATTATAAAATAAATTTATCATTACTATAATACTCACATTAAAAGATTCACACTTATACAATTTAGCGGTTATGCAAATTATTCAAACTCGTCACCGATCCTTCACGAAGTTTCTCGTAAGATGTTGTACATGAACGAACGAGGGGTGAGTCATGGGGAATTCCCCCTTATCTCTAGTAGATAAGGTGTTACAACTCAACGTTTCCCTTCATTCTTAGTTTGGCTGTCGTGGGAGTAGGTTGTTTCACGGTGTGTTATGTTTACCGTCCACTGCTTTGAAGTTTTAACCGAAAATCCCGCCTGTTTTTCCGCGTATTGTATTTCGGTTTTTCCGTACCTGGATTCTTTAAGTATAATAGAATATTCCAACTCATCAACCTGCGCGTTGGGATTTTTTCTTGGTTTTCTCTAAAACTGACTTAACTATAAGGCGTATATTAAAATAATATATAGTTTATAACTAGATAAAATAATTGCTAAAAACAATAAGATTTTTAATTTTATCCTATTAAGTAATTTAAAAACCTCTTTTTAGTTTTTTCTTATAAAGTTAAAGTGATTTCAAAACGATTCATTAAAAAATTACACTTATATTTTAGGAAAACTTTATTTAATCGATTAAATGCAAAGTTTAACACTTAATGAATTATTTAAAATTTTATCTATATAGGAATAATATAAAAATTTACATTTATGTGCTAGTAAAAATAATTCTCTCATTAGAAGTTTCATTAACTAAAAACAATAAATTCGAATACAACTGCATGACTCACTGACCTCACGGTAAGTTATTTTCACTTAGACATTCTAAGCAAATCTTATTGTAAAGGATAATTTCTTTCTGTGAAAGTGTTATCCCAATTCTCTCACAAGGATTATTGTTTAGTATTTTAAATCATATATCCAACTTATAAAATTTAGCGGTTATGCAAATGATTAAGTTTTATTACTTCAATCCGTATAAATAAGTTGAAAATTTTACCCTGCGATGTAATGTATATATTAAAATAATATATAGTTATTATACAAAAATCTCGCTTGCTATATGATTATTTATAGATAGTTTATTACTTAGTTTTATAACTAGAAAAAATAATAAGATTTCTGTTTTTAATTTTATCCTATTAAGTGATTTTAAAACCTTTCATTAAAAATTATAGTTACATTTTATTGAATGAAAAAGGATGTCTTATCGTAAAATAATTCTGTTTTGATCTCATTATTTTTTTAGCATAATTAAAAAAAGTAAAATTAAATAAAAAAATTTAAAAAATTTCAATATTTTAATAGGTTAATTGCAGAGTTCAACTCTTATTGCATTATTTAAATGTAGTTTACAACTGATATTAAATAAATGATCTCTATAAACTATTTTATATTACTCTGAAAACACAGAACTCTAACAACATTCTACTAAGATAAGCATGAATCAACATTCTTATCTGTATGAGTCAACGTGTGGCGATAAACAGTTTCTCGCATTTGTGTGTGAATGAAGGTTGCATTTCGGTAAGGGAAATTTCATCAATTTTAAGTAAGTTTCATAATTTATTATTACTATTTGATGATTTAATAAACTTAATATGTATATTCTAATAAAATTATTTGTTTATATCATAAAAAAATTTGTTTATAATAGAAATTTTATTAAAACTTTACGAAAGTTATATAAGAAATTTTTATTGTTTTATTGAAGAGAGAGAAATTAATTTAAAAAATATTTTTTATTGGTATTTACTTATAAGGAATTTTTTATTGTTATACTATAAACTATTTTTATTGTTACACTATAAATTTTTTTGTTTATATAAAACTAAATTTTGCATAAATAAAACTACTTTCACACATGGAAAATTATTGCTTAAATGAAACCTAGAAAAGTTTCCATTTAACTTGTGTATGTTTAGAAATTATTTGAGTAAAACTAATTTTTGCAATATATAAAACTCCTTTCACAAACGAAATTTTTATTTTTTAACTATAACTTACTTTTATATGTATTTATTTATTTCAATACCGTTTAAGTGATAGATAGGTGATAATCGTTTAAAGTCATTGTATGATATGCTTTGTGAAAAAATTATTGCATTTTCCAAATTATTCGCTGTATTGTTTTAATGATTTTAACTTAATCTTTATATGAGATAGTGTGGATTACTAATAGGCATGGCTCGCTAGCGTATATAACATATGATTCATCAGCTGTAGGGGTTTTCCGTTGCAGGTGATAACTGACTCATGGAATATTCCGTATTATCTGTTTTTTAAGGAAACTGTTTATTTTCATTTAAAATGATGCATTGAATTTTTATGCAATTTATTTCGAAATGTTTAATATAAAATAACTTTTAGTAACTGATAGTTTTTAAATATAACTAATCCTTTTTATTATTATAGTTTATATCAATTATTTTATAAAAAGAACTTATTTTTATTAGTTCAAGTTTAAAAGTATTTACCTGTTTCATTTAAATCAACTAAGATAGTTTAAATTATATTACACCGTTAAACTCGAATAAATGTTAAACTTATTTAGTGAGAATATAAAGTTTAATTTAAATAACATATTCATGTACTTATAGCTTTTTTGCTTATAAAACTTATGTAAAGTTTTCGTGTTAGGATAAATTTATTTAATAGTAACAGCATAAAGTTTAGTTAATTATAATGTATATAAAATTTAATTGTTGATTTTAAACATTGTATGTATTTTTAAATTAATATTATTATAGGATAGTCATTTTTATTTTATTTATTTTATTTTTTATTTATTTATTTTATAACTTTACTGTATATCTTTGTATGCATTTTTTAAATTAATATTATTATATGAAAGTCATTTTTTTTTAATTTATATTATTATATGAAAGTCATTTTTTTTAATTTATATTATTATATAATAGTAATTTTTTTTTAAAATTAATATTATCATATAACAGTATTTTTTTTAAATTTATAACTTTACTATATATCTTTGTATGCATTTTTTTAATTAATATTATTATATGATAGTAATTTTTTTTAAATTTATATGATAGTCATTTTTTAAAGTGCATGTGTTCAATTTTTAACGAATGTAAGTTAGAGTTTAAATAAGTGTGAAACTTATTTAGTGAGAATATAAAGTTTAATTTATATAATTTTTATTATATTTAGTTTAATTTAAATAATTTTTATTGTATTCAGTTTAATTTATAACATATAAATTATTTATACTCTTCCAATGGTAACACCCAAATTTTAATATCAAAGTCTATACCATTCACATTCAATGTTTTTAATTATATAATACTCACGAACCCTTTGTTTTATTTTGTCAAATTCCATGAAATACATAGGCAAATTTCTATTTATTCTGTAATAAATTTATAATCTCCGAATGGTAATGCGCAGATATTAAGATCAAAGTCTATACCATACGTTAAATTCATCTACCTTTGTTTCAGCGTTCAATTTTAACGATTGTATTAATAGTATTTATAAGTTAGAGCTTAAAGAAATTTTAAAAGTGAAACTTATTTAGTGTTAACATAAAGTCATGATGTGTATAAAGTTTAGTTTAAACAACTTTATTGCTTATAATGTCGTTTTTGTTTTAAAATAACTAATTATACGTATAATTACATGATATTTATTATTGTTTTTAAATTTATGCGTATCGTTTTTGTTTTAAAATAATTAATTATACATATAATTGTATGACATTCATTATTGAAAAATATGTGTTTTAAATTATTTATTATTGTTTTGTTTTTAAATCTGTGTGTTAATGCACTGATGACACTTATCCTCAAAATACGAAAATTTCTAGTTAAATCTGTAAAAATTTCTAAATTTCAAGCTCTAAAATACTAAGTGTACTCATTAACCAATTAGAATGCAGTATTAGAATCATCTTGTTTCTATAAATTCTGTAAAAATTTCCAAATATCAATTTACAATGACAACACTAAAAGTATGAACTCCTATTTAAATTCCATATTTATTATCTTAACGCAATATATTTTTAATCTCTAAAAATGCTAAGTTTCTAAAATACTCATAAATTGTTACTGATGTTAATTAACTTCAGTCATTCATTGTTTCACTCAGTCAAAAATGTTAAGTCCCACCGGAAATTATTTATACTCTTCCGATGGCAACACCTAAATTTTAAAGTCTATACCCTGTTTTTAATTATATAGTACTCATCAACCTTTGTTTCATTCAGTCAAATTCCGTGAAATACATAGGAAAATTTCTATTTAATTCTGTAATCAATTTATAATCCTCAAATGACAACTCTCCAAAAGTTTCTATTCTTCCGGTGGCAGCACCTAAATTTTAAAGTCTATATACCATTCATTAAATGTTTTTAACTAGATAGTACTCATCAACCTTTGTTTCAGTCAATCAACTTCCCTGTGCATTGTGAAAAATTTTGAAGTCCCCAAAATTGTGAAAAAAATACTAAGTCCCGAAATTTAGGAAAATAAATCTAACTCCTCAAAATTCCCGATAGATGCCCCACCAAACCTCATCCAAGATGATAGTTAAAGTTTCTATTCTTCCGGTGGCAACACGCAGTTTCTATTCTTCCGGTGGCAACACCCCCTCGTCCAAGATGATGACTAAGTAGTGTAAAAAGGAGACGTTGAGCGACAGGGTGGTGGCGTAGTGGTGTCAGGGTGGAGGCGCGCCTCCACCCTACGCCACAATACGCCACTACGCCACCACCGTGTCGCTGAACTCTCCTTTTTACACTACTATCGATTTTGAAATTTTTGATTCTTATTTGTATGGTAGATAGCAGCGTTACACCCATATGCAACAAATGATGTCTTATACAAAAACAAATGCATAAATTTCTTTAATTTCCATAATAGGCGCGAATGCGTAGTTGTTGTTCTAACCCCTTAACGGGCTTGTAATTTGCAAGAAAACGGTAAAAAAAGGTGGCTATTTTTTATTTAAGATAAATTCTATAAAATAAAGTATATGAACAATATACGCATTCATTTTTAATTTTTAGAATTATTTTGTAGCTTGAAATCAATAAAATTTAATTTTAAGAAAAAACAACAATCAGGGTTATTATGACTGAATTTCAGTTTTCCAATAAGTAGAAAAAATAAAAGGTGTGTGTTTTAAACATTAAAAAAAATTATGAAAAGAATTTTACCTATAATACAATACTATACGTAAAATGCACTGTTCTCAGATTCTCTATCCGAAATTTCATAAATTTCCCTTATTTTTGAATCATTATTAGATGCATTGATACTAAAATTAGAATACAAGTCACTTTGTGATTCTGACTACATATTATAGACAATATTAAAAAATATATTTTCAAAAAGAGCTCAAAACTACGTGCATTCAAAAGCCTAACTAAGTTAAGATTACAAAATAAGTATTACAAATATTTAAAATTGGATAGCGCTGACAGTTTAAAATAAACCAGCTATCCCAAATTACATTTTAAATAGTCTGCTACTTCCACCTAGAGTGTAAAATAAGAATTTTTTTTTTTCCTGGGTACCAAAAATGGTTTATTTAAAAATATTTTTAGTGCGTTACTTTTGAACACTGCATCCTGGAAATATCATGGGCACGAGAAATAAAAAGCGAAACCTCACCCCGTCATTTTCATGGAAGAGAGAAGGAAAGAGTTAATGATGCACTCGCGTCTTGTTTTTCAGGTGAAAGGACATGCTATTATTTTGCTTTGAAACAATTGCTATGACGATATGAATTTTTTTATTATTTCTAGAGTTTATTTATAAAAGTTATTTAAATATTAAGCTAATTATTATTTGAATTTAACTAGGCTAACATACAGATGTTTCAAAACAAACATTTCCTAAAAATTAAAAATTTTAAATATTTTTTTTTCTCCTTTTACATACTTAAGATGAGCTATGTGTCTAATAATCATTTTTTGAAAATTAGTTTAGTAGTAATACTAAATAAATAAATAAATAAATAAATAAATAAAAATAAATAAAATAAATAAATAGAGAATAGTGAACGTTAAAAGGTTAAAGAACATTAAACAGAAATGTCAAAGTAAGCGATATGTCGACACTGCTTGGCGCAGAAGAATAGCATAGCGTAGATGCGGTGAAACAGCGTCAGCGTTTTGGGTTTATGATTTTAGCCAATCAATGAAAGAATGCGACTCTTTTTTTTTTCCCCTTATCCTGGCGTACATTGGCTGTGATGGCAGTGCTGCCAGATTGGGAATTTTGTCCCCATATTGGGGATTTTTTGGGCTTCTGGGGACAATTTTTGTGACCAAATGTTTGTGGGGAATTTCGAGGGAAGTTTTGAAATTTTTGAGGAGAAATCTGGGAAGTTTTCAAATTTTTCTTACTTATTTTAGTCTACCTGTTAAGTTTACAGCATTGCCAATTTTAGGGATTTGTTCTTACGCGTAGACCTTTTAGCAGCATTCTTTACCATGTAGGGGCTTTTAAAGATACTTCTTCTCCCCAGGACATCCCCAAGATATCCTGAAGATGAAAATACATCTTGCATACATCTTCAGCACTAAAGTATTTTACACAGATTTAAAATTTTCCGATAACTAATGTGTATATAAAAGTTATTTTTCTGTATGGGGATGTTTTCAAAAATGAGCGTCATTTGGGGAAAAATCTGGGCTTAATTCTGTTAAATATTTAAAACTATTTTTTTTTTTTTTTTTTTTACTTTTTTTTTTTTTTTTTTTTTACTTTTTTGGTAAAAATTGAGTTGGGGATTTTTTTGGAAAAAAAAACCCTGATTTGGGGAAATTTGAAAGCCTGTTTGGGGAAACTGACTGTCGACCATCTGGCAACACTGTGTGATGCTCAAATCAAACTCTTCTTGATATCAGCGATGGCGTTGAAACAGTAGTCCAGATTGTCGTTGAAGCATACCCAAATGAAAATTAAATCTTGATTTCGATGCTACAAATTTTCACGTTCGCGTATTATGTTCTTAAAAATCATGAGATTCGGTCTTAAGAAAAGACCGAACCTCAATCCAATACAGATTCTTAGAGATTTACTTGAGAGGGCATTAATATATAATAAAAATTTTCCTTCATAACTTGAGCGTATTATCCGAAAATAAATAATATTAAAGATAAAAATATATATCCAGACACTCCCTAATTTCAGAGAATTATTCCCAAAACGAAATCGTGCTGCGATTAATTCAAAAGGTAATTCGACAAAATACTATAGTTAGTAATTTTTATTTTGGACGAACAATGTATTTAAAGACAGTTTTTACTCTGAAATTTTTCAGTGTAAGGAAAATAGCAATGCTACCTTAAAATTTATATTTACAGTTCTAAAATTCGCAAAATAATTCCAATTTATGTAACTACTATTCATTTATAACATATTTCCTGTAATATTAAATTCCTCGAGTGACTCCATATTCGTAAGATTCCATAAAAGTTTATTTATAACGAAGAAATTATCGAGATACCTTTATACAATTCATTGTGCATATTCATTCATTCCTCAGAACATAATGTTGTAAACTATAGCACTTAATGTTCATTTAATTGATTTCAATAAGTCGTAGATTGATGTAACTAACAAAGTTTTATTCTAAATTGGTGATTATGTAGAGAAATAAGTACAAAACTTTGAATAAACATCATAAAATGCAAGAACTCGCAATAATTGTTTCATTTCGAAAAAAAACATTACCGTACGTCAGGCGAACAAGTGCTGCACTTGTTTATTCAAAGTTTTGTACTTATTACTTTTAAACGCCAGATCTGTAGTGTTTCTTTTATTATGTAGAGAAGTCTTAAGAATAAAGAATTAAATTTGTTTATCGATTCCTTTTTAGTAACGATTAAAACGCTACGACACCCCTGTTTTTTTTTTTTTTTTTTTTTTTTTTTAACTCTAAACACACAAATACATTATTTTTATTTTCAGAAAATATATTCTTTTGTAAATTTATTCTCTCAGTACTGATTTTAATCAGGAAACAGAAAAAAATGTAACTGAATCTTAAAATGCTCGTTAAATAAACGTTAAAATATTTTTGGAGACTTTGTCACACAAAAAGTAAATTTAGTATTGAAATATAGCAATGTCATATTTATTAAAATATGGATGCACCGATAAATTATGATAAATAATAATGTTATTTATGCAGAAAATACTTATCAAGAGGAAGTTTAGATCAAACTTGTTGATTTGAATTTTACTCATTAAAGTATTTATTAAAGTATTAATTGTGTATTTTTAGTACTTAAAGGCTTTGTGTATTAAGTTATAATCAACGGTTAAATTTTATGATTTTACTGTTTCCGTAGCTTAAATATACTAAAATCTAAAGCATTAATTTTATTTTTAGGTACTTCCTATGATTTCTATGTATTTATCAAATATATTACAGCAAGTTTAGAAAAAATAGTTATACAACTCATTATTTTTTCATCGTAAATTAAAATAAATGATAGTACTAGTAATAACATTAAATGTCTGATTATAAGAAACAAACATCGCATTGAAATCAATCTTTTCTTGAACATAATTAACAATCTAAAAGTAGCTGTGTATTAAGTAAAAAGGAACATTACTTATACTAGTTGGGTTTATAATAATTTTCTAAGTGCGTCGTTTAGTGTATAGACTCATAATTGTTGTTTCGTTAAATCATTTAAGAAAACAATTTATCTCTTGCACCTTTTCTGATTTAAAAAGAAAAAAAGAAGAAGAAGAAGAACAGAGAGTTATGATTAGTGAAATGTTGAAATTTATTGTCATCATGTAGAAAACAAGTAAAGTTTTTCTTTATATATTTTGAAAAAGGCAAAATTGTTTGTTGTATATTTTCGTCGTGAAAATTTTTTTAATGTATTTTGGAAAAAAAAAAAAACTATTCCAATTTGAGATTTAAAATATAATAATGTACCATAAGACAGACCTTAAATAATAAAAGTAACAACAATTATATAATATTTATTTTTAAATGTTTTTTTTTTTTTGTGTGTGTGTGTGTGTGTGTTATAACAATAATTTTAAAGAAAATTTTATTTTTATACGTCAAGTTTACTTCAAAGAAAAGTAAACTACTTAAATGGAAATGTCTTTTTTCTTCATGTTATGCAACAGTATTGCGTAAAATTCATGGCTACATTCCAAATTTTAAAGTGAATAAACACTGGCCAACTTCAAAGATTTAAAAGCATGAAAGGGTGAAGAAATATTATCATTAATAAAATTTTATTCCGCTACAAAATACATAGAAAACAATAAATGACAAGCAAAGAAAGTATACCATTTGTATTTATTGCTCTAAATTCTATAACACAGAGTTATTTCAAATAAAATAAGCTTTTTTTTTTTCCTTCAGTTCAATAGCATTGGTAACATCTATAGGTAAATATGTATATATATAAATCTTATTCATTAAATTTTAACTTACTTAAAATTTTAACTTTAAAAAAAAATAAATTAATTCTTCAAATAGTCATTAATATAGTATTTTAGAGCATTTTAAAATTTTTAGGATTTTATTTTCACCGCATTTTACTTTTTGTCTATGCTTTTATTTGTGAATGTTTTACCGATTTTGAATACTTTTGGAAATTACTTCATGAGCAATGCAACTTTATCAGTAGCAAAATCGAATCCTGAGAAAATAATAAATTAAAATAAAATAAAATAAAATAAAACGTTGTGGTCACCACAAGACTTTCTTCTATATTTTTCTATACAAATTCACTAGGTGAAAATAATTTATTAAAGTTATTATTCAATAAAATTATTATTTATTAAAATTATTCAACATGATGCATGGAAATTATTTTCATCTTAGAGAAAACTAACACTAAGTATCCAAATAAAGACAATTTTATTGTCTATAAATAACATCTTAAAAAATGAATTTTTATAATGGCTATCTCACATATCATGTTTCATATAGTTTCGGGCAGCTATAAATAACCTTTTTTAAGTATTACATGTTTTATTTTTCATACATCATTTTGATATTTACCTCAAATATTTTTCTAATAATTAATAAAGCTTTGTGAAGTGCTAAATGTTTATAGTGGCTGAGAGGGAAAGACTTACAAAGAAATTTGTAATCTATTACAAAAAAAGAAAACAAAAATACCATTATCTATACAGGTATCAAATTACACTTTTTACAAGCATTAAATTCAGGAAAATTTTAAGCATATTATTAATATAAATGCTTGCATTACTTTGAACAAAATTTTATATTTAAAATTTCTTTTACTTATTTATTTATTTATTTATTATTGTAAAACAAAATTGTTAGATTCATTTTATACTCAAGTATTTTATTTTAAACTATCAAATAATAATAATAATAATAATTGGTTATTAATGTAATCGTTATCTATATAAATATGTCTAAATTGGTTTAATATAAAAAATATAAATTTATTTATTCTGTTTTCTTTCCAAAACAGATTTAAAAAATGAAATTATAAAAGATGAGTTCAAGCAAGCTATGACGGAGGTTAGTAGAGCCAAGTTCTGTTTTCAAAAAGGCCGGATCGTATACATGAAGAGAATAATGTAGAAGACCTTACGTCTGAATAAACAGTACATAATCCATCTTTAATAATTATTTATTGATATATAGTACGACTAATTATATCCATTAACACAAAATAATTTTGTTCTCCATCAATCTGTATATGCAAAGATACAACAAAGTTCCACCGCAGTTATTTAGACAGAGAGGGAGGAGGAGACCAATAAAATCATGTCTTTTGCAAACGGAGTCAAAAAGCAAAAACTAGATGAGATCTGCCAGTCTCAGTGTCGAATTTTGATTTTTAAATCTTCATAAGTGGGACTTTGACCGAAGGACTGAGATTCGATGAGGTCAAACCACCTTTTAGGTTCTCTTTTTAAGGATTATTTTAACGAGTTAAATCTATCAGAAATATCAATATGACATACATCAAAATATTCTTCAAATTCCTCAAAAAAGTTAAGCACGTTATTTTTACCGGTAAAATAGACACGAGCGGGGGGGGGGGACGTCGAACTGGTTTGGGCGCCACTGTAGAGAATACGAGTGTTCCATAATGTCTATCTTAATCTTACTAGATGAACTTAAACACTTAATTGCTTAATTAACTAGTAATAAGAGCTCGAGACAAAATTAACAAATAAATAACAAAGTTTATTTAGCATTCAATATCAAGGAGGACGTTGAGCTAACTCTATTATAAAACTTTTAATAAACCCCAGGAAATAATTTTAACAAGACAAAAAATTAAAGCAGCAATCTCACCAATACTGATCTTGTCGATGGTTGCTCTCTGTTATCACTACTCTTCTCACACCAGGATATCGGCCGGATTCCCGAAGCCCGATTGATCCTTTTCTTAACTTACGCCACAATACTACACCTCTCTACCATCATACGCGTAATGCTATCACCATCAACATTTCTCTTAACTCCACACTATTCAGCTATCCATTCATCATCATTCCATTACCCCTAGCAGTTCACTATCCTTCATTTTATATTACATTCAACAAACATCCTTTCCCTTCATTTCAATTAAAACTTACAATCACTTCTAATTCATTTAACATTCAGATCCCAATTATTTCACAGCAGCACTATGCCGACATAAAACTCACTCGACCTCAACTTTCGCCGAGTTACTGACGACGAAGTGCATTAACCGTCCCAACTTTTGGTGACGGTCTAGAAATCTGGACCTCACAAAGGTGCTAACCGAAAAGTTGGCATCATTAAAATTCAGCCAAAAGAATGCCAAGCTATTTCTTTGTCTTTATAATATTTAAATACAAAATTTTTGAACATAAAATGTCGTTACTAAAATCAGATCGACTTGGCATTAAAAGCCAGGTGTCAATCAAAGCAACCGACAAAAAAACGGTTATCAGAGGCGCCATGCAGACGGGATACATCCATTAAAAATCTATTTTTAGAACTATAATGATCTGCTCGAAAAGTAATAATAGCTTTTAATGTAAACACAAGCATAATAAATATTAACTGAAATGAATATTTTTGTTTTATTAATACATACATATGCTAGAAATAAGCTGGTAACGAATTTTGAAATACATTCTCAAAATAAATAATTATAGCTAAAATGATTTAATTCTTTCGGGGAAGAAGTATAAACAAAATTACTTTTCAAAAACCCCGATATAAAAATTGCTTTATTTTATTCAGAGAACAATATGCTTGTAACTATTGAAAGACAAAGAAACGCTATTAAATGAAACATTTTTGATTTGAAAAGAAAACTGGAAATTCTATATAATAAATTAATTGAATTACATAAATTTAAAAAGATTTTTTTTATTACCTATATTAATCTCTCTTTTTGTTATTTATAAAATTTGAATAAATAAATAAACTTTTAAAGGACATATGTGAACACTCACACACAAGCATACAAACAAATTACAGCAACTCTAAATTTAAATGTTATGGAATAAAACCTGTCTAAACCCATCAGTTTTCATGCGTACATTTATAAAAATTGGCATTTTTATTGTATAATGCGCGAAAACTTCTTATTACTCTTTTGAAAAGTAGTAAATTCTGCTTGAAAATGCTTAAATATATTGTTGATTTGAGGGAATTTACATAGAAAGTAAAAGTAGGTGAGTAATGCGAAGTGAATTTCTAATAATAATATGTCTATGTTAGTAACCTAAAACATGTAAAGTCTGTTCAAAATTGAGAATCAGTCCTAAGCAATATGGACAAATTTCCTTCGTGTAAATGAAGAAACCGTCTCGAAATTTTAAAAATAAAACTGGAAGTTTTATTTTTAAAATAAGTGTTTTCTTAAAATAAGTGTTTAAAATAAGTGTTTTTATTTTTTTAATCGAATTCTTAATAAATTAGTGTTTCAAAGCACCAAAATATACATAGAGCTATATATATAAATTTAAATACACACAGAATTCAATTAAACTTAAATTATGTAAAATGCTAAAATAAATTTAGATGTTAAATCTAGGTTTTGAATTACAAAAGACGAATGAGTCCTACAAAGCATCTAGGGAAAACAAAGCAAGCTTAAATTAAAAGTTAGAATAAAAAACACAGGATAGGTTACAAATTTTGCTCAACTGTCTACCATGGGTCAATATCTGACCCGTAAAGTTTCAGTTTTTTTTTACCAAAACTCACAGAACACGATCTAGTAAGCAAGGATATGTTGAGTTCTGATAAACTGTTTGACTTTGAATAGTAGATCCAGCATTCAAAACACGATGGTTTATGTTTGGAAGTGTTCGTAATGTATGTCTCTATGATAAACAAGATTGTAATGAAATTAATTGAGATTTATTATTATTATTATTATTATTATTATTATGTATTTTATACTTGTAATGAAACTGCTCGGCCTGAAAATTGCTCCAACATCATTTTCACAAATTCTTATGTAAAATGACCTCCGTAATCCGAATATGACGTCCATTTTGCCATATTACCCATCGTTTTTTTAGGGACGGCCCCCAATTTTTATCACTTTTCGGTAATTTTATGGCTATAAGTTTGATTTTTAGAGGAGGGAGGGATTATTTTAACTGTTAAATATCTTCTGATGGGCTACAGAGTTGGAAAATTCTAAAATATCAACACTTTCGGCTAGGGGAAAATTATTTAGGGGAAGGGGGGGGGGACGTCACTGAAATTATGTATTATATTTCTCATATTTTTTTAATCTATTATTAATGTTATTTATTAAACATTATATATATATATATATATATATATATATATATATATATATATTGTTTTTAAGTGTTAAATTAATTATTTTTCATTCTCGAAATCAAATTCATGGTCATAAAATTACCGAACAGTGATAAAAACTAGGGTTGGGTGGGGGGAGGGGGGTTGGTTTCCGGAGAAAACGGTGGGCGACAGGGCAAAATGGTAATCATATTCAGATTCAGGACGTCATTTTACATAAGAATCAGAAAAAATAGTATCAGGGGTCGATTTTTTTTTTTTTTTTTTTTTTTTTTTTTTTTGCAGCGCAGTGTTATTAGCTAAAAACTAAATTTTTTACTTTAAACAGAATATCATTCTACATAAATAAATAAATTTTCCCTTTATTTATTTTTGTGCCTTTTCTATTGAGTACTTTTATATTAAAAATATGACATTTTTTTTTATTAAGTTTAATATTATTTTTTCTCTTAAATTATTAAATTACTCGAATTAAAAAGAAAAATTAAAACTTTCATTTTTCAACTTAAATAAGAATTAAAAAAAAAATAATTAATTATGATATTATTAAAAAAAATTAACAGTTTTAAAATTTTATTATGTATAAGAAAATATAATCTAAATTCTAAAATATATATATATATATTCTACAGTGAGTATAAAAGTAATTAGCTTTTAAACTTTTCTTTCGATATGTTAAAATACTCTTTAATTCAACAATTTCTAATATGCGGTTAAATTAGAATATCTTGCAAGATTTTTTTTTTCTTTATGATAAATTAATTATGCCTTTAAGATGTCTCATGCCAATTTTATCAGCAGCTAAAACTTTTAATGAACTAATTAACAAACTACTTAAGCTTGATAAACGCTCATTATTTTTTAAACAAAGATGTTAGGAACAAGAAAGATACATTAAGCTTTAATTTATTTATTACCTCGAAGATTTTCAGACTTTTTTTTTTTTTCAACCCAAAATAATAATACGAATAATAAAATATCGTAATACCTATATAGTGTAATACATTGTATGTATTTTGTAATTTAATAGTATGAAGTATATATAAGCAGTATAAGAATTTAATCATCAGAATAAAATGTGTCGAAATACTTCATTTTATGCTTATTGTTGAATATATGCTGGTTTCTTAGAACCATAATCTATTTTTTATAATAGAAAAATACACAAAAATATAATCATAAATATGTTTTCTATTGATTCTTACTTTATTATTATTATTATTATTATTATTTAAGTTTTTTATTGATATCTGGCAAAGAAATATTTTTCAAATC
The DNA here is from genome assembly GCA_963930645.1 of Salticus scenicus. Classification (NCBI taxonomy): domain Eukaryota; kingdom Metazoa; phylum Arthropoda; class Arachnida; order Araneae; family Salticidae; genus Salticus; species Salticus scenicus. The sequence goes on from OZ005649.1 coordinate 133,799,959, forward strand.
TTTTAAACTAAATTAACGGTTATATTTTAAGCTCTTTTACTTCATTTTTCATATTAAGAAGTTTTAACAAAAGATTTTTTCTTTATTTACCCACAGTGTTCTAGAAAAAACTTTCATTACAAGAATTACATATTCCTTTAAAATATAAATAATTATTAAGGTTTCATTAAAGGAATTGATAATAATTTTTTGGTGAAATTCATTATACATAATAAATTATTCGATCCTTTTGTCTTTGAAATGACAAAAAGAAATCCAGAAAAGAAAACACATTTAAGTTACAATAAACAACAATAATAGTTCAGAACATCTGAAATGGCTTAAATTTCTGGAAATAGCATGAAATAAAATTCGCATATGAAACAAATAAGTATCAATACCAAAATTTATTTTGACAAAAATTAATCAAAACAGGGCAAAACATAATAATTTGGTCATTTTTTTAGTACATTTTATTAATCTATTATCTTAAAACCAAAACTAATTTCAAAATTTTTTGTATAAACATTTTTTTTTCCTTAATGACCTCAACAAATATTTTGTTTCCAGAATTGAAACAATCACTTATTCCGCTTGGGATAAGTGGGATATATATCGTCAAATATACGAAGTAGTATATCAGACTATCCAGTGATAGTGAACCTTCTTTCAATCATATTCTTTTGGTTGAACATTTATACTTCTGTGGGTACTGGATCAGGAATTATTCGGCCCTGATCTGAATCAAAATTACGAGCTCCCGTTGCCTGTTGTTGCCATCTATCTCTAGTTCGTCGAGCTGAAGTCTTGCTTCAATCTGGTATTCTTCAAGAACGAAAGGCACACCACTATCGTCTTAAATTCGGATAGCTTCACTTGCCTAGTGGCATAATTAAAAAAAAAAAATCTTCTTTAAATCAATGAAAGCAAGATAGTCTGCTAATTAAATATGTATGTATATATACATATATATATATATATATATATATACTGTCAAAATAACAAAAAACTCTGCAAAATCAGTCTACAAAATAAATTTGTTTTGCTCAAAAAAAAAAAAAAGATTTTATTTTTAATTCAGTGAAGAAAGATAAAAAGAAGAAGTATTCTTTTCAACATAGAGGGTTGTCAAAAATACGCTGATACATGTTAAATTTTAAAATAAAATCAAGTAATTGACGTACAAGTGCATGTTTTGTACTATAATGTTTCATAAGTTCAGAAATTTTGCTTAAGCAAATAAAAAAATTAATTTCAAATTTTTCTCACAAATACCTTAAAAGAAATACTTTAAAACAGAGACAAAGAACGCAAAACAAGCAATTAAAGAGCATTTATTTTGTGAAATCCGCACCAACATTCCATTATTCGCGCCCATTTCGACTCGAATCACATACAAAATGAAATCCATTTCAATCCACGTATTGTCTAGAATACGTATCAGAGGGCACTGGATTACATGTTTTATTTCACTTTTTTATACTTTAATATCAGATACAAGGAAAGCATACATTTTGTTCTTTACGTGTTCTGCAAGAAGAAATCAAGATAGGGTTAAGCTTGTGGATCACTTTTTAACAAGCGTTGTAGTACCAACCGCACTCGCTTATGCCATTCACATACTTTTATATTAAAGTTTACAATATATCAGGGACTTTTCGGTCAGCTTGTATGCAAAGCGTTGGGTAAGAAGTTTTGCAAAACATGCAGGGTTTTTCGCTACCGGTGCCACAAACTTATGGCCATATCACACGGGAGCATATATACTCAACACAACATTATACGTAACATGTTTACTATGCTGAACGAACGAGAAACCGGTCAGCTGTCCGTGGGGTTCCCCCGAATTGATAGCGTGATGCATTCCCTTCTCTAAAGTGAGGTATTCCAGGAAAAAATTCTGTTTATTCCTCCTATTGGTCAATTTTGATCAGCACGCTCAACATACTCAGCTTTTTCTAAACGGTTTCGTAAAAGTTGATCATCAGAAAACTTGCTGTCCTTGAACAAAATCAGGCTGAGTATATTGGGTATAATGCTGTGTTTAGTAAAATGCTGAACGAAAGTCTCTCGTGTGATATAGCCATTACAGAAGAGGAAGGGGACACAAAAACGATTCGAAATTCTATAGCATCACAGAGTCGAAAATGTAAACCTAACGAAATAGAGGATTGTGAAGGAGGTATAATTATTAGGAAACTCATAACTTCTTTTAAGCTTCTGTCCTTTAAATGTCATTTCATAATCACTATGTATTCATAGTTTTCCTCCTAACACTTTTACGAGTGGCTATTGACAGTTTTCATATGATAGCCCTTAACCTCTTATCTTTCTTATACCTAAAATACAAGTGACTTGGCCACGTCCCCTGTTTCTGGTTTTCTTGATATTTCACGGAACTATAAAGTATACCAATCAGCATCATACAATTTAAAATATATAGAAAAAAATTGCATGAATGAAAATGCTTATCATTTGTATGTTTGTTTTAACGCAAGTGTCTTGAATTCAATGAAAATTGGAACAATTTGGGTGTGTCTTCAAACAGTTATAAAAGAACAAACGAAAAATAAAAATCCCTATAACGTTAGGAATGCATTTCTCATTCTGTAGTGGCATGTGATTCCGAATCTTCCTTGTGTCCCCTACATGTGCTGTAAGTTTGTCGCAACGGAAGCGAACCACCCTGTATGATTTTACTCAATGCTACACTGGAAAAAAAAAATGATTGAAAAATAATGTGTCAAAATAGCTCCAAACAAATATACTCAAATTTGAAAATCATATGTACTCATTTTTGAGTATACTGACATGCTCAAAAATAAGGTTGACCATTGTGAATACAAATATCTTAAACATAGATTCTGATTGGCGATGTATTCTTTCGCATACCAGTATAAAACTTCTACGAAGTGGAAGTTCCGAAATGTTTTTTAACTATTATTGTGTGAATATGTAGAAATACTATATAAGAACTTATTTTAGTTCAACATACTTATAATAAATTATGAATTTAACAGCTATCAGTTTGAAAACATGCAATATTTCATAAATGTGACTGGCATGTTTAATAATAATGTAATTATATAAAAGTTTGTATCAATATTTCAGTATAATAGAAGCGATTTTTTTATTATTATTTTTTTTTTTAATTTTAAATAATTGAAATTTTAATTGTTGAAACATTCATACAAAAATTTGTAAAGAGATAATAATAATATTCTTATACAAAAGTTCATATCGATATTTCAGTATAATACAAATATATATATATATATATATATATATATATATATATATATATATATATATATATTATATATATATTTTTTCAATTTAGCAAAAAAACTTATTTTTCAATTAAAAACTTTAAAATTTTCAATAATTGAAATATTGACGCACAAAAGTTTGTAAATAAGTAATGGTATTCAGAAGAATACATCACCAATCAGAATCTTTAATTAAGATATTAGGATTCACAATGGTCAACAACCTTATTTTGGAGCATGTCAATATATAATTAAAAATGAGTACATGGAATTTTCAAATTTGAGTATATTTGTTTTGGAGCTATTTTGACACAATTTTGCTTATTACCATTTTTCATTGCTTAAACCATTTTTTCAGTTTATAATATAAGAATTTTCTTATCGTATATTCGCCATGCATTTATTAACTGTCCATTTATATTTTAATATGATATAAAGAAAACAATCTAATCGAGTAAGATTTTAAATATTTCGATATCAGCTATAATCTGCTGAATTTTACAGTGAGAATTTTTTACCGACAGCTGGAAAGAGACTAGAAGTGTATTGCATGGGGAAGATGGGGGTTGTTAATAAGTGAGAATTATTCTTGTGAAAAAAGGTATAGAAATATATTCTTTCTGAAAATGAAAAAAAAAAAAATATATATATATATATATATATATATATATATATTATAAATCTTTAATCCCCATGTAAATATCCTCAAGTCTCCACCGTTTTGAGATATTATCAAGAAACTTTTGTAATTTTTTGCACTGAAAATAATAATAATAATAATAATAATAATAATAATAATAATCACTTATCCCCGCTTAATTTTACAATATATATATATATATATATATATATATTCATCAATTAAAATTTATCTCTAACTGTAATAATTAACCCTTTCGCTACCAGCGTCACATATATGTGACGATCCGATTTTCTTACCTCATCCCAACGTCACAAATATGTGACGGGTGTTCATTATCAGTTTGTGATAATGTGTCACACATATGTGACAACGGGGCTACCAAAGGAATTATCTATCTATAGCCCAGTGTCACTTATGTGTGTCAGGTTGCAAAATTGCTAATTTCACTTAGTTAGAACGTTATAGATACATCCCACAAAAATAAATGGCAATTGGTATCATATTCAAATAATAAGACGTCTGGGCTGTGGTGGCAGTTTTTCTCCTGAGGCTATGGTAGCGAAAGGGTTAAATAAAAGTTTGTTATTATGATTTTGCAATACTTAAATTTGATGTATATTTTAATGTAATAAATACGTATTTAAAATCACTCTCATAAATGATGTATATAAGTGCAAATAGTAAATTACTTTAAATATTAAGATGTTAACAATTATGATGTACTATTACTACTAGAAAGAAAACAGATAAAAACAAACGTATACATAATCACACATACAATAATGTGTAACTAATTAATGAATCAATAAACTAACTAATTTAAAATCAACGCAATTTTTATTTAAATACAATTCGTTAAATTAAAAATAATAATAATAATAATAATAATGTTTTTTTTTCTTCTTCTTCTTGACAATGTATTTGATTTTCATGAGTTTTTTCAAAGTGCCACTGAAAACATTTTAAGCTATAATACAATTTTTTTTTATTCATTATTTTATTCATTTAATGCTTTAAAAAATATTTTCTTCATTAATTAATTTCCTACTTCCTAAAATAATAAATTTAATATATTATCTTTGCAGATCTATTTTTAATTACAGAAAATGTGAAAAAACAGTTTTCTTTCTTTTAGTTAATATTTCAATGGACAAAGTCAAATTCAAATTATGTGTATTAAAAAGAAGAGATTAAAAAAATGGAAATCTAGTAAATTTTCACCACGAACGTAACGTTTCCACCTCCCTCCTCAAAACGTTTTCGCATCTATGTTGTAAGAAGTCGAAATTTTCACGAAAATGAAACTTTGCATTCTAAAAAAAATTTATATATTTTTTCTTGAAATAATTTCCAATGTCGTAATAGATATCAGCGTGTTTGACACAGGAATAAATATAATCAAGTTAGATAGCAAACATCAGAGCAAGCTAGAAATAGCCCTGTAAATCTGCATAGTATTTCTATTAGTCCAGTGGACATTTCACCTTCATCGACATGGACCGTTAATTTTAGAAAAGCTGATAAAGTAGCATTATCCTCATCAAATAAACCCGTTCCTGAATCAAATGAAGTTATTTCAAATTATTATAAAAATGTATACATCGTTGTTAAAACAAACATTTCGCAAAAGTCTCTGAAAATTTTAAAATTTGTAACGAAATTGAAAATTACTTAGAGGTTGTATACACTGTTGATAAAAACAAATATTGTATAAAAATTTCTGAAATTTTTAAAAGTTGTAAGGAAACTGGAAATTACTTAGAGGATCCAAGAAATATTTTCACAGAAACTTCTAATGATAACACACACAGCCTATAAAAGTAAAGTTCAAATTGTAAATTTCTTTAAATATTAAAGCGTTAACTAGACTAAGGCACTATTACTACTAGAAGCAATAACAGAGAAAAATAATATACATATATAATCACACAAATATTAAAGCATGACTAATTAATGAATGAATAAACTAGTTAATTTAATTAAATATAAATTTTTAAGTTAATATAAATATATAGAATTTTCTTCTTCTGGAGAGAGTATTTAATTTTCGTGAATTACTTCAAAGTGTTATTAAAAAAGTTTTAAGCTATAATACGAAAAGTATTTGATTCTTTATTTCATTTGTTTAAAGTATTTAAAATTATTCAATTAATTTTTTACATTTTAAAATAATAAATTTAATATTTATCTTTGCAGATCTATTTTGAATTACAGAAAAAAAAATAGCCTTGTATATTTTAGTTAATATTTCAACGGACAAATTCAAATTTAAATTATGTGTAATGAAATAATAATAATAATAATAATAATAATAATAATAATGCTATTTAGCGTATTTAAAGTTATATATATATATATATATATATATATGACTGTCTTTATTATATTTTAAAACATTAATGTTTCCCAATTAAATGTGTAAGTATAATTGCAGACGTTTGTTTAAGTAAAAAAGTAAATTAAGCGCTTTGTTTAAAATACTTAGTTCAAAAGCCATTTACTTTATCGTCAAACATCTATTTAATAACATTTCATGCATTAAGGCATACATCTAAAAGCTGAAATCCTTTAGAAATACTTGAAAAAAAAAATTGAACATATAAAAATATGTAAAATATAATTTAAAAAGTGGAATATGCTTCTTTTATCATAATAAATAGAATATAAACGAGAATCAATAGTCGTTTTTTTTTTTTTAGTCTTTTTACATTCGTTTTATTTCAAATTTAGAATATATCACAAAACATATTATTACTGAAGTATATTTACCTAGAATGACAATATCTTCTCCCAACAAAATCAATAAGAAAATGAAATAGACAAGGGGAAAAAACATACATTACGTAATGCAGCTTTCAAATTTCATAAAAATGAAACATTTTAAAGAATCCGTATAAAAGTTAATGGACGTAAATATCTACTCGGGTAGCTTTTATGTCGATTTGACTTTTTTTTTTTTTGTGAAATGCATTTTATGTTTCTTTGAATCGAAATTGTTTTTATCTTCAATTATTTTTCTAAATATAAATGGAAAATATAATTAATCACTTACTACGTTTCAAAAGAGTATAAATAGCAAATTGCATGTGTATCACTGAAAATAAAAGTGTCCCTTTAATGATTTTTAATAAACTGAATACATGATTATTATAAAGAATCATTCAATAAATATCTCACAAAATAATTTAATATCAATAATCTAAAATTAATTAAACAAATAACAAAGCTTCTCATTTTTAAAGCATGTTTAGCTGGACATTGACGAAAATTCCAGTTGTGTCTTGGATATCCGATGTAGCTTCTTTGAATCGTGATCCAATATTCTCCATATTTTTAAGAGAAAAGGCATAAACCATGGATCTCACATAGTCTCCGAAAATTGAAATAATTATGAAAACTTGAAATATTGTAAAAAACAGTTCAATATAATCTAATTAATTTATTAAAATTATCTAATCATTAAAATTATTTCATTAAAATTATTTATTTATCTAATTAAAAAACAATTCAATATAATCTAATTATTTTTTTAACGGACACAGACATGCATACATTTATACAAATATACACGATGTTATAGAACCAAATTTTAAAATTTCTTGGATGGCAGGATAGTTGAATTGTTATCGATAAACCACAGTGCAAATGACATCATTATGTAAAAGTGTAAACGGAAAACACAAAAAAGGAAGCATGTGATTGAATATCCAATACATTACTTAATTGCAGCAATAAAACATACTACATGAGAAATAGGTAAAAGATATAATATCTATAAATTCAAAATAAGTTTTTTAATAATATTCCACTAGATTTAATAAAAGCTTGACATCTTCAGTGCATATATTGCCAGACATTATCGAAAATTATCGGTATGTCCCGATGTCCGAAGCGTATCACTTTTAGCGTTAACGCCATACACTAAGGAATTCATAAATGAGAGAAGTAATCATCTATATAGTAGTGAATAAAAATTTGAAATGCTATCTACAGCGGACCTATGTTATTTGGCTTCACACCTTAACTCTCCCTAGGAATATAAGAACCTGGCGCTTGGACACTGTCTTTGCAAATATGTGTGATCGCAATATTATTTATTTATTTATTTTTAAAGTGCGTATGAAAACGCAATAACTATATTATTAATTATTTTTAAATACAGCAGTTTAAAACAAATAGATAATTTTATTTTACTAAAATAATGACCTAAGTCAACATTTCACGCATTAAGACAAACACATGTACTCAATTTATTTCCCCAAACACATCTACATTTCTATTTACATTTTTAAGACTTTCAAATACAAAATATCGTATTTAGCAACATTACGATGCTCCAGCACATATATATATATATATATATATATATATATATTTCTATCTAACTATCACTGTTAAAAGTAGCCTTTAAATTTCATAATGATTCATTAAATATAATTATCATTGCGCACATTTATATGAAAATTTATTCTATACTGTCATGTTATAAATTTAGAAAAAATGGAGTGGCAGTGCCACCTGTTAAATGATTGTCACAAAATGAAATCAGCACCAGTTTAGGTCAATTTTCAACTAAATATCAAGTTTGGTTAAATTTCGTTCTTTGGTTCGTGAGGTACAGTTTCCACAAACTTTATGATGCACACATATAGTCCAGTCAAAATAGGAAAAACAGAACAAAAAATCGTGTAGTTTTGAAATTTTGCATACTTATAGCCTAGAGGGTCCTAACCAACAAACTAAAAGTCCCCCCCCCCGTGGTGGGTGAGCGGGGGGCAGGGGGGCATTTAAGGGGGGCACTTTTCAGTTTTTATTAAATAGCTTAAAACTATCACATTTAGAGAAAAAATGTCAATTACAAAATTAATCTACGTAACATTTCCTACAAAAATGCGTATTACATTTTGTTTGTATGATCAATAGTTTAGAAGATATAGGGGGATGAAATAACACATTTTCTTGAAAAATTCTTTTTTGCAATAGTAAAATCAACTAAAGTGTGCAATTAAAAGGGTTCTTGTCAAATATTTTCTAATGTACAAAACAAATATATACATAGGGAATATGCAAGGATGACACAGCATGTTTTGTAAGTTTTAAGTAGTTTTAAGGCTAGTAGGCGCAAGTGGCGGTTTGAGTAAAAATCCAGATAACGAAGACCCAAAACCGATCAACACACAAAAAAAAAAAAAAATCGTGTAGTTTTGAAATTTTGCACACTCATAGGCAAGAGGGTCCTGAACAACATACTAAAAGTCCCCGCCCGTGGTGGGCGAGCGGGGGGCAGGGGGCATTTAAGGGGGCACTTTTCAGTTTTTATTAAATATCTTAAAAACTATCGCATTTAGATAAAAAATGTCAATTACAAAATTAATTTACGTAAAATTTCCTACAAAAATGTATAGTACATTTTGTTTGTATGATCGATATTTTACAAGATACAGGGAAACGAAATAACACATTTTCTTGAAAAATTCTTTTTTGCAATAGTAAAATCATCAACTAAAGTGTGTAATTAAATGGGTTCTGGTCAAATATTTTCTAATGTACAAAACAAATATATGCATTGGGAATACGTAAGGATAATACAGCATGTTTTGTACATTTTAAATAATTTTAAGGTTAGTAGGCGCAAGTGGTGGTTTAGGTAAAAATACAGATAACGAAGACCCAAAACCGATCAACATAAAAAAAAAAAAAAATCGTGTTGCTTTAAAATTGAGCACATTTATAAAGTTAAGAGTCCTGAACAACATACTAAAAGTCCCTAACCATGGGGGTGAGCAGGGGGCAGGGGGAGATTTAAAGGGGGCACATTTCAGCTTTAATTACGTATATTGAAAACTATTAGAGAAAAAATTTTAATTACAAAATTAAACTACGTAAAATTTCCCATAAAAATGCCTATTGTTTGTATGATCAATAGTTAAGAAAATATAAAGGTTGCTTTGTATCTTACGGATATCTTACAGAAAAGTGGAGTTTTTCGATTTGTATATTTTGACTTCCACTCTTTAAACTTGGCGCAATGCGCACGCACATGCACATATAGATATTTATTTGTATGAGTAAAAAATATTTAACCCGAATCCTTTTAATTAGGAACTGTGGTTTATGTTACTATTGTAAATAACATAAAAAATTAAATTAAAAAAAAAACACAGAATAGATGTGCCTATGAAACGAGCAGTTATGATTTCAAAGACTGATTTTATATGGCAATTTTTCATTTTTATATGTTGACATAGTTTTAGAATATTTCCTTTGCAGTGTTTTAAATTTCTGAAAATTAATTATTTTTAATAATAAAAAAGTTTTTTTTATGAATCAAAAGCATTTCTCTTGCACTGCCTGAAATGACTCCCCAGAAAAAAAAAATGTTAAAATGAAATGACTACAAGTATAAAGACAAACAAAGGCTCCAAATTTATAACACCCCTCTTTTAAGTCAGGGATTAAAAAGCGATTTTACCTAAACCACAACTTGTGCCTACTAACCTTAAAATTATTTAAAATGTACAAAACATGCTGTATTATCCTTACATATACCCTATGCATATATTTGTTTTGTGCATTAGAAAATATTTAACCAGAACCCATTTAGTTGATTTTACTATTGCAAAAAAGAATTTTTCAAGAAAATGTGTTATTTTGTTCCCCTATATCGTCTAAACTATTGATCATACAAACAAAATGTAAGGTGCATTTTTGTAGGAAATTTCACGTAGATTAATTTTGTAATTGAAATTTTTTTCTGTAAATGCGATAGTTTTCAATATACGTAGTAAAAGCTGAAATGTGCCCCCTTTTAATGCCCCCCTGCCTCCCGCTCACCCCCCATGGTTGGGGACTTTTAGTGTGTTGTTCGGGACACTTAACTTTATAAATGTGCTCAATTTCAAAGCTACACGATTTCTTTTTTTTTTTTTTTATGTTGATAGGTTTTGGGTCTTCGTTATCTGGATTTTTACCTAGACCACAACTTGCGCCTACTGACCTTAAAATTATTTAAAATGTACAAAACATGCTGTATTATCCTTACATATTCCCTATTTATATATTTGTTTTGTACATTAGAAAATATTTGACCAGAACCCATTTAATTACACGCTTTAGTTGATTTTACTATTGCAAAAAAGAGTTTTTCAAGAAAATGTGTTTTTTCGTTCCCCTATATTTTCTAAAATATTGATCATACAAACAAAATGTAGCATACTTTTTTGTAGGACATGTTACGTAGATTAATTTTGTAATTAACATTTTTTCTCTAAATGTGATAGTTTTTAAGATATTTAATAAAAACTGAAAAGTGCCCCCTTAAATGCCCCCCCCTGCCCCCCGCTCACCCACCACGGGCGTGGACTTTTAGTATGTTGTTCAGGACCCTCTTGGCTACGAGTATGCAAAATTTCAAAACTTAACGATTTTTTTAATGTTGTTCGGTTTTGAGTCTTCGTTATCTGGAGTTTTACTCAAACCGCCACTTGCGCCTACTAGCCTTAAAACTACTTAAAACGTACAAAACATGCTTTATGATCCTTGCATATTACCTATGTATATATTTGTTTTGTACATTAGAAAATATTTGACAAGAACACTTTTAATTGCACACTTCAGTTGATTTTACTATTGCAAAAAAGAATTTTTGAAGAAAATGTGTTATTTCATCCTCCTGTATCTTCTAAACTATGGATCATACGAACAAAATGTAATATACATTTTTGTAGGAAATTTTACGTAAATGAGTTTTGTAATTGACATTTTTTCTCTAAATGTGATAGTTTTTAAGATATTTAATAAAAACTAAAAAGTGCCCCCCTTAAATGCCCCCCTGCCCATCGCTCACCCACCACGGGCGGGGACTTTTAGTATGTTGTTCAGGACCCTCTCGGCTATGAGTATGCAAAATTTAAAAACTACACGATTTTTTTTTCTATTCGTCAAATTTTGGCCTTCGTTGCCTGGACTAATACATACACAAACGGACTAACAGACAGATTTTCTACAAATGATCAAATCGTTTTCAGAGCATCTTAAAGCGTGTAAATCCATCGAAAATTGTGTGTCAAAATTTTCCCAATACTTTCTTTGTATATATATATATATATATAGAAAAAAGTAACAAGAAAAATTAAATTAAATTAAAGATTAAAAATATATATATATATATATATATATAAATTCTGAGAATGCAGCAGTCAGCGTCAACATATTAACAAGGGAAATGAAACCCTATACTGAATAGAGAATTATTCAGTTAATAGGCAATTTCGTGAACCTGACAGGAATAATTAATTTAGTTGAAACTTCAATTTTATTTTTCTTCCAAAGCTATTAGCGATTTCTTATTTATTTTACATCACTGATGAGTATTTTTTCTTATTAGAGCAAAACCAGAAGAATAGCAAAAAAAAAAAAAAAAAAATATTCGTTATTCAGTTTTTCAAATTTTTTTTTCGGTGAATAACTAGAAAACTGCATTTGTGTAGTGTTTCAATTTGAATTTCAAAGAAATTGAAAAGATGTGCTAACAATTAATTGGATGATGACTCGTGTTTTTACGATAATTGTAAGTTAAATATTATTTTGTTTATAATCAAAATATTCTCAAAGCATAAACATAACATTTTGGCAAATTTATTTGTCATTTTTTAGGAAGAAGGTATATAATATCCCCACCACTATGAAATATTACGCTGAATTTTACAGCAGAATAATTTACATCATAATCATGTATAAAGACTGATTCTTCTGCAAATGTATACTGTACACAATGTATACTTAACAGAAAAATGTGCGAACTTCCTCTTTTTTTTTTTTTTTTTTTTTCCCAATACATTCTGCTGTGAAAATTACCATATTTTTTATGTTTCATTGTTCAAAGTTTGATGTATTAAGAAAATGTATAATGGATCCACGATAAGATAAAATCGAGAAAGATAGTTGAAACGACAGGATAGGATGAAATGACAATGTAACAATAAATACACCAATTTCAACTTTTTTTTTCGTTTTTTCAACTTCCTGGCTGTTGCCGTTTTTATAAGACAAATCTTGTATTGGAATGGAGCTGCCAGTCTGCAGAGACAAATCCTAATGGTTTGTTAGTTAGAATAACGGGCATAGGAGAGTGGGGTGACCTCAGCTGATTTATATATATATATATATATATTAATGTTTAAGTGAGTTATTGCCTCAATTTCCCATTTGATATAATGCTCATTAAGACACCTATAGTTTGAATTAGTTAAGAAATCTGTATTTAAAACATTTGTGTAGTTTAAAGTATGTATTTTTAATGTATAGTAGCTAAAAAGAAGGCCATCTAATGATTTGCCTTTGTATAACGGTTATTGTATAGCGGATTTCTCATTTGTTTTGTAATATTAAATGGAATTTGTTATTATTAAATGTCTATTGTTACAAAATATTAGTGCTGTTCAGTTATATTTTAATATATTTCAGAATTTTTAAAAAGAAGGAATTGTTTAAATAAATATAACTAATTTATTATCATTAAAATGAATAATTATTACCAAAAATATCTTGTATAAAGGAAGTAATAAATAGTTCACATAATATTTTTAGTTCAAATGTAACAAAAGTTTGAATGTAATGAAAGTTTTAAAAAAATAAATAAAAATTTTTTTTTACGATTTTTTTAGAACTTGAAGTTGAAATTGTTTTTGTTACTAAAGAAAACATTGTGGAAGAAGAAATCATTTGCTTCATTTTATATAGATCTATATATATCTTAAAGGCATAATGTAGTTTACTTGTTTAACATTTACTATTGTGAACATTAAAGAAAGTTGAGGAAAATTATGACATAGAAATACCTGGAAATAATACTCTAGAAAATTTACAAATTTTCTGATATGAACACAGGCGAATCCTGAAAATTTTTAAATAAATGCCATTAAAATATCGTTGAAATATCGTAACAATTTGATAAATTGGGTTTCTTTATTTATTTTTAACTGATCTTAAGCCAATATATCATCAACAAATCTTCACTAAATAGTTGCAGTCACTTAGGTAGGTCAATATCATGTAATATATATATTTAACCTTGAGAGGGAAAAATTTGTAATACACTCCATAGTATTTTAATTTAAGAATATTTGTTCTCAAATTTGAAAATTACTTTAAACTTAAAAATGTCAGGGCTTAAGTCTTGTTATTTATTAACGAATTCTACATGATCTTGTATTTCGAAATGAAATAACTCTGTCAACTGTTTGGGCTTTATCATGCCTATCCAGTTCCGGCAGAACAGTCCCCAAATACAGAGGACACAAATCATTACGATACTAAATCCAAATAAACGTTATTGCGCAGAAATTAGAAAAAAAAAAACTCAAAAGAACCCACGGCTGCAGTACCATGATACAGGGAATTATAAACGGAACTGGATCTGACAACAAACCTAAGGCATTTCACAAAACTATTACTATATTCAAACATGACTGTGAATACAAACTCCATTTTAAACAGGAAAAGGAAGAACTTGCCAGCGACCATTGCCTTTCTTTCGATATAGTAATATTACCCCTCTTGTGAAAGGAGCTATATATTCTAGCAAAAACTCTGAGGATTGTTAAAAGACCAAAAATCCTTAGGGAAACAGAGGACTTTTATATTTTTATCTCACAATTAATAAATTACGGAGTAATGTTATGTGTGTGTGTGTAGAGATCTGCTTGAATACGACGAATTAAATGTGTTCATAGAAGTGAAAGTTAATGAAGAAATTTGTTAGTTATACTCTAGAAGAACACAGTTAACCTCCTCATTGTAGATAAGCGTACACTTTTCATTATTTTAGTAGCATGGATGGATGGTTGGATGGTTGGGTTTTACGTCGCACTAGTGCCGCGCAGATGGGCAATTGGCGACGGTCTGGGACACACCCCTAGGGGTGGTCCGGAGATATGCCATCACAATTTTGATCCTTCACGGAAGGGATGGCTCTCCCGCTTTGGTGATCCCCAGAGGTATAATTTTTGATGGGAACATGGAGGACATTGCGGCCAAGACAGATTTTACGTGCACCAGCCACCATTAGTGTACACGACGGTCTTTGGCCGGCTCGAGTACCGAACCCGCAATCTTCCAATTATGAGGCCGGCGCTCTACCGACTGGGCTATCGCGGCCCATTTTAGTAGCGTGAAACTAGTTTTAGAAGCTGCTTCATGTTTTCCTTCGGAGAGAAGAGAAAGATTTTATTGCATCTAATCGGTGTTATACCTGTCTGAAGGGATGTTGACATAAATCACGTAATCTCTAATATCTAAGGAATATTAAAGGTACTACTTGTTGGTCGCATAAATGCCTACCCCCTAGTGCTTAGACACGCATGCACTTGAAATCGCTCAGTAAAGAACAATATAAAGAATATAATCGCTGGCATCTCTAATACGGTCGGACTAAGAATGCTTTGCTAAATACTCCTCAAACGCATCTACCAGTGTGCACGAAGTTCCGCAATCGAATTAACACATCCGTCTTGCTTACTAATGACGATTCTTACTTGCACTTTCCCACCAGGTGTCTACCTATCTCATAAGGTGACTGAGGATTATGACCTGGAACTTGTTCTTCTTTTGCTCTACCGTTCTGGATACTGTCCTTTAAATTTTACTCCAACCTAGAGCAGTTTTGTCCTGTGCTTCTCTTAAATTTAACAGTAAATACTTATCAATAATGAATTGAATATTTATATATGTAGTATTACTTGATTTGGTTTATTCGTCATTTAAAGAAATTTAATAGGACATTAAAAGTTGCAGTATAACATGCATTTGAAGTCTGCCTTTGTAAATTCTTCAAAAAATTTACAATAATAAATTTTTATTGAAGGTAATATGCAATTTAATCATTGAAATTTGAAAGTTTTATAACTACCATTCGAGGATTAGAAATTGTACTGTAAAAGTATAATTAGTTTTTTTTTTTTTTTTTTTTTTAAGTTTTGAAAGTTTTTTACACAAATTTTACGTTTCTTTTTTTTTTTTTTTTTTTTTAAAGCTTTATTAATTGCGAACACTTAGTTTCAAATTATTGTTGATACGTCAAGCAAAGCAAGTTTTACCTGATTTATTAATGTGAAGAGTTTGGATGAAAATAAACACAATTCATGCTGAGAGTTCTCGACAGCTTAATATTTGTTTGTATTTTCCCGCAACAGCTATAGAATCGCATTGATTCATAATATTCTGATACATGAAGATGTTTTAGAGAGATTCCTTGAAATTCAGGTCATTATAAGAAAGGGATAGCCATCCCGCATATATTATTTAAATCCAATGCAATACATTTGTAACTATCATTCCAGATTTGTTGCGACATAAACACTTTTCTCCAATAGCTGATACAACCTACAAGAAGACTTCCACCAAGTATCGTCTACGATATAAGTTCATGCGTCCGACAACATAATATCATGGACAGAAAAATGATAGCAGACACGCATTACAATTACAAGCACACATTCAATTTTCAATCCCAAATCTTTGTAAAAATGTTAAAACTATTCACTTTATAAGATCTACCAATGAATAGATTTTTTTTTTTAATTTTTTGTTCAAGGCATACATATTGATTTCATCAAATGTAACATTCACCAAATAAATGTTCAAAATTTGTATGATTTAATTTTCTTAAATTTATCTGTATTGTTTCACAAATTAATTCCAAAATACTCTATGATCCTAAACGTTCAAAGACATGTGTCTGTCAATGTTTTAATAAGTTTAGATCAAAAATAAAATTTCTGTACTGCATATATATATATAATATAATATAATGTAATATATATATACTGTATTGTTTTTATAATTCTATAAAAAATAAACAAATAAATATAAAAATAAATAACAGAAACAAATATGCTACAAACATCATAATGTATGGTTGAATAGAGAATGTTATCAATTCTTGTGCGGCAAATTTGAAGTGTGTTACGCAAATAAATGCATACTTATATTTTTAAGGAAGCTCTTTGAAATTTCGGAGAGCTATCAGTGAAACATATATACTTTTAAGTTATTTTTGAATATTATTATTTCACAAAAATTAACCAAATGTACATTAAAGTACTTTTAAGTTTGCAGCACAAATGGTCATATGAATATAATTAAAAATACATAGTGTTTCTGAATATGTGAAACATACTTTAACATATTTTTAACAAAACTGTCATTTTATCAGAAAATATGAAAAATTGTGACGATGTGGAATTCCCTATTAATAAATTATGTTCTAACTGAAAATGCTTCAAATATAGATATAATATCATTCATTTTTATTATCCTAGTTCATTGCACTTCCAGTTGCTCATATAAAAATAGTTAATCTAGAATTTCTTTTCTCTAAAAATAAAAGATCTTTTAAATTCCAGAATTTCTTGAATAAATATGTAAATATATTTGCTTGCAAGGTCATTATTGTGATGCAAATTTCTTTAGAAAAAATGAAAACCCCGCTTGCGGAAACATCGTTAAGAAGAGAACAGGAAATTTTGAAAGAAAAACTGCCAGACAGCCATGAATTTGAATGCAAATGGACACATTTACAAACTATTTTCTGCGTAATAGAAAAAGCATTTTTTTAGTTAAAAAAAATAAAATCTTTTGGCGTTTGTAAGATGAAATTCTAACAGCAAAATACAGTGTTTCTTTTTTTACTTCAGATATAAATAAACATGTACACTATTTTTAAAAAATACTAGTTATTCACATTATATTGTCTGTACATTTAAATGCAGTATTTTCTTAAAACTTTTCGAAAAGGTGCAATGAAACTTTATATGGCTAATTATAGGAATATATATATACATACAGTAATATATATATACAGTACTATAAATATATTACTGTATATATATCTAAATTATTATAAATTTATATATCATATATATATATAATAAATTATCATAAATTTATACATACATATATACATATAAATTTATGATAATTTATGATTAAATTTTTATGTCAATATAATATATATATATATAATCTTTTTATACTACCCTCCTATAATTTTAAACTAACTTGGTAAATGTATGTAGATGCATTTTTTTAAATGAAAATTAGATAATTAATGAAAAATTTTATATAAAATGTATTAAATTACCTTATTTAATTTTATTTGCAAGACTGGACAAAACAATCTAAGGAAATTAAATACAAAACTCATCTATCCAATAAACTAATTTTACTAACTGAAATTGATTACGGTTTAATCTGCAACATTTGATATAGAATTATTCTGCTTTCCAAAACTTGAAGATTAGTTTATATATAATATATAATTTAACTTAATTAATGCATGATTAATTAAACTTTATAAAATTACAAAGTAAAGGGCACGAAATTTTTTTTTTTTTTTTTTTTTTAATTTTTGTTTTTGGAGGCCTTTAACAAATGTTTTCTAAAATACATAGAAATAAACATAAGGTGTTAATTTTATTATCTTTTCATTTGTTGACAATGTAAAGTCTCTTCTCATAGCAAGTTTTAATTTAAAATTACTTTGTTTACCGTGCATAAATTACTCCCTCTGGATTAAATGAAATATCCATTATTCCTCCCCATTGAATCCCTTCATTCATTTTAGGAAGTGATTTAATTTTCAGATTTAATCATTTATCTATGTAAGTAAAATTTAATTCAATTCATTTTCTCAACAATATTTACTGAGATGTAAAATACTAAATATATGATATTTACATTGCATCGTTTTATCTAAGTTACTCACTGAGGCATGAATAAAATTTACAAATGGAATGGATGCTGAAAATTAATTCATTTTAAATTAATTTAAAATTGTCTACTAGGCTTAAACTTCATTACATTCCTTAAACTTAATAATCGACACAATAATATGTTTATTGTGTCCAGTTTATGTACGTTTTGAAGAAATTAATATTAGTGAGATTTCGCAAGAAATAAATTAATGTAAGAGAGTGCATTAAGTGGGAATATTTATATGAATACTATTAACTTACGATTAGTTTTCTTTTGTGCACAAAAGTTGAAATTGATATAATTAACGAAAAATAAATACATATAGATAACTTTATTTCTATTTTTCTTATTAATTCTATTAATTGACATTTCTAATAGAAACCGAGAATAAACCAAAACTTTATTTCTGTAGTAATAACAATTAATAATTGCAATTGAATTAAAAAATAAATAAAGAAAGAAATACTTTCGTAAATAATAATCGCGTTTATAAAAACCCTAAAAAGCAATGAAATTGTTGCACACGATTGGTTATAAAATGATAAATCTTATAAATAAAAATTGATGTTAATGTTTTGAAATACATCAAGCCTACTGTATAAGTAGTAACTATTTTATGGACATTTTTATGATGTATTTTGTGGACTGGTGTTAATTTCAGAGACTGTAACAATAACCATTGTTTGATAGCTTAATTAAATAATCGCCTTTTCGATCAGATTGAGATCGGGATTAGTTCCATTCCATAGTAAAGAAGCAATCCCGAAATATACTTTATTGGACTTAACCTAAATGGAAAAAAATAATGATTACTTACCGATTAAGTGGTACTTATGAGCATGCATAAGTAAATTTAACAAATGGAATAACGTCCACTTACCATAGATGCAATGTGGCAAGGTCATTTTCAATTACTTGTTGTGGAAAAAGTCTGAGATACCTCCAAAATACTCGGATAGACAATTTATTTTATAATGGTCCTGTTTTATTTCAAGTTAACTGATCCCTTGAGCATTAAAATTTTTCTTAACTTCTAAACATTTATATACCTTCACCCATAATTAACGAAGAATGCTTCACTATTTTAAGAATGTAGTTTTCGTAAGTAGCTCAATTTTTTGTCACCAGATTAGTTTGTTCCGGTCAGATCCAAATAAGTTCAACTTCGACTCATCAGAGAGAACAACTTTAATCCAATTATAAACTGACTTAAAAAAAAAAAAACTATTTACTCTACTAAAGTTTTTTTTTTTTTTTTTTTCTGGGGGGGGGGGATTATTTTCGCAAATAATAGCTTTTTTCGTGTAAGCTTTTTTGCGCAAATGCGTGCTCTAGTTTTAACCAGCTTCGCGCAATTTTCTCTATATTATTTTTAAAAAATTCGTTTACTAAACAAATTGTTTAAATCTCTTCTAAGTTCTGAACGTGTTGAAAATTGATTTTCAAACATATTTTATTTAACTTACTATAATTTCGTTCAGATTTTTAACATGGCTACACAGAGCCATATTTCTTGTTTAAAGTGCTAGAAAATTTACATTTCGTTAAAAACCGCCATGCTGATGTTTCGTTAAACTTTTATGTTTTGACCATCGCGCGGATTGAAACTTTTTTCGCTTTTCATTATAAAATTAAACCTTGTTGTAGTAAAGTTAATTCATTTACCGTTGCCATTTTTGAAATACTTTTCAAAATTATAACATTCGGACTACTATTTGTAGGCTCAAAACTAGGCTCAATGTCAAGTTTTACGTGAAGTACATTGACTTAATAAAACTTGTTCTAAGGCTTTTTTATAAATGATAAAATTGGCAGTTGCTGAAAGGACAAGGGAAAATACCTAAGTGCAACATTTATTTATTTACATATTTTTCGTCTCTTTGTGTATATAAAGATAACGATCTCATTTTGAATGAGAGGAACACTCTGTACCACATACAGAATTTCGCAAGGAAATAAGGCTGTGTCCCTTACACCTCTTCCTAAAATCTAATGCTGAGAACAAATTCTGTGACTGACATCTAGAAACTAAATTGTGGCTCTAGTATAAATAGTTTCATGTCATCCTAATAAATTCTAGTCCCCCCTGAAAGCGAGTTCTGGAAACCATTATTAAAATTTTAAACTGCTTGCCTATATTATCGAGGTTAAGCTTAATTAAAATTATCTGCAAATAATTGAGAACACAAGAGGAGAGTTTTAGCAACTATAATTCGTGTTTAAGACCCAATTCTAGGAAATCAATGAAAGATTTCTCGCAATACTATATAGACTATAATTTTTCGATATCATTTCGTCTATTCAGTTTATAGGCTTACCTTATACGAATAGCTCGGAAATAGACATTTCTCGTTTAGGAATACAGAAAATGACTACTTATTCATTCTTTTTTTTCTGTGCAAATTACCCAATAGTGGACAGAGCTGTCCGCTTTTTACAATGATACAGCATTGCTGTACCAAGATATTTAATAGATAATTCCACTGTCCAACTTTGGTTCGAATTAATTCAGCATTTCAAAAATTATCATAATAACAAATTTTTAAGTGGCCGCGGACGGTATGAAATGCATGAACAACAATTTCTGAACGAATTTCACAGTTATTAATTATACTTTTATGCTTATCCGTTCCCAACCTTCAAAACTGACCAGTCTCGTCAATATAAACAGAATAAGATCTCTTGCAGGGGATCTTAATAATGATCTTATTAATAATAATAAATACAATTATTTACAATTTCGTAACAATACGTATTGATAAAGTACTAATGTAGTTAGTTCTATAGCTATGATTCAACATAAAATTTAAAAACATGGTTTATAAAAAGTTTTTTATCTTATAATTATTTATTGCTATCAGGAGCTTATTATCTTAATATTTTAATTAATTAAAAGAAAACTATTCGAAAATTCGAAAATCTGACTTCGAAGTATTGTGTTGTCACCGGTTTCTGAGCTACTGTGAAAGTTTCAAATGTCTACCTAGTAAGGAAGTTAGTTAAAAATAGATTGCAAGATTTGTACCGCGCAAACAAACACACAAACAAACAAGAATAGAAGTTAATAAAAACAAATTATCTGTTAATTTTTTAAAGATTATTTATAGCACAGAGTTTACAATTTAAAGTCTGCTTTAGCATCTTCTTTAATATTCACCTTTTTTTTCATACTTATGAATTTTTTTTTTTTTTTTTTTACTTCTGAAAGACTTTATTAAATAGAGACGTAAGATATTTTTAGTTGCTCTCAGAAATCTCTCCTTTATATACATAGTTAATGATTATTATTTTAAGTATTTATTAGATAGTGGTACGTTAGTGACTTATATTTCTTTCTCGACAGAAAAACATCTCATGCCTGGGTGATGCTTTTTTGGTATATAATGGAAAATCTAATGCATAATTTGATTATTTATTTTGATATTTATTTTTTAGTTAACTTATGGCAATATTTAATGCTCTATTCCTATTTCTAATGTATGACAATTTTTAAAATGCCTCTTACTATATATATATATATATATATATATATATATATAATGAAGAATTTCCGAGGTTTTTTTTTTTCTTTTTTTTTCTCGAGCGATCATTTTAAATTTAAAATAATAATAATAATAATAATAATAATAAAGGAAATTAAAGGGGACTAATGTGCAAGTTGTACCTGACGGGACTAAAGTGAAAGTTGTACCTCACGGGACTAATGTGCAAGTTGCACCGAACGAACAAACTATTTTTTTCAACGAAAATGCCTACTAACCCTGGACGATAGGTCTAATATATCGCATCATATTATATATCGTATTTATCGTAATATAACTCAATACTTATTTCGCTTCCTTCTTCGACTCGTTTTAATACGCATTTTTTATATGCATGAGCAGCAACCGAAAAACAAAAACATTAAATCATTAAATTCATTTTTTTACTTATTTTTATTTCATATTATTTCACGCGCACTTTTTATTTCCTAATTCAAAATTATTTAAAAAAACTTTTTCGATATCGCTTGTAACGATACTGATTATTATTAATTTTCTTTTCTTTTTCTTTCAATAATAATAAAAAAAAAAAAAAAAAGATTTTGATGAAATTCTGGCAAAAGCAGAATTTAGTTTACGACGGGGGACTATTAGGTTTTTTTTCTTCCCAATTATAACATCGCTTTCAAATTATTCAATTATATTTTCGATAAATTTTTGATTTCGATAAATGTCCAACTATCGAAAAATGATTTCAACAAATGTCCAACTATCGAAAACGACAACGCAAAAATCCTAGATTGAGACTAATAGGCCCTCAGTCCTAATAATAATAAAAAGAAATTATACATAGATATATATACATTAAGTTGGAGACATGGGACATTTTTCATGTTTTTACAGATAACGTTCACCATATGTAATTCAGAATTTTCTTACATTGCTCATAAGTACACTTCAGTAATCAGTTACATACAAACATACTAAATTTAATAAAAAGTTATCACTTTTAATAAATAATAATTGTTTTTTACATGCATGTGAATTGTCCCATTCATCCCCACCTATGGGAATGAATGGGACATGAGTGGGGATGAATGGGACAATACTGGAATAAACAAAGTAAAGAAAACAAAATGGAAAGTAAATAAATTTTTTAAGTTAAATTGGTTTATGTGACTTTATTACACACTATGAAGTTACTGAAATTGACATAAACTGACTCAATTATTGACTGAATTATTGACTCAATTATTGACTCAATTACTGACTCAATTATTGACTCAACTGACTCATGTATTGACTCAAATTAACATCAAAAGGCAAAAGTCCTTCGGTTCGCACAGTTCCTAGTGCTCTGCGTTTTCGTAATTTAATCTAATAAAATCTAATCTAAAAATAAATAAATAAATAAGACACTAGAAAGATATAAATCATTATAATAGAGTACAAATTATCCAGATATTTTTTTGTTTCCGACTGATCAGGAAAAATAAGTATTCTATTCTGTATTACATTAATAATCACCAGGATTTATTTAATTAGCTTGATTGAAATTGGGATTTCAATCCAATTATTATTAGTTTATTTATTTTTTTAATTATTGATATTATTGATTTAAGTTGCATTGAATATTCTAACTTATAATTTTTTCAATCATAATTATTATAAACAAAAATCAGAACAATTAATTCCAATCTATTTTTCTCTAAATCCATGCTACTTTTATAATTCCATATTATAACTATTGAGCTACAGGTTATAAAAATATTGAAAATCTATTTACGATTTGTTTTAATATCATTCTTGTGTACAATTTTAAATTAGCACATAGTGGGGAATGTCCCATTCATCCCCTCCACCACATGATCATAGAAAACATGAAATAGGCCTAAGAAACAATTGTCAATATTCTTCTTGAATATCATAAACACAATAAAAGTTTATGCCTTTACCGCATATATGAGTTATATTAACTTTAAGCAAATAGTTAATTTTTAACTACTATCTAATTGAATCAGTAAAAGCTTACTCTGGCAGCAGAAAAAGACACTTTAATTTTTTTCTGCCCTTCAATAGTCAGCACAATTCTGAAACTACACTTGATGAATGACCTCAGTACTGCCATATATCCGGTCGCCAATTGCCCATCTGTGCAGCAATAGTGCGACATAAAATCCAACCAACCAACCTGCCATATATCCGAAAAGTTGTCAAGTTTCTAATGCTTGCAAAACATAACAATTTTCCTATTGTCGTATTCATCCTGCGTTCCATTCATCCCCACCCTCCCCTACTTTATGGAGAAACAATCAAAATTAGGCATTTAAAAATCCCTTTTCGTACATCCATATATTTAAAGATTTGTCTAGGGACATAATTTAAAAGTTAAGTTTTGGGATGATTATCAAGTAAACACCGCATGACAGTATTATTAATTTCTCAAAGGATTTAAAGATAATGAAGTAATAATTACTAAAGTACTTGTTTTAAAAGATCCTTTACTTATATTTTTTTCCCACACATTAAAACTACCTATTTTTGTAATATGTAATTGTACATATACTTTACAGAATATAATTATTACGTCGCCAATTAACCATTGTGCAGTACTAGTGCGACGGTAAATCCAACCAACTGTTATTACAACCGTTACGCAGCCGTTCGTGTTTCAATATTTTCTCTGATTTGTAAGCATATATTTCTGGTTTCTTGTATCGATAAAATATGAACAAACCTAAAGATTGCATTTCTTAGTTATTTCTATTTTTATTTTTTATGAAGTCTGTAATTCGATAAAAAAAAAAATGACTGCATTTTCTTTTTCTTTTTTTTTCATACAATTCACCGCAGATAAACATTTGAAACTTGATGTAGCAAATTGTAATAAACTTTATAGTTTTATAACACGATAGCAGATTGTACCTGCATGGCTAGTGGATATATTTAAATGAATTCTCAAAATTGCAAATAATTATCAATATAAAAGTTATAAAAAAAAGAAAATAGATAACACGAGTTAAGGTTCTCGCTGCCTTTGACAGGAGCTTTCCCTCCCGCAACATGACGAGTCTGCATTCTCACTGCCTTCGGCATCACCTTGCCAGCTTCTCCTACTCGCGGAAGAAGTTAAAAATTTCGTAAAAGCTCATCAAAGTACATGTTGGATACATTTAACCAGCCACACAAAATGTACGCTATCCTGAGGTAATTTGGAACAGAGTTAAGCTTGCAATTTTTTTTCTATGCCCTGAATGCTCTAAAGTAGGTAACTTTACAAAACCGATTTATAATGCATGTTGGGTACACATAGACAACCAACATACTAAAAAATCGCCTCCCGGAGATAGTTTGGAGCAAATGTCTATTTAGAAACCTGTTTTTCTCCTCCCCCCTCCGCCTTTAAAAGGAGGAATTTTCGCAAGGTCTCTTTATAATAGATATTGGGTACGTATAACCAAACCACTTACGTATATTCAAATATCGCCTTTCGAAGATAATATGGGGCAGACTTTCACTTAAAATCGTGTTTTTTGCCCCATCCCCAAAAAGAAAAGAGGGAGAATTTCGCAAAATGCCTTTGTAGTGCATGTTGTGGATGTATAAGCCACACACACATCAAAAATCGCCTTCCTGAGATACTTTGGAATAAAGCTATTTCTGAAAAAGTGTTTTTTTGTCCCCCCCCCCGCCCCAAAGGGGAAGGGAATTGATTTGTAGGGCAAGGTGTGAATGCATAAGCCACCCCATACATCACAATCGAATCGCCTTTCTAAGATATTTTGGAACAGAGCTATTTTTAAAAAGTGCTTTTTGCAACCCGCCCCAAAAGGGGGTGGGGTATTTCGCAAAATCTCGTCATATTGGGTGTCGGATGCGCTTAACAAATCTACGCACTTACATTCGTGACCGCAGCACATAAAGGTTTTCTAAAACAAATTTAACACCGTTTGACACTCGAATTTGCTCTCTCGTAAATCCCCCAACCCCTTAAAAATAATCGAAAATCGCCAAAAAATTAAAATAGGGTTTTGTAAATATTTTCAAGAATATGCAGCTTTTAACTTTTTTTTTTCCCTCACCATTATTTATAGAGGGCTTCTCTAAAATACAGATTTTGCGAAATTTACTACCAAAAACCGATTCCCCCCACTTAAAATAGAAAATTCCAAAATCGCCGAAAATAGTTGTTTTGTACTCAAGTCTATTCACCTCATAAACAAAGGAACTTATGAGGTTCTGGTCGTAGATCATGAAAACAGCATGCCAAATATTTAGAACCAACTAAATTGAATATTTTTTCATCAGTGAAGAAAACATCTAATTATTTATGAGCCCAACGACGAGAAACTCATCAGTTCTATTGTCGAAAAAATGAAGACAATTCTCTCATGACGTAGGCGCGTACTGTTTCAATGGAACAATGGATATTACTGATGTTACTTTTCTTAATGATCGATATTGATTTGAGGATTATTAAAATGTCCTCAAAAGCAATCTACTTCCAACTTGAAAATATATTAGGGAGGGAGAGGGAACTGGAAATTCCAACAGACGATGCGTCGATTCACATCTGCAGCGGTTCTGCGTAAATATAACTATTGTTGAGTTTTGAGGCACACTTATGTATATGTATAGATAGATAGATATAAAATTATTAAATATAGAAAATGAATACCCTTTAAGCATTTTGCGTAAATTATTAATCGTCTGGCAAAGAAATTTAAAAAGTATAGAATATTTTCAATAAATATTACATTAAAAATTGAAAATGCCCCAAAGGACTGCTGTTAAAATGAAATAAATAAAAAACTTTGTTAGTAAACGACAAAAAAAAAAAAAAAAAAAAAAAAAAACAAGCCGCACCAAAAAATAATTTAGATAAAAATAAGTGCATGGCCTTTCAACATACATTAAAGTAAGCACAAGTATAGCCTCAGTGCGGTAGCGAACAATTATATAAAAGGAATTAAATAAATACATTAAATTGCAATAAATCTTGCAATAATATTTTCTGATCTAAATAATAGTACGACATTTTATCAGACGGATGCCGCTTTGTTCTGTACGTGTGCCTACTTTTATCACCTGATGAAGGATATTACAAATCTTTCTAAACGAAACAATTGTTGTGAGTCTTTCACAAATTATTTCGTTAGTTAAAATATTAGTATTTATTTCGTTTTCATTCTTCAATAGTACTTTCGCATAAATAATCTTTAATATATTACTGAAACTTTTTATGTATTTATATCTACTTATAATGTTCGAAACGATTTAATAGAGCATTTAATTTAATAATCACTTAAAATTCCTATAATTAGCCATATAAAGTTTCATTGTACCTTTCGAAAAGTTTTAAGAAAATACTGCATTTAAATGTACAGATAATAGAATGTGAATAATTAGTATTTTTTAAAAGAGTGTACATGTTTATTTATATCTGAAGTAAAAAAAAAAAAAACACTGTATTTTGCTGTTGGAATTTCATCTTACAAACCCCAAAACATTTTCACTGGATTTTATTTTTTTAACTAAAATTTTTTTTTTTTCTATTATGCAGAAAACAGTTTATAAATGTGTCCATTTTCATTCAAATTCATGGAGGTCTGGCAGTTTTTCTTTCAAAACTTCCTGTTCTCTTCTTAACGATGTTTCCGCAAGCGGAGTTTTCATTTTTTCTAAAGAAATTTGCATCACAATAATGAACATTGCAAGCAAATATATTTACATATTTATTCAAGAAATTCTGGAATTTAAAAGATCTTTTATTTTTCGAGAAAAGAAATTCTAGATTAACTATTTTTATATGAGCAACTGGAAGTGCAATGAACT
This sequence comes from Salticus scenicus, assembly GCA_963930645.1. NCBI lineage: Eukaryota > Metazoa > Arthropoda > Arachnida > Araneae > Salticidae > Salticus > Salticus scenicus. The sequence goes on from OZ005649.1 coordinate 133,827,921, forward strand.
AGCATAATAAAAATGAATGATATTCTATCTATATTTGAAGCATTTTCAGTTAGAACATAATTTATAAACAGGGAATTCTGCATCGTCACAGATTTTCATATTCTTTGATGAAATCACAGTTTTGTGAAAAATATGTTAAAGTATGTTTTACATATTTAGAAACACTATATAATTTTAATTGTACTCATATGACCATTTGTGCTAGAAACTTAAAATAAAATAAATGTTTTAATGTATATTTGGATAATACTTGTGAAATAATAATATTGAAAATGAACTTAAAAGTAAATATGTTTCACTGATAGCTCTGTGAACTTTCAAAGAGCTTCCTTAAAAATGTAAGTATGCATTTATTTGCACAACACACTTCAAATTTGCCGCACAAGAATTGATAACATTCTCTTTTCACTCATACATTATGATGTTGTAGCATTTTTTTTTTTTCAATTTATTCTTTATTTTTTACAGAATTATAAATAAAAATTATAATGGTTTAATTGTTAGTGTAATACATTAATGTTTTTTAAAAGGTGGGTTTTGTAAAAATAAGTTCTGGAACGTAATGAAAACTATAAATAATTTCCTGAAGATGACTTCAATATTTTTTTTCGTTAATTATTATATTCTATCTAATTTCGTTTTGCAGTTTTTAATGTTTTCTTGCCTACCTTTATTTTCAATTTTTACATTATTATTCACTTTACATATTATATATATATACCGGGTGATTCAAAATAGATGTTACAGCGATTATCTCGTAAACTAAGAAAGATAGATACATACTTCCAATTACAAAGTTAATGCAAATTAAGAGTAGATTTCAGATATGACATTTTTTTGTAGAAAGGACTGTATACATATTAAATACGAAATTTAATTTTCATACGGCCCCTCCTATCATGTGACTTATATTTAGAAAAATATTCTCCTCGCTCTAACAATCAAAATAAAAAAAAATCATCTCTCTAAAACAAAATCTCGCTGAGTTATTGCAATTTCAAAATTTTAGCATTTTTCGCCAAATCTTAAGGGGTTGTATCAAAAGTGAGAAATTGTAATTACTATAGCTTTTGTAATAAGGCACACGTTGATCAGCGTTTGGGGGGGGGGGGAGGGGAAGAAAAGTCATTCAGAGAAAGACGGCTATTTTAACCTGTAATGTCTCTGTGAATACACAAGAGAATACTCATTGATAATTTAACAAATAAAATTTATGAATAATTTATGTACTAAAAGGGAATTTTCAAATTCATTTTTCTTTCTTTTCTCTTGTACATTCTCTTACTCATATACACGGTGTAGAGAAAGAATTGTTTTTGAGTCAAATTTCCGAAAATTAGCTTTTGTTATATTTGCACGTTTTCAGATCCTCTGAATTCAAAAATCATGTTTTAAGCGGTTGGTCTCTCTCTCTCTCTCTCTGTGTGTGTTTCTGTGTTATTAGAATATCTCAAGAACAAATAGCAGCAGAAAATCCAAATTCGATATTCTAAATCCGTATCATATTGCGGTGCTACACTAAAGTATTCGTTGCGATCAGACAATTGTTTGTTTACAGGGTCATCCAAGAGATTTCAAATACATTACGTCTGTGAGCGAAATTTCTCATATGTACAGTGCGACATGTATATGCCGCACTAAACAAAATGAAAAGAACAGATTTTTTATACGCATAAAAGCATGTTTTATGTAGATTGTGGTATAGCAATCATTCATCATTCATTTACAGGGTTACCCAGAGTATTTTGATATATTGGAGCTATACTTGGGAAATGCTGGAAGTGTATTTCAATTTATGTTACTTGTTTTATATATAACACTAAATTTAAAAAGTCATTTGTATATAGTTTATAGACAATATACAGGACTACCCAAAATTAAGGTAAATTTTTTTTTTAAATTATTATTAAATGTAATTGGCGTAAGTGCTTTGCTGCATTATTATTTTTTTTTTCCGAAGAACACTGCTGACACATAACGGAAAATTAATTTCTCATACCCATACTGTAAACAAAGTAGTTTTTGAAGAGCGATTGTTTTTCTGTATAATACCACATTTTGAGGCCTCCAGAATACGAAAGGTAAATTTTTATTGGTTGATCTGTATATTTATGAATTATCAGCATAATTTAACAACAAATAATCTGGTGTGCCACTCACACGACTTTCTCTTACCCTGAAATTTAATACCATAAATACAGGTTGGAGATTAAGAGGTAACATAAAGAGTACTGTAAACCTATGTTAAAATAATTCAAATTAGGCTTCGAAAGAGTTTATATGATAGTTAGTTCTGTGTGAGGGGTGATCTCATGAAATTATTCGTTTCCTGAAATTATTCGACGCAGGCAATAATCAAACTTTTAAAAACTTGACTTTGGTAATAAGGAAGCCTCAAAACGTGTAAATACAGAAAAAACAAGCGATGCATATTTAGCTTAATAACATACATTATTTATCATATGTCTATGAGGAATTCATTTCCATTCCTGAGTAGTTTTCCCGAACATGGTAAAATATTATAGTAAAGCACTTTCACTAACAATAAAAAAGAATATTGTAGCTTAAATATTTGCAACCCTGTATATCTTTTGAAGAATATGTACAAACCACAAAGTGCACCTAAATATAAACCTATAGTAATAATATACGGCACAACCTAAAATGCACTTCCATCAATTTTCAGCTATTGTCGCATTATAATCTAGTTATTTTGTGTAGCCCTGTAAATTAACAGTGAATGATTTCCCTGCCATATTCTACATGAGGCATGTTTTTATGAATATAAAAAATATGTATTCATTTCATTTGGTTTAGTGTAGTCTGTAGGTGTTAAACTCTACTTACCTGCAATTTACCCCATAAACGTAATGTATTTGAATATTCTTGAGTGTCCCTGTACACGAACCATTTGTTTCATCTCAATGAAAAGCTTAGTGTAGCATCCCTATATGATACATATTTAGAATACCAAGTTTGAATATCTGCTGTTATTTGTTCTTAAGATATGCTGATAACAGACAGACACACACACACAGACCAACCGCTAAAAACACGATTTTCATATTCAGGGGACCTCAAAACGTGTAAATATAACAAAAACTCACTTTCAAAAATTTGGCCCAAAAACAATACTTTCTCTACCTTATGGGTATGAGAAAGTAATAACTACAGGAAATGCGAATTTGGTACTTCGGATTCCATATCTAGTTGCCACTTGAAAAGTTGATCAAGATTTGCAAGCTTCAAGGAAATTGATAACAGACTTGATTTTTGTTTTGATAAGTATAGGCACTATAATTAAACAGGGGTTGAGAATGGCGGTAACCCCCCTGACATAGAATTATACATCTATACGATATCATATTCTATACAAAACATTTAGAATATTAACAATAAATATAAATTTCCTTATGATTTTTTTCAGTATAAAGTTATTTAAATGTAATTTATAAGAATGTCTGTCCCAAAACGCAATACACTGGCATTTTATGTGCGTTCCTGTACATAAACTAATTGTAGAGAATTAATTAATGCCATTTTAAATAGGGAATATCATATAGTAAACCTGAATAACATATATCATTTCTGAAAATTTCTGAAAATATTTACAGACGCTGGGGGCGGGCCCACGGACAGATGGACAGTCAGACAAAAAAAAATATGCAAATTGAAATCCTATTCACAGTTAAAAATTGTTAAAAAATGTTTAATGTAAACGAAAATGCAATTCCAGCAAATGTCCAATAATAACCCTTAACGTAACTGAATATTTTTGTGTGCCCTGTAAATCTAATGCTAATCGTACTGTACTCTATAGAAAGCATTCTTTTGTGCATATGAATAACATATTTCAATTTCATTAACATTTATGCAAAGTAATTAAAATTTGGTTTATAGAAATATCTTTACATAGAACGCAGTGCATTGGAATACTTTCGGGTGTCCCTGTATACAAACCAGTGATGGTGTTTACTCATTTTCTGTAGAAAATATCCGATAGAAAACTTTAATAACGTATTTCAATTTTATGAATATATGCATAAATTAAAGGTATTAAAATATGGTTTATAAAAATACCTCTCATAGAACACAATGCTTTGGAATACTTTCGGGTGTCCCTGTGCAGAAGGTAGCAGAGGTGTTCACTCCATTTTCAATAAGGAACATCCGATAGTGAACTCAAATAACATATATCAGTTTCAGGAAATTCTATGAATATTCACGGGAGTTAGAGCGCGGCCACACAGAAAGACGAATGGACAGACAGACAAATCGAAGTCATTAACATTTTTCAACCTGGATGGAATTGTTAAAGAGCCGAAGTCATTAAATTTTTCAACTATGATGGAAAGTGGTAAAAATAAAGCGCGAAAATTCCACACGGTTTTGCTAGACTTTTAATTTTTTTCCTCTCTTAACGTGTTTTAATTTGCAGGTGACCCCAAAGAAATTTAACTATTAAATTTTTTAACAATACGAAATAATGTAAATTTGCATTAAGTTCTAAAAACTGTTGATTTCACGTGCTTGAATGATTTTAGTTGCTATTTTTAAATAAAGGATCTTTTTTTAATTTTTCTCATCTCATATATAACCCCCTAAAGTGATCCCGTTGGGGTCGAAAAATAGATGCTAAAATTGAAAAAAAAAGTGGTGTAAGTCATCATTTTCAAATTGCAATAACTCAGCGAGATTTTGACTTAGAGAGATGATTTTTTTTTTATTTTGCTTGTCAGAGCGAGCAGAATAATTTTCTAAATATAAGTCATAATAGGAGGGGCCGTATAAAAATTAAATTTCATATTTAATATGTATACAGCCCCTTGTACAAAAAAATGCCATATTTGAAATCTACTCTTAATTTGCTCTAATTTTGTAATTGGAAGTATGTTTCTATCTTTTTTAGTTTACGAGATAATCGCTGTAACATCTATTTTGTATCACCCGGTATATTGCACTTTCTTGCGTATTAAGTATGCGAATTTGTTTTCTTTATAATATTTATTTCAGTAATTATTAGTTTTTAACCTTTCAAATTACACTTCTTTTTAATATATATATATATATATATACATACAGATGGGGGGACACATCTTGCCCAGAAAGTATTTATAACACTAACACAAGATTTGCTTCTATTCATGTTCACGAGAACTGCCCGTCACAGAAAATTCAAAAAATGGCTACCGTTGATGTCGATGCAGCGCGATGCACAGTTTATCAACCTGTGAGTCACTCACAACAGAAGCTCTGCTTGAAAGATAACAATAGCGTTAATGTTCTACTGTAGCTCTTGCATTGCGTAAGTATTAATTGAGTACGCCTTATCCTTTAATTTTTCCAACGTATAAGAATCACAGGTAAAAGTATCAGACGAACGAAGTGTCCAGGATCAGTCTCCTGATTGTCTTCTCCTAACATAACATGTACTCGTATGTAGGATGTTAAAAGAGAGTGTGCTGTTTCTCTATATTTTTGAAAGTATCCATACAGTTGTTCATTTTTACTGCGCTGTTCCACAAATTTATTTAATTGATTCTGTACATATCGGTAAGCATTAACTGTTTCATGAAGGAATCGTGTTTAAATGCGAAAATCAAACATAGCGCACGAAACACCATTCTTAAGATTATGGAATGAAAGTTCAAAGTGCTGATGAGATTTTCTAATGCATAATGACACATGTTGTGTGCGTTTACCCAACATGTCAGACCTCATCTAAAGAAATGAAAAAATAAGCATCAACAATTCTGCTTCATTTACTCAGACACTACCAGCAGATCTCAAGAAGGTTAAAGTTTGTATAGGGGCTTTAACTTACCCAGAAGAGTAAATTTGAAAGAATAAAAATGCAAATCCACTTTCCTAATATATCAGCTCAATGATCTCTTAATTTCGACTTACAGAAGTAACAGGAGCGGCGCAGCGTGTAGATTTCGTCGAACATTCTTCTGGGCTTTCCTTTATGTGATCAATGTTTCCCGGTATTCGCACTTTTTTTCGAATCGCTACGGTTTTTATACGCTATGTTTCCGTTTTGCCCTTTTTCGTTGCATACTTTGCCGAAGGATTTTACTAAACTACTTTTATTCATAAACTCTTGTGAAAACGGTTCCGCATATGTTTTCAAGAATTTGGCTTGGCACAATTCTTAGATTTAATAATGACAATGAGCATTCGCTGCTTTATAGTGAGTTCAATTTTGTATTCTACGTAATTGGTCACTATAAATGTCTGCATCTTTTCCTCATAAGAATCACCAAGTGCAGATGTTTGACATTTGTCGCATCGACATCACCGGTGATAATTTTCAGTATTTTCTGAGTAAACAGTTTTTCTGTTCATCAATAAGTGCATATTTCGTGTCAGTATTACAATATTTTTTTTAATCAGTTTTACTTCGATCACCCGTGTGATAGCGCTACCTACCGATTACAGAAATTTAAATAGCATAGCTTCTCCCAAAACAGACTTTATACGCGTAGTTTGCTGCCATTTTAGACAATACATGCTGATAATGTAGTCATATGATAAAATCTCGACTTGTGGGTATTAGCAGCCTTGTCTGTCGGCTGATATACACTCAAATTAAGTCTGAATTCCTTCCAACATGGCCATCTCCCATTTCAATTTGATGCAATTCTAAGCCATAGAAGCCAATATGTACAACGTTATCCTAAACATGCAAATTTGCTGCACAGCGAAGCCACTTGTTGGGCGATATGCACATAAATTTCCTCGGCATAGTTTTTACAACGGTTTTATCATATATCAAGTTTTTACCAATAAATATAGATAAAAATGTTTGAAATATATATACATATATATGTATATATATGTATGTATGTATATATATGTACATATATATGTATATACATATATATGTATACAAATATATGTATATACATATATTTGAAAACCTTTCAAGCATTGCACACGATGAAAGGATTGATTTCACATGAAAAGGTGAAAATTTTTAATTAAAAAATTAGAATCCAAATGAGCAAGGCATGCAGTGCAAATGCTTCATCACGGGCTTTGACTAACTATTGTATGAAAAAAATAGGTGCATTTATATAAATCTGTGGGCACATTTCTAAAATTTACAGAGTTCAAACAACTATAAAGAACTTTACAAATAAAAACTGGGAGCAAGATTTAGTATATAGAAAGTTCATATTTATATATATAAATACATGTTAATTGTTTATAAAAGTATTTTTTTTTTACTGTTATTTACTGCTTTTTAATTTATTCATATTAAAATTTCATTTATAATGCAATTTCTCAATGTAATATATCTATAGATTATAGAGGATTTTATAATGCCCTCTGGTTGACAGAAAGCTTTTGAGACGTGAAATAAACATATTTTTATTAAGTAGCATACAGATTTAACCAATTTTTATCCTTAGAAAAATTTAGACTATTTTTATGTAATAATCAATTACTATTTATCGTAATTCCTTCTGGCTTGTGTCCAGTTTTATTACATTACACACTGTCTGATTTTTTCCACTACGAATAAATTTCCCATTTATGACCTCGTTTTAAAATACGAGACGTAACGTGACCATGACCCGATAAAAGCTTTGTTAAACATGTTTATATGACTTTTTGGTATAACTCCAAAAAATAATTTGAGTGGAGTTTAGAGAGAGATTTCTTCATGTTTATTAGATACAGTCGCGTATTAGAGTAAATACTGTTGCCAAATTGCCTTCTTATAACACGAATAAAAAAAGGAACAGAAAATATAAGCATAAAAATGCATTTAAAATATTTGTGCAGATTTTAGATAAACATAAACTGAACTAATAAGGAAAATGAAGCTTAAAGGTTCTTTAACAAAATAATAATAATAAAATAAAGTAAGATAAAATAAAATCCCTCTATTGAAAAATTTGAAGTAACACATTTTTTATTGTAAAATAAAATATGATTGAATTAAAAAAAATTCTTAAAAATTTAATACAAAATTTCAAATAGCACATGTATGAAAAACTTTTTTTTCACTTTCCGGACATACATGTGTAAAGAACGTATTGTAATCATGTCAAAAATTCGGCTTTGAGATATTGCTATTTGTGCACGTTTTAAGGTCCCCAGAGTTCATTTTTACTACTTTTACGATGATATATATATATGTGTGCGTATGTGCGTGCGCGTGTGTCTGTGTGTATGCATGTCTTTGAGTGAACATGTTATCGCCTAAACGCTTTGTTAGAATGAACTGAAATTTGGTACAGTCGGAAACAAAAGTGTCCGAACGCTAGCAAAATTCCTATGTAAAAAAAGTACACTTCATACGGTTTTGTTAAATAAATCCTTTTTGAATCATGTTCTTACACTGACTAAGAACAGGATTCGACAAGGATTTATTTAACTAAAACGTATGAAGTGTACTTTTCTTACATAGAAATTTTCGCTAGTGTTCGAACACTTTTGTTACCGACTGCACGTAAGTTATAAGTGACTATAGCATGAACCCTATTGATTTTGGTGAATCTGGGACATACAATTTCTTTACACGAACACAAAGAAAAATTCTTTTCATTGTAGCTTATGGGCCCAAATATTTTAAAGTGCGGTAGTGTCTAAACTCCTTATTCGCCTGAACTGTAAATTTATATAGATATTATATATCCACTGTCGCACAAACTGTAAACATTTTGGTGAATTTAACTTTTATAGTTTTTCTACAGGGGCACAAAGAAAAGTTCTTTATCATTATGGTCTATTCTATGGGACCAAATATTTTAAAGTGCGATAATGTATAAAGTCCTAATTCGATTGAGCTGAAAAATTACACATGTGCTATAGGTCAATGTCTCACGAATTGTATAGATTTTGGTAAATCCAACCCTTATAGATTTTTACAGGTACACAACGAAACATTCTTTATCATTATCATCTATGGGTTCAAATTATCTGAAGTGCAATAGCGGAGAAAAATACTCAAACACTCTATTATAATTTTTACTTTTGTTTATTCAACGACTTGTCTTACTTTAGTTTATTTATACAACTTTTAACTACTTAATGATCGAAAAGACGAGTGGACTGACAGCAGATTTTCTTTTCTTACTTTTCGTGATTTTGGAAAGTGCCAAAGTTTTGCCAATAATATGTGAGAAATTCTGAGCTGGTTATCAGCCAGGGTAGCTCAGCAGGATAGCAACCGCTCGTTATTGGTGTGCCCGGGTTCGATTCGCAGCTCTCGTATTTTGGTATAAAAATTGGTTGGTATAAAAATCATCCTTAACTCTCCACTTTATCTAAATGATATAATTTATTTATGTCGTGAATTTGAAGCTTTCTTCCTCTTCTGTTGCCTCCGTTGAGGATTAAAATTGTGATGGCATGTCTCTGGACCAACCTTGGAGGTATGTCCCAGACTGTCACCAATTACCCACTACGCAATACTAATGCGACGTTAAACCCAACCAACCAACCTTCTCTGCTGATATTATTTTATTACATTTTATGTAAAGTATTTTTTCCCATAAAATTATAGTTATATCAGTCGACCATTTTATCTACAAATAATTAATATACATATAAGAAATTTCTACAACTTTTTCAAACTTTTATAATGTATAAAATTATTAAATAATGTGTCATTTTTTACATTCATTTATAAACAATATTTGTTTTGCTTTCGGTTTAAAGATAAATTTGTATAACAGAAAAACAGAAACGAAAATTAAATACTTAAGTAAAATTAGATATAAAAAAGAAGAAGAAAACTTAATGCAGTTCAGAAAAAGTTAATGGAATTGCTTGTTTACGTTTTCGACATTATAAAATACATACAAAGCACGTTTTTAATCAAGCTTCAGATGTTTGATGAAACAAAATTGAAAATTCCTGAAAACCTATTTCTCAGTTTGAAGTTGAATTATAATTTCCCTTTACTTTTTTTTTTTTTTTTTTTTCCACTATGTTTGAATTAAAAGAAATTCATTTAATTACACATATGCAGGATAATTTTTTTTTCATTGCATTAAAATTTTTTATCCACGAAAATAAAATAAAATTAGCCAAAATGTAAAAAAAAAATATATTTTATCATTGTTATGCATTACCATATTTTAGCTTATTATATCCATATATTTTTTTCGAAGACATAAATTCCGTATTTTTATTAAAGTAATAAAAATCTAACAAAAACATGTTTAAAATAAACTGGTTTTACATAAGAAAAGGGAGTGAGTAATTTTATGGGATGAGATAAAATATTAATCCATAAATTTCTGGAAAGCTAAGGGATTTTAGAACAATAAAAAATAATGAGAAGAATTTGGATTTTGGAAAAGTACTTTCTTAGCGTTTCCATTTCAAAAAAGTATATATTTCTATGTTATTGAATTAAATGAAAAGATGGAGAACAAAACTTTTATGATGAAAAGAATTTAAAAAAAAAAAAAAAAAAAAGTAAAAAATAAATTAATACTTGTAAACGTTAGTGCTTTAGCAGCTACAAATTCAGCTCATAATTTTAATCTTCTAATAGTACAGAAAGAGCAAAACGAGCACAGGTTGGAGATTAAGGGGTAAAGTAACAAGCGCTATTATGCAAACCTATGTTAAAGTAATTCAAATTAAACTTCGGAACAGCTTTATTTGTCAAATAATTCTATGTGAGGGGGCTACAGCCCCCTCAACCCCCGTTTCATTGCCGTGCTTACATTTATATAGAATTCAAAATCTGTTTTTAAATTCAAAATTCATTAAACATTATTCAGACAACATTCACAGGCAACGTTCCCTGAAATTTATGAATCTTGATCAAATTTTTGTAGTAACAAACTTATTAATTTCAAAATTCAACATTTGGATCACCTGTAATTACATGTTTTTAATTTACTCTAACAGACACAGACAAAGATCAAACTTTAAAAAACTTAACTTCGGTAATCAGGAAGCCTCAAAACGTGTAATTATACAAAAAACAAGCGATGACTATTTAGCTTAAAAACATACATTTACCATATGTCTATGAGGAATTAATTTCAATTAATGAGTACTTTTGTTGGCTATGGTAACATATTATAGTAAAGCACTTCCACTAATAATACGAAAGAATGTTATCATTTAAATATTTGCAGCACTGTATATCTTTTGAAGATTATGTACACACCACATTGTGCAAATAAAAATAATCCTACAACGTAGGTGAACCAAAGGTGGCCAGTGTTCCTAAGGTAGCCCAGCACCCTAAGAGAGGTTAAATTTTATTTTGAATTTAAAAATGGTGCTACTGCATTGTAAATTATGTATCTCCAGGGTATGTGCATGAATTTAAAGAAATTATCTTGATGGATTTTTTTATATTGTAATTTAAGTTCTTATTTATACATCTAAAAAATAAAATTAAGCACATATAATTACAAAATCAGTTAATAAAGAAAATTATAAAGTCACTTTTTAAAGATTAGATTGATTGCGTGTCCTTCGCCATACTTCATCAAGTATATCATCAAACGTGTCATCAAACATAATATATCATAAAATGTCTTTTTTTTTTTTCTTTTTACAAAATTAACATCAGATAAAAATAATTAAAAGAATTACAGTTATGAGTTTCATAGTACATTTTTCTAGGAAAATTAAAAAAAAAAAAAGTCATTTAGAAAAACCTTTAAAATTATAACAAAAGAACTGAAAGAAATCGTAATTTTTGAGATTTTAAAGAAGAAAAATGAAGAAAAAAAAATTAAACAATTATTTGAACTGAAACGATATATTTTTCTGTGGGGACTTTTGCCATCTAAGTAGCGTAACTTTTAAAATAAAGACTAGGTGACATTTTATGATAAGGATTATAAATAAGTATATCAAAAAAGAATACGTAAACTAAATGAAGTAAGTTTCACGACTAGTTAATATATGTTTTTAATTAAGTAAATATATTTATTTAAATGAATGCATGCGTTTACGAATTTCACAAGCAAACTAGATGTGTAATTTATTTGCTTATTTTTAAGTATAATCATTGTTTTCAGTCAAATTTAATAGTGATTTTAAGTTATGCAATATGAAAATATCAATAACACACATCTTTTGTATGATTTTTGCTTATTCTTACATCATTAATATCCATTTTGTTTTAATTTTTTAATTTTCAAAATTTCAAACTAAAGCTTTTTATGCTACATCCAAGGATCTAGGTATTTTCGTATTTCCGAACATTGTGAGAAAAAGGAAAGAATGTACTCTGGTGAACATTTTGGAAATAGATATTTTTTTTTTCCCCGAAATTCCGTGCGCGCATCTCGTGCATAGTCTATATACCAAATTTCGTCGCATTCCGTTCACCCGTTTGCGCTGTAGGATGCTGTTTATAGGGGAAGCTTAATTGTAACCGCCCTGTACATCAACATATAAAGTACAAATTAATCTTTTATATCGTTATATTTCATTTAAAAATTTCCGCGAAAACTTGAATGAGTATTCCATTACATTTACGTAAATGCCTAATTTAGGAAAATTTAGACATATTTCAAAAATGATTTTGCTTTACATGGATTATTAAATAGTTCATCATATCTACAAAATTAAATAACCTTTTGAATACAACTGAATTCAAAAAAATTTCATTTTTAGAAACAGAAAAAAATAAAGATTTCATATAGTTGCTTCTAAGAAAAAATTTGGTAAGAACCTCAGGTAGGTATTGAATATTTCTATATCGATCCTTGTTCAAACTCCCATGAATAAATCATATTATATTTTTGTGACTTACTCAGAAACTCATGAAAGAATCAAAAGATACTTATGATTATTCTCTGAATAAATTCATATTCAGAGGGTTCTGAAAGTAATAATGAATTTGTGAATAATACATTCCTGAATGCATTCATGCCCATCGTTCTTTCAAGAAAAATGCATTGCTTTTTCTTTCTTTTATTGAATGTCTTTTAGGTTATTTTTAGAAATCTTATAAATAAATTCGCCTAGTTTTGCTGTACTATTATTATATATAAATATCAATTTATGGTTCATATCAAAAGGAAAAGTAAAATGTAAACACTTGCTTTTAATACCTTATTAATCAAAATTTTGTGATTGGAATAAAAACATTATTATTATTATTATTATTATTATTTAATTCTAAAATGGCACTAGGTGGCTTTGGTCGCTTTGCTGGCAATATATTAATTCAAACTTCCTACGTATTAATTTCGCTTTGCTGGTCAATAATTATTTAACAGAATCATTTTTTATAGTAAGGAGAAGCTGGGAGAGTTTGGCACAGTTCACTAAAGTTATATATGAAAGGAAACCAAGTATTAGTTTTAAGCTGCTAAATAATAATGAAACTTTTTTTTTTTTTTTTTTTGAAAAGTTAATTTTTTTTTTATTTTAAGTAAAGGAGAAGACAATTGTTTTATTTTCCTTAAGAAAAGTACTCTAAAGTGTTTTCTGAAATGATTATTGCTAAAATTAAGTGCAACATACCTTAGCATTACAAACGATTAAAATGTTTTGATGTTTTAAAAATAATTTATGAAGGGAAGTTAATTGTACCGTTAAAACCGGGAGAAACAAATGTATAGTAGTACTATGTTACGAATGATGAATTGTTCAGTATACTAATTGGAACTGACACTAGAATAGGCCACGGAGCAAGAACACTTATCCCTAAAGATTTGCAAGTTAAATTCAAAAATATTACATTTGAAGTTGTAATTTTACATTTAAATTTATGTAAACAATGTCAAACGAAACATTATACACTAAAGAAATGTATTATTGAGAAATCAATGATCAGTTCTGTGTTAAACTAAAGATGTCAAGTTTATGAAATTAACTTGACATCTTGAGTCACACAGGTCACACAGAGTACTGCGGTCACACTTGAGTCCTATGGTCACACAGAGAGAACACATATAAGTTCATAATGATGTATCAAGATCATTTAACTAAGTTTATCTAGCTACGACCTTTTAAAAACTAACACAGGTGAGGAAATAGCGTATTACGCTCTTCAAATATTTTTAACATTTGGTGCTCCAATTATATTACAATCAGATAATGGTAGAGAATTCAGTAATCAAGTCATATTCGAACTATCCGCTATGTGGAAAAATTTTTAAATAGTTCATGGTCAAGCACAATGCTCGGTTAAAAGTGCCAGTCAGGATATACAATATATGTTAACTGCATCGATGAAATATAAAGATACAAATAAATGATCAGATGGTTTGCCCTTTGTTCAAATTTCCAAGAACACTGAATAACACGAACGAATACGCCACAATCGTTATAAATCCATCATTGTCCTTATAAATCCTTATAAATCCAGTCTTTTTTACTTTCCGAACACTATAGTGAGGAAAGTATTGTAATCATGTCAAAAATCCGAATTCGAGATTTTGATGTTTCTATACGTTTCGAGGTCCAACGAGTCCGTTTTCACTATTTTTACAATGATGTATGTATGTGTGTGTGTATGTATGTGTGTATGTGTGTGTGTATGTGTGTGTGTTGGCAAGGGGTGCGAATCGGGGACTTCCGTGTGTATACACACCTTCAAACTCGGGACACACACGCAAATGGGGACGTCCCCAATTGCCAAAATTTAAGATTCGCATCTTATACTATTTAATAATGGATTTTTAGTATCTGGACATTAACAGAATAAAAAATTTAGGAAGTCTTCATTTGGAGGTATTTTGAAGCAAAGTGTGTATCTAGATTGTGTGTCGCAGAAGGAAGGAAAAAGAAGTGTGTATCATAGAAAATCTTAGGTCCTCGTTTGGTCGGTAAAAATACATATCAGGCAATTGATGAATGAACAGGTAGAAAACCTGTTTATGAAGGAGGGGTTAATAATTACTATTTACTACGTTGTAGTAAACTGTACTTTTTTTCCCACGTTAATAGTAAAGTAGTTTTTGAAACCTACTTAGTTTGGGGCTATTATGCTTTCTGTAAATTAGGTTCTTTAATTCTTTGCAAAAAGAAATTTCAACATAAAAGGAAAATGAATAATAGAATTTGCCTAAAAATGATTTTATAAATGCTTTTTTTATACTTAGTTTAGTATTTAATTTTTACATGAAAATTTTAACCTTGTTTATTAAAGAATGTAGTCCGGTTATATGAATTTGTTAATACTTATTTAATATTTATATTATCAGTAGTGCTGACATATGATTTTTTCATGATACTTACTGTACACATTTTGTAGGTTTTATGTGCATATACACAATAGTTATTTAACATCTAGATTTAATACCTTTTTAAATATTTTTAATCAATAATTATTACAATATTTTATTTTAGGTAGAAAATTATCAACTGTATTTAATAATTAATTTATATGAATAAATAATATTTATTAAACGTAATTATTTATAACCATTTTATGAAGTGAAATTCGTGTTTTGTTATGTAAAAAATAAAAATAAATAAATAAATAAATAAAAAAATAAAAATAAATAAAAGAAAGAAAGAAAGAAAGAAAGAAAGAAAAAGAAAAAAAAATCCAGCATCTCTTACGGTAAAAATTTTATTAAAATTCTTGTTATGAAAGGATTTATGATATATTGTGCATTTAAATGGTTGAATGGTTTTAATGCTATTTTAACGTGCTTCACAGCGCCCCTAGAGGTCAAAATATGAATTTATAGTGGACTATAAATTTATGGGTGCCTTAGGTTTTTTACAACTATTATAACTATATTAAATAAATTATGATGCATGTACTCTGTAATTTTCTTTATATTTGCCTGTGAAAATGGAATATTTTGTAAAATTTTCATCATTAAAATAAAATGAAAAGGGGGAAAAAAAGACAGTTGTTTGAATTCATTTTTATACTTTATATCGAAATGAAATTTTAGCAATAATAAATAATTTACGTTTATAATAATATTTTTATACGTATGGTATATTTGTATGTTGTTTTTGAACTTTGTTTCCTAGAGTTGGCAAAAACTTACGTCATGAAAAAAGAACCCCCTCCCCCCTTTTATTTATTTATTTATTACTTTCTTTTTTATTTTATTTTATTATTATTATTATTATTATTTATTTATTTTTTTTTTTTGAGGAGGGAGGGGGTAAGGGGGAGAGGTTATTTACTATTAAATGTTATGCAGAATGGAAATTTTAGCGATGATAAATTATTTAATATTTTACTATAATGATTTTAATTTAAGTTATATAAGTGACTCGGGTGCAATACATCAGATTGGTAAGATTAGCAATTAGAAATATGAACAGTGGGGTTTTTCAAGATACGCGAACAGTCTGGTAATGTCTGTCAAGGAAAGAAAACACCACGGACATTTATGAACAAGAGTTTGCATTAGAGTCAGTATTTTTTACGGCACACCAAAAGCCTGATAATGTTTATCATTATTACAGTTCATTAAAGCAAAACACTCGATTAGTGCTTATAGCACTACAAAACTCTCGAGTAAGAGACTTGCACTGTCATAAGTTACATGTGTAGCGAAACAGTTCCTCACTAAAAGCGGCTAGTGTGTAATAAAGTAAAATCAATTATTTGGTACCATAAAAAGTATTTAGTGTCTAATATCCAGAATAAGATCTTTTTTTTTACACCTGAAATGTCAAAAATAAATAATTTTACGGACGCATAAAGGGCAGCTCAGTTATTTATATAGCATTGTATAATTGTACAGATAACTACATATTTTAAATGTAAAACTATGTATTTTATCTAGCTTTGAGAAAAAACGAAATTGGTAAATTAAAAATATGGTGACATGCATAAAATTAATGCACGGATTATATACTGATAAATACAGCATAAAAGAAAAATTACACACGCCGCCCTTTTAGGATCTAATACACACCGGCAAGTTAAGATCTTTTACACACAGGCAAATGAAGACGTGATACACACCGGCAAATCAAGACCTTTTACACACAAGCAAATGAGAACGTGATACACACCGGCAAGTCAAGACCTTTTACACACAAGCAAATGAGAACGTGATACACACCGGCAAGTCAAGACCTTTTACACACAGGCAATTGAAGACGTGATACACACCGGCAAATCAAGACCTTTTACACACAGGCAAATGAAGACGTGATACGCACCGGCAAATCAAGACCTTTTACACACAAGCAAATGAAGACGTGATACACACCGGCAAATCAAGACCTTTTACACACAGGCAAATGAGAACGTGATACACACCGGCAAATCAAGACCTTTTACACACAGGCAAATGAAGACGAAATACACAACGGCAAATTAAAATCCATTACACACCCGCAAGTAAGAACATAATACACACATGCAAACAAGGAATAGTACATACCACCAAATGAAGACTTATTATACATCGGCAACCTAGGACGTAATTTACAACATACCGCACCTACAAGCCAGGACGTAGTAAATACAGAACTGTAGTAAGCAGGGGCTAAAAGCAGAGCTGGAGAGTATGATAAGGGCTTGGTCACCAAATTCGAAAGAGTGGAACCAGAAATACTGATGACGTAGCAAGAAACACAGAAGTAAAAAATGTGGTACTTGATTTTTTTATAATTTCCGCACTTTCTGAAAGCAAAGTATTAGCAAGCCATGGCTTTTCATAGTTAATGCTGTAAGATTTAAAAACAAAAGAATAAACAAAATTTTTTGATTATCTATATTTTACTAACGGGAAAGAGATTTAATAAAATTTTGCCAAAACGATGCAGTACTCAAAAGTAAATTTTTTAAATGTTTAATAGATAGAGGCTGAAATTAAATTTGTGTGAAAATTTCTTTTCGCAATTTAACACTAACAAATAATACCATATACATAAATAAATAAATATATATATATATATATAATTATAAAACATGAGTTTAAATTAAGAATAATGTATTATATATTTCGAATGGTTGAAATTCATTTTGCAGGTTTATTTGATTAAACTACTTCGAAATTGAGAATGCATGGTGATGAATTGAATGCTATTGAAATTCAAATGAAGCAGTTATGTGTTACATTATATATTCCGTCGTTATATCATCGTCAAACATCAATTTCAGCCTTTATCATCTACTGCAATATGAAAGCCTCTCTTAGGTGATTCCATACTGCCCTATTCTCTGTAGTTCATCTCCATTCTGCTCGTTCTAAACTTCACAATATCATCACTCCAACGACACAGTGTCTCTTCCTCGGTCTTTTCTTATCTCTCGGCATCCAAAATAAAACTTTGGTGATCCATCTATCATAATTTTTTCTCGCAAGATACCCAAACTAGCTCCATTTTAACTTCTTGACTCAAGAAATATCGTCAGTAACTTTTGTTTGTTTCCTGATTCAAGTGTTTCTCTTTTTGTCTCTTCGGGTGAATCCTAATATGCATCTCTCTATGCTTCTCTGAGTTATTTGAAATTTTTGTATAGCTTTACATGCTAAAGACCAAGTTTTTGAAGTATAAATTAAAACAGGCAAAATGTACTGATCAAAAACTTTGCTTTTCTAATAAATTGGAAGGTCACTTTTTAAAATATATATATACATACATATATATTACATATAATAATAAGCAAGAGGCCTTCCAAACGGTATGAAGTACGACCACTCAAAAAAAAAAAAAAAAAAAAAAAAAAAAAAAAAAATTCTGGAACGCGATTCTATTTTGATAAAATAAACGTCGTATTACACCAGGTTTTAATTAGTTAAAAGAAAACTGTTCCATCCATCGCTACAAATGTTGGCATACTTATCAATCCGACGAATATCTATTTAACGTCGCAGTAAGATCCTTAGTTCTAAAGATATTAAATAAAACCCCATTTTAACGTTAAATGTTTTAAAAAGAAAGAAACAATGTTGCCCCCAAAACAGTTTTTTAATACTTTCCCGGTTTAAAAGTTAATAAAATCATTACCAGAGTCTAAAAAGTATTCGAATAAAACTGATGTCATAATAGTTTTTTTTTTTTTTTTTTTTTTCCATTTATCTATATAATTAATAGGCATACATGAGATCATTGTTTCATCAATTTTTTAGGACCGCAGTCCTATATTTTCACGCAGGAAGAAAACATCATTATCCTCATTTGCAGCAGGACATCATCTTGAATTTTGTTTATTATGAAATAATCTATTATACAATCGAAGAAGTTATAAATTTCTAAGAAAAAAGCTTGAATTAAAATTAGCACGTGAGTACTAAATTAAATTCTATAAAAAAATATATATATATATATTATTATTATTTTATTTTTTAATACATTTACTGTAATTTAATAGTTATCTTTTGATTTAAATATGTAAAAATGAACAATATAAACCGATTCTTCTCTTTAAAATGTGAATTTGCGTTCCTTACTTGTGGTTACCACATTAATTTAATTTTTTATTTAATTTTAACTTTTTTTTTTAAACTTTATTCATTTTCTTACAGCTATCATACATATATAATTTCAAATGATGTAGACACAATTATGTGTCTTCTTTTAATATTATTACTATATTTATTTATTTATTTAACGATTTGTTGTATTGCACGAAAGCGGATAGCTTAATTTATGTAAAATTATTATGAAATTTCTCATGAATCATTTAACTTATTTTTGAATGCATCTCTCATATAATCCATATAATCATTTTGTGAAAAAAAAAAATCTCTACAAATTCTTGTTTTCTCTCTCTCTCTTTCTCCCTTTCTTTCTTTTTTTTTTTTTGTTTTTTCTTTTAAATCTTTTCTCTGCTATCTTCGCATGCATTATTTCGATAAATTCTCGTTCTTTGTAGAAATCGATATAAAATTATAGCTTTACCTGTCTTTTGTATTACGCTGCGACTATTATACTCAACAATATCATAAGATGACCTTATTAGATATGAGTTTTTAGAATAAAACAATTGGCAAGTGAATTGGGTGGTGCAAAGAACTGCTGAGTGTCCAGTCCAATGCTTTGCTTTCTAGTAGAGTGTTGCCGCGCGCGATGTGTATTTTTTTTTTTTTTTTTTTTAGTGACGACATCAGACTTTCGATAGGGAAAAAAGACAAACATAGGGCGGCAGTTCCATCGACCTGGGTTAAAAATATTAATCTTCCAAATCAGTGGACAAATATTTTGTTTCCAACACAGTAAAAATACATAGAGCTTTACTCTCTCAAGAAAGTTCCATTACTTTATGACAAGAGAAGAATAGGCCTGAAGGAAGTCAATAAAAATTCTAAAACTCTTTAAATGAAGCATATAGCTTCTATTCTCGTCACAATAATCTTAGATGTATATAGAAAGAAAGAATTCTCAAGAAATTATTTTCTAAAATATGTAAACTGCTGTTTGTAAAAAATGCAACACAAAGAAGGAATGCAAATATCATAATGATATTTATTGGGCTCATACATTATAGTAAGAAGAACAATTGATTGAAATTTCAGGAAATTTGGAGTAATATGTACTGAGAAAACAGTACATAAAGCAGTGACCTCTGTGAGCAATAACTGCACTTACCTGCCTACGCATTGAATCAAATAGCGATTGGATGACATGTGCAGGTAAAGCATTTCATGAAGCTTCAACACGATGCCATAATTCATCGATCGTAGTTACTGGTGAGTGATGGGGGTCACTCGCTTTTCAACGATTAAACAGTCATTTTCATTGGTGCAAGATCAGTAAAACGGACCGGCCAGACCAACAGTCGGACATATCCTGTATCAAGGATGATCCGGACAATACTTACAACTTGCGGTCGTGCATTGTCTTGCCTAAGTACTGCGTTTCGTAGGCCTTGAATTTAGGGCAGAGCGAAGGGCGTTAACTCGTCAGAAATGTAATGGCTGGTATTCAGAGTGGTGGGAATCAAAACAAGAGGTGATCGAGACGTGTATCCAATTGTACCACATACCATCACTCCAGGTGGTGACCCAGTATGCGGCTACCAAAATTTTGATTACCCTCAAAACTGCATCTCTGATAAGGGCACCTTTAATGTGTGATTAATGATGAATCTGGACGCAGGGATGACGTGAAGTCGCCTTTCAGACAAATCACAATCCTGTTTACAGCATCAAGATTTCCTTATCCGTATTTAACGGCATTGTCAATAATGCACAATGTCAGCTGGGATTCGGCATCGTCACACTCTCCATCGCTTGCAGTAATGGTATGGAGTCCCATTGGATACACGTCTCGATTACTTCTTGTTCGCATTCCCGGCACTCTGAAACGCGACCATTAAATTTCTGGTGAGTTAAGGCCCGCACCTCCTCTCTATATTCAAGGCCTCCGCAGCGCCACATTTAAGAAGGATAATGCACGACCGCAAGTTGTCTGTATAGTCCGGACCTTCCTTAGTACATAATGTGTTCAACCGTTGCTCTGGTCAGCGCATTCTCCTGATCTCGCATCAACGAAAATGACTGTTTAATCGTTGAAAAGCGATTGGCTCCCCACCACTCTTCAGTAACTACGATCGATGAATTGTGGCATCGTGTTAAAGCTTCATGAAGTGCTCTACCCGTACATGTCATCCAATCGCTGTTTGATTCAATACCTAGACAGATAAGTGCAGTTATTGCTCACAGAGGTCGCTGCTTTATGTACTGTTTTCTCAGTACATGTTACTCCAAATTTTCTGAAATTTTAATCAATTGTTCTTCTTACTATAATGTATGTGCCCAATAAATATCAGTATGATATTCTCATTCCTTCTTGGTGTTGCATTTTTTACAAACAGCAGTGTAGAATATTATTATTATTATTTTATTTTTTTAAAATAAATGAAAATGTTAATAACTAATTTTTCCCCCTTCTTTTTTATTATTGAGTAGCTTTTATACAAGTAATGAAGCATACAGCTCAAAGAGTAGTTTTTTATCTTATTATTTATTTATTTATTTTATTTTGCGGTATTTAAACTATTTAGCTTTAATTTCGAAAATTTGTGTACATAGTATATATACATAATGCTTGATTAGATGCTTGATTAGATGCTTGATTACGGAGGATGGGTAGTATTTTTTGGCTGGACGGATGGGAAGGATTGGGGGGAAAAAAGGGAGGAGGGGTCATTACTTTTATTTTTATTTTCCACTTTAACAGATAGCGCTCATTTCTCTGTAACTTATTCTTTTGCATCCATGAAATACTTCTACCTCAATATGATATTTATGAATTGCGAATTTACGTAACTCAAATTGATTTCTGTAATAAATTCAAATTTAATTAAATAATTAAAATTTAACATTAAGGTTTATTTACTAAAAATTAGAAGATCTATTTACACTAAAATTTAAACTAAAAATTATTTTACTTAATCGTTGAGTAGATGAATTCATTTCCCTTATTAATTGTGAATTTAACTGTTTTCTGTCTTATGGCTGTTCTGGAGTGTTTTACCTTTTTCGGCATGCTTTTCAAAAATAAAGAAAGTTAAAATCTAGTTTTACTAAATTTCCTTAGGGTTGATTTATTGTAAAGGGATTGGTGTTTTATGTTTAATAAGTTTATTTCTCTCATGGTATTTTCCACTTTAAAGATTTATTATGAAAAAATTGGTGTTTGAAGTTTAATATGTTTATTTCTTTCTTAGATTTTCCACATATTGTTTGAAATTATTTTCAAGTCTTTTAGGTGACTTCAGGCATTGCATGCTGTAAATTTTTAGCAGTTTGCATACAGCATGACAGAAAGATCACCTAATTTGCATATAACATTCATTCAGTGTCCTTGAAAAAGTGGTGAATTTGTATTCTTCAATATCGGGTTGCTTATTTTTTCTTTTCGTCAACTTCATTCATTTTTTATAGTTGTTTGTGTGATACTTGGTTTTATAATATGCAATGTTTGAAAGGTTTTCAATATATATGTATAATATTATATATATAATCTATATATACATTTACCGAATCTTATATAAGTTATTATTTGATAAATATATGAAATTCTGATATATGGATACATATCTAGTAACAGTTGCATAAATGAACAAACATCTTGAACAAACATGATAAAATAAAACTTTACAACATAGAATGAAAAAAAAAAAAAATTATATATATATATATTGTAGCATTTCGAAAATTATGAGAGGGGATCAAAAAATTTTATTTTAAAATTGACTCAAAATTAATCTTAATAAAATAAATTAATAATTAGATGTTAATTAATATTCACTAATTATTTGCATCAATTATAAAATATTATCAATTATGAACATTTATAGCGCATTAATTTTGGTTTTAATTTGGTGATACTTTTATTTGGCAATAAAAAAAAAAAAACTTCGTAATAATCAATAAAGGGTGTCTTGAGCATGCTGAGCCCTCCCTTTCCTAGGTCGTGCTCATCGACCTAGCCGTTCGGAGTTTTCCGTGGTTTCCTCCGAAACTTGCGTAAATACGGGCTAGGACCCCTTAGAAAGACCCCCACGGAGGGCACTCCCCCTCTAGGCCTAGGACACATCAGGAGTCAATCGGCCTTAAATCCTATAACCAACCAACAACCAACCCTTTCCTACGTCGCTTTTGTATTCGAAGTTCGATCAAATGTCACATTCGTCGGATTAGTAGTTCGGAGATTTTTATGGTTTTTCTTCAAAACGTGCGTGAATACGGACTAGCATCCCTGAAAAAATCTCTCATTTCTGCCGAGGCGCAGGTCTCTATTATAGGCTAGGGTTAGGTACCAGGGATTTTGACTTTTCGTTATTATCGATAAAAACACTACATAGTAAAACAAAGAATGTAGTGTGTTGTTTAAATTATATTTAAATATCTATATCTATATATCTATATCTATATATATATATAAATTGATAAAAATCCTTTTAAAATATTAAATACTGATTGTTTCTTCAGTGGGGTAAAATTTTTAATTCCATATGCGACTTCTAAAACTATAGAGATTTGTAAAGTACCATAAGCAGAAATACTTCAAGGAAATGGGTCCACCAGTGGCTGAGCGGTTCTGCGCTCAAAGCTGGTAGACGTGAGGTGCCAGGTTCTATCCCAGAATGCTCGTCGGCCTAGTCGTTCGGAATTCTCCTAAACTTGCGAAATACGGGCTAGAATCCCTTAGAAAGACCTCCCACGGAGGGCACTCCCCCTCAGGCCTAGGACCTACAGCAGTTAATCGGCCTTATTCCCAAAAATCCTTCAAAGAAATGTATGCAATATTCCTAAGAATAATTTTAATTGTGGGATAGCATTTAGATAAATGTAGCTTCTTCTATTTTTATTTTATTTTTTTTTGTTGTTGTTAATCGCGGCATGGTATACATTGCAAACAAGTAAATATATGGATTGTTGTTGTTGTTGTACCGAATAAGGCCGATTGACTGCACTAGGCCTGAGGAGGAATTCTCTCTGTGGGCTTTTTCTAAGGGGTCCTAGCTCATATTCACGCAAGTTTCGGAGAAAATCACGGAAAACTCCGAACGGCTAGGACAACAAGCGCGACTAGGATCGAACCCACGCAATAAATGGCTTGAACTCTTCTCACACTAAGCCAGGTCATGTCTGAAAACGGAGGTGATCTGGATATATATATATATATATATATATATATATATATATATATACATATATATTATTGTAAATGTTAGTGGAAGGATCTTCAGGAAAAATTATCGTTCACTGATAATTCACAATAAATCTGGTAAGATTACGGCAGAAATTCAGTTTTCTTGAAAATCGCTGTAATGATTTATATGCATGTATAAATATAGTGTTAGAGGTTTTTTTTTTTTTTAGATGAAAAAAAATCTGATTATTAGATAATAGATTTAAATATTAGCAGTCGCTGGTGTCCGGTGCTTTTCCTGGAACAAAACCTAGCAGAAACCCCGTTTTCTAGGAAATTGCTGGATTTAGGGATTTGAGATGATAATTCGCTTTGAATTTGTTTTATCTCCAGGAAAATTAGATTTCACTGGTAGCCCGCACTCCATCTGAGACAATAAAAAAAAAAAAAAAAAAAAAAAAAAAAAAATTATCACATGGCCTTTATTATCACATTTTCGAAAACGAATCCCTATATTACGCTACGAATAATTTTTACAACGGAACTAAGTGAACAGTCAATCAGGGACTGAATATAAAAATAGAAAAAACTGGTACAGGTTATTAAAATGCTGTGTACATTAAGGTTTAATTAAAACAGTGCTTTACGCTAAATATTTGGTTAGTTAATAAATAATAATAATAATAATATCAATAATAATAAAGCTTCTGATTTCACAAGTAATTGTCATTATATTATTCTAATAATTTATATCTTTTATCATAAGATTCCTATGAAAAAAAAAAAAAAAAAAAAAATCGTCATCTAAAAGAGATAATTAAAGTTAAAAAAAAAAAAAAAAAAAAAAAGATTATTATGCGAAGTTCTGTTCAGCCGAGCAATGTTTAAACTGATTTTACAAATTATCACCATCACTTCTAGAACATTTTTCATTATTTATAACTATTACTTACTTTTCATGAAAATCGCAATGAGCGGATTTCTTTTAAATTAAGTTAAAATATAATGAGAAAAAGTTGTCTTTAATATTAGGGAATACCGTATTTCAAACGGAAAAACTAAAAGCAACTGTGCGTTTCAACTTTTTAGAAGGTAAATATGTATAATTTTCATTTTTTGTGACTATAACATTTAATCTCTTTGCAGTATATAAATATATATATATATATATTTATAATAATAAAGCATCAATTAACCTTTCATATATATTGTGAAAAAATAATTAGAAGCTTTGTGAGAGAAAATTAAATCAGTCCAATAGAAGAGGTATATCCTATATCAGTAAAAAATGTTTCATTTTATTTTTGTCTTAATCTTTTAAATATTACCTTTTATATGCATTTAAACATCTTTGTGCCGAGTTTTCATAGAATAAAAAGGCACACTCTCTTTTTAACCACCTGCAAAAAACGCAAAGGCGCTTCCTATGTTATGTTCAGTATAAAATAAAATTCTTTTCAAAATACCGATCATGAACTTTAATGCATCAGAATTTTTTTTTTTTTTTTTTGCAAGTCCTTCTGCATACATTAATTGCGAAAATTATACAATTTTCAACAGAAAATATCGATATGCCATAGAAAACTTGAATTTGGTATACCAGCTCCAAGCCCTTCAATAAATATTATCGGGAAAAAAAAAATCTTGATCACAGAGGTTAAAAGACAAACAGAAAGACAAAACGAAGCCAACTCATTATTAGATATTCTTAGATGCTTTAAAACGCATTTTTATTTATTTTTTAATGGGTTTTTTCTGGGGACTTTTTTTCCTGGTGACTTTTTTCCCGGGGACTTTCTTTCCTGGAGACTTTTTTTCCGGGGACTTTTTTTCCGCCATTCTTTCTTCACATATGTATTTAAATAAAAGCAGAACTATTGTTATTATTATTTTAAAAGAGGGGGGAAAATAACCTATAAAATTATAAAGCAAAAAATTAATTAATAAACAATTGATCTCGACACATAGAGAAAAATGCGTAATACATTTTTCAGAAAATCGATTAATATAAAAAGAATAGTTATAAAAAAGAATTATTATTTTTATTATGATTATTAAGCATAAAAATGAGAAAAACTAGGGAGACTTTTTTTTTTTTTTTTTTTTTTTTTTTTAATGCTTCAATTATTGAATATTTGAATAAAAATTCAAGGCTTTTTTTTTTTTTTTCTAAATTTTATTTTACCTCAAAACAAATTATTTTTTTAATGAAATTTTTTCTGAGTTGTAAATTTATTTTTAATGTTACAATTACAGTGTGTCGGTTGCAATATTTTTATGTGTTAATTATCATCTGTTCGCGATTTTAGGGGTGCAGATTCCATCAAAGGTGAGATAACTAAATGACTGACATGCCCTCAGGCAAGATAAGATTTGTCCTCCTGCTTTGAAAACATTAACACTGCCCACATGTTTTTCCGGAATCCCTCCCTTTCCGCTAACTGCTGAAGCAAGATTCTAGTTCTATCTAATGACTCTTTTACAAAAGAATATACTACATTGCGAATTTGTATAGAACTATTTTTATGTATTACTTTTTCTCTCAATCTCATTCTTTCTTTCTTTTTTTTTTTTTTTAACGAACATGATTTCAATATTCTTTTCACAAAACGTTAAAGGGGGAAATATCATTTCATTGAAAGCATAATCTATTTTTAATAATTTGACATTTACATGATATGAAAAAAAAAAAAAAAATATCTATATATAAATAGTAGTTTTAAATTTTTCTGAAGTTTAAAAATAATTTCATAGACTATACAAATTAAAAGTTTTAAATAAATTTGTTATAAGATTAAACAAAAGCTTCAGTTTGTTCAATAAACTGTTTCAAGTGATGAAACTGTTTTTACTTTCCAAACATACATATATAAGGAAGGTATTGTGTCATCCTCATCATGACAAAAATACGAGTGAGATTTTTGTGTTTCTACAAATTTTGAGGTGCCCTGAGTTCACTTTTGCTATTTTTGCAGTGATGCATGCATGTAAGTACATGATTGAATGCAATATCGTTTAAACGTTTTGATCAATTGAACTGAAAGTTGGTGCATATATATATTATAGGAAACAATAGAACGAACTCTATTAAGTGAATCTAGCACTTATAGCTTTCTTAGAGAGACATAACGAAAATTTCTTTATCATTATGGCCTATAAGATCACATTGTTTAAAGTGCTATAGCGTCTTAATGCCTTATTAGATTGAGTTGAAAATTTAGGGAGGCAGAAAAATGGTTAAGTGGAAAAAATGATTAACGGAAAAATAGTTAATGGGAAAATGGGTAAGCGAGAAAATGGGTAATGATAAAAAGGATAATTTGAGAATTGCTACGAATCATATACTAAAAATTTTCAAAATTATATTATACATATTAAAATTATGCATTAAATGCTAAAAACTTGATTTATGTACGTAATATTATATATATATATATATATATATATATATATATATATATAAGAGTGAAAACTTAAAACTTCAAAATATACTTTGTTTACACGCAGAAGGGGCATAAGAAACTAATTTTTTTTTTTTTTGCGAGCAGTGTTCATCGACATAGTAGAAGGCAGACAAACATTTCATCAATTATATTCAATAGAAAAGAACGTTTAATTTAATTTTTGATAGCCCTGTATGTTATAAAAAGCACCACAGAAATGCCATTTAAAACAATAAGAAAAAGAACTTTGTATAAAACCATAAAATGCTATAACCTGCAACAACTGTTTCGGGTAGAAATTAGACACTACTCTTCGTCAGGCGAACAATGTAGTCACGAGTGCTGCAATTCGTAACCGCTTTGATTGCAGCCCTCGTGACTTATAGTGTTTTCAAAGTTTTGTTATTATTAGCCCTGCACATTCTCTAAAAATTTTATGCACGTTACACTGCGTAGTTAAATTTACTCTTATATAAAAAACACGTAACAGAAAATGATATACACATCCAGCAGTTTCCAAGTACAACCAAATTCTATTCAAATACTTTGGGAGCCCTGTAAACGATGAATGAGTTCCATATACAATTTATACAAAACATACTTTTTGTGCTTAAAAAAAACTATGTTAAATTTTGTGTGATGCAGCGTATAGATGTTACACTGTACTTAACACAATTTTTTTTTCATAGACTTAAAGTATTTGCGTTCTCGTGGATGGCCCTGTACATGAACCCTTTGCTTGATCTCAAAGAAAGGTGTAGTGTTTGTAGCATGGTGCATATACAGAATACCGAGCTTGGACTTCCTGCTTCCATTTGTTCTTGAGATATGGTGATAAGAGACAGACACACAGATCAAACGAAAAAAAAAAAAAAAAAAAAAAAAAAACATGATTTTTGGATTCAAAGAACTTCAAAACATGTAGCTATAACAAAAGCTCCATTTCGAAAATTTAATCTCAAAATATTATTTTCTCTACCGTGTGTATGGTTACGAAAAGTGAAAAAACAAACAAACTTATGTATAGTTAAGGCAAATAGATTGAAGCAAAATAAAGACATTTAAAATCGCAGATTCACACTGAGAAAAAATATATATACCGCCTTTCTCTAAAACGAATAAGTGGCCATTTTCTAAATCCCTAAACTAGAAATATAGATTTCAGAGCTATGCGCATAAGGCACGTCAATAAACTGAATAGACGAAATTATCGAGAATTTCTACTGTACACATTTCTAGATGGTAAAACAATATTCTGAATACTCTAAATATTGCAGAGTATTCATTTATATTGCAAGAAATTCTCGCTTGATTTTCTAGAATTTGGTAATGAACCAAGATTATAGTTGCAGAAACCTGCCTCTTGTAG
This sequence comes from Salticus scenicus, assembly GCA_963930645.1. NCBI lineage: Eukaryota > Metazoa > Arthropoda > Arachnida > Araneae > Salticidae > Salticus > Salticus scenicus. Next base: position 133,857,213 of record OZ005649.1, read on the forward strand.
TCTCATTTATTTGCAGAGATTTTTAAATAACTTTTTCCCTCAAAAATATAAGAAAACACTCTAGAATTCTAATGAGGGCTTCTAGAACTCGCTTTCCAAAGGGACTAGAATTTATAAGGCTGACATGGAACTATTTTTTCTAGAGCCACAATTTAGATTCTAGATGTCAGTTACAGAATTTTTTCTCAGTGCAGGAGAAAAAAATTACACTTATTTCTTATTTATTTATTTTAGTGGAAAAGAAAATGAAAGTAAAAGAGAATACATTAATTGTTTCCATATTTAAGCATTTTTAAAAGCTTTACACCCTTTCTAATAAAACATTTTACAATAATTAATGAAGCCCGCGAAATGACGAAACTTTTTTGTATTTTACATTTAAAACGGTATTGTATAGACTACTAACATATGCCACTAATTAAGTTGTTTGAAAAAACGATATTGGATTTAATCTTATTTATAATAAAATCCCGAAATTCCTGAAACTAACTTTTAAAATGATGTAATAGCTAAAACAGGGCATTAAATTAGAGGAATTATAATTTTATTCATGTTTTCAATGTGTGTATTTAAGCTGATTAAAATAATGAGAAACAATAATTTAGCTGAATAATTTGCACTACAAATGTCGTCAATACATCATGAGAAATTAATAATAATATTAAATATTAAATAAACATGTGATTGTAAAATAGGAATTGAAAGATTACAATATAATTTTAAATTTCTTGGAGACGTTTAGACCTCAAAACATAAATATCATGTAGGACAGCGTAGTGTTCAGTAATTTGAACTAGCAAAGAGAAATAAATTTTGGAATACCTGTGTAAAAATCGAGCGCGAGGCTATCGTCGTAGGCGGGTTAGTAATCATATAATAATGGAACTTATCTTGATACATAAAACTTACTTAATAATTGAATTAACTACAATTCGTGTTTAAACATAGTTGATGTAGGAAGAAAAATAATTGATGTTAGTGTTTCCAGATAAAACAATGCTTTGGTCTATGGATTTTCAGGATTAGTTTTAATGTCATATATTACCTGAAAAATGAAATTTATATATAAAAATGAAATTTATAGTACAATATTCGTGAACACTAAACTTACCCATTTGAACAAGACATTTTTAAAAATTTATTTTAGTTTATATTTTATTAATTTACTATACATGTGTTTATCTTGTGAGAAAATAGGGAAAGCACTATTTCTTTAATTATTATTAATTTATTTTATTGATGTTAAAAAATTATTCCAATTCAACGATATTTAGGGGGAAAAAAAAGCAATAATTAAGAGCAAAAACTATAACTGTTTAACTGTATTTTTCAAATTGTTTATTTATGTATTTATTTTTTAGTAATTTTATATGGCATACTTATAAAATTGTCAGTTTCATGGAAATATTCTAAAACAAAGAAATGTATCTAATCCAGAATGTTTTCATTCAATATCATTATAAATCTCAATGAGATTAACAAAATGAAAGTCCCTGCATAAATAAAAGTCATCACATCTAAAGTTTTTTGCATTTATACTCTCTAGAAGTTGATATATAGCCTTGACGCACATGAATTTGAATTACAATGCCACCACCTATGCCTTTTCAGGCGATACATACCTAAATTGAAATAGTACATGTATACATATTGTCAATTTCATAAATCACATATTGTCAATTTCAGGTTTTATGCCATTATACTTTATTGAGGCTGAGATATAGCCTTCCGTAAATAGTAAAAATTGCAGTACAAAAAGCTCCACCTATTGGACGAATAACACCGAAATTTGATAAGCACTAATTTCTTTCAAGATGTATTTAAATATATGACAGGCCCTGGCCATAATTAAACTGACAGTGTTCACAATGTTCTACAGCGCAATCTAATTTCGAGAATGGCGGTAAATGTTATACGAAGATTAATAAAAACAGATTCCGTTACGAATTCCTAATACGTAACGAATTTCTAATAACGGATATTCCTAATTATCCTGGATTTCCTAAAATTCCCTACTAAGGAATTTCTAAAATTCCGGAAATATCCTAAGAATTCCTAATAATGGAATTTCTAATAACGGATTTCTAATACGGGAGATTAATAAAGACAAAGGATTCCATGATTAAAAAAAAAAAAAAAAAAAAAAAAAGTTTTAAAGTTCCCACTCGGAGAATATATGGTGCTGCGTAACAATAAAGAGAGTTCTTAAAAAAAAAAAAAAAAAAAAAAGGTACGAGTCAGCACAATGGCTCCAATTTCAAATTATGAACTGGAGACAGAATCAATACTTACAAAAGTGCACAATCATTAATTTTAAATTATAAATTACGACGAAAACTTAGAAAAACAGTGACACATATTATCGCAGAGGTAAGTTTTAAGACTTTTTATTTTATTTTATTTATTTATTTATTTCGGAATCCCTCCTTCTCCGTCTTATTTAATCTTTCTACAAAGAAAGATGATGCCATTCTAGCAGTAAAATCGTACTACGGAATAGTATGAGAATATTCAGTTTAATTATGGCCACCTTATATATTTATGTAAAATTCTATGTATCAGTTTTTGAGCAACATCCAACACAAAATTTTTATCACAGACAGATGAGCATTTTCTGAAAATGATCAAATAAGGTTCAAGACATCTCGAAACGTAAAAACTGAAAATCGAAATTTTTGATATTTCTATTCCATAATCAGTACTAAATGTGAATATATATAATTTAAATTAATACTTTCGCTACAAAACAATTGTACGTAATAAAGGTATTGTATTCTTTTAAAAGTTTGGATGTAAGATTTTCACCTAATTTACAAGTTTGAATGTATCCTGGATCCAAAAAAGTATTTTTTTGGAAGCTGGCCAGTGTGTATGTGTATGGAGAATCTTGTGACTATCACACTATTCAAAATAATTTTAAAATGAAGAAAAAAGCTAAAAATTTCAGCTAAATTTATTTTAATTCAGATTTTTTTGTTTTATTTTTATTTATTTTTTTTATTTTTTTTTTTTTAATAGTAATCTATCATACTTCAGCTAATTCAACTTCAATATATAGCTTAAAGTGTATTGCACACACATTAATGTAATAAAGCCTTTTTTTTTTTTTGTTTGTTTCTCCCGTACTTATTTTTAATCTTCATAAAAGGTAAGACTAAATTAGTCTAACTTGAAACAACTGTTATCCTTTTCTTCTTTTTATCTGTTTGAATAGAAAAAAAAATAATTTAGCATTACTTATCCCAAATTTTACTCTCTAGAAGTTGATATATAGCCTTGACGCACATGAATTTGAATTACAATGCCACCACCTATGCCTTTTCAGGCGATACATACCTAAATTGAAATAGTACATGTATACATATTGTCAATTTCATAAATCACATATTGTCAATTTCAGGTTTTATGCCATTATACTTTATTGAGGCTGAGATATAGCCTTCCGTAAATAGTAAAAATTGCAGTACAAAAAGCTCCACCTATTGGACGAATAACACCGAAATTTGATAAGCACTAATTTCTTTCAAGATGTATTTAAATATATGACAGGCCCTGGCCATAATTAAACTGACAGTGTTCACAATGTTCTACAGCGCAATCTAATTTCGAGAATGGCGGTAAATGTTATACGAAGATTAATAAAAACAGATTCCGTTACGAATTCCTAATACGTAACGAATTTCTAATAACGGATATTCCTAATTATCCTGGATTTCCTAAAATTCCCTACTAAGGAATTTCTAAAATTCCGGAAATATCCTAAGAATTCCTAATAATGGAATTTCTAATAACGGATTTCTAATACGGGAGATTAATAAAGACAAAGGATTCCATGATTAAAAAAAAAAAAAAAAAAAAAAAGTTTTAAAGTTCCCACTCGGAGAATATATGGTGCTGCGTAACAATAAAGAGAGTTCTTAAAAAAAAAAAAAAAAAAAAAAAAAAGGTACGAGTCAGCACAATGGCTCCAATTTCAAATTATGAACTGGAGACAGAATCAATACTTACAAAAGTGCACAATCATTAATTTTAAATTATAAATTACGACGAAAACTTAGAAAAACAGTGACACATATTATCGCAGAGGTAAGTTTTAAGACTTTTTATTTTATTTTATTTATTTATTTATTTCGGAATCCCTCCTTCTCCGTCTTATTTAATCTTTCTACAAAGAAAGATGATGCCATTCTAGCAGTAAAATCGTACTACGGAATAGTATGAGAATATTCAGTTTAATTATGGCCACCTTATATATTTATGTAAAATTCTATGTATCAGTTTTTGAGCAAGATCCAACACAAAATTTTTATCACAGACAGATGAGCATTTTCTGAAAATGATCAAATAAGGTTCAAGACATCTCGAAACGTAAAAACTGAAAATCGAAATTTTTGATATTTCTATTCCATAATCAGTACTAAATGTGAATGTATATAATTTAAATTAATACTTTCGCTACAAAACAATTGTACGTAATAAAGGTATTGTATTCTTTTAAAAGTTTGGATGTAAGATTTTCACCTAATTTACAAGTTTGAATGTATCCTGGATCCAAAAAAGTATTTTTTTGGAAGCTGGCCAGTGTGTATGTGTATGGAGAATCTTGTGACTATCACACTATTCAAAATAATTTTAAAATGAAGAAAAAAGCTAAAAATTTCAGCTAAATTTATTTTAATTCAGATTTTTTTGTTTTATTTTTATTTTTATTTTTTATTTTTTTTATTTTTTTTTTTTTAATAGTAATCTATCATACTTCAGCTAATTCAACTTCAATATATAGCTTAAAGTGTATTGCACACACATTAATGTAATAAAGCCTTTTTTTTTTTGTTTGTTTCTCCCGTACTTATTTTTAATCTTCATAAAAGGTAAGACTAAATTAGTCTAACTTGAAACAACTGTTATCCTTTTCTTCTTTTTATCTGTTTGAATAGAAAAAAAAATAATTTAGCATTACTTATCCCAAATTTTACTCTCTAGAAGTTGATATATAGCCTTGACGCACATGAATTTGAATTACAATGCCACCACCTATGCCTTTTCAGGCGATACATACCTAAATTGAAATAGTACATGTATACATATTGTCAATTTCATAAATCACATATTGTCAATTTCAGGTTTTATGCCATTATACTTTATTGAGGCTGAGATATAGCCTTCCGTAAATAGTAAAAATTGCAGTACAAAAAGCTCCACCTATTGGACGAATAACACCGAAATTTGATAAGCACTAATTTCTTTCAAGATGTATTTAAATATATGACAGGCCCTGGCCATAATTAAACTGACAGTGTTCACAATGTTCTACAGCGCAATCTAATTTCGAGAATGGCGGTAAATGTTATACGAAGATTAATAAAAACAGATTCCGTTACGAATTCCTAATACGTAACGAATTTCTAATAACGGATATTCCTAATTATCCTGGATTTCCTAAAATTCCCTACTAAGGAATTTCTAAAATTCCGGAAATATCCTAAGAATTCCTAATAATGGAATTTCTAATAACGGATTTCTAATACGGGAGATTAATAAAGACAAAGGATTCCATGATTAAAAAAAAAAAAAAAAAAAAAAAAAAAAAAAAGGTTTAAAGTTCCCACTCGGAGAATATATGGTGCTGCGTAACAATAAAGAGAGTTCTTAAAAAAAAAAAAAAAAAAAAAAAAAAGGTACGAGTCAGCACAATGGCTCCAATTTCAAATTATGAACTGGAGACAGAATCAATACTTACAAAAGTGCACAATCATTAATTTTAAATTATAAATTACGACGAAAACTTAGAAAAACAGTGACACATATTATCGCAGAGGTAAGTTTTAAGACTTTTTATTTTATTTTATTTATTTATTTATTTCGGAATCCCTCCTTCTCCGTCTTATTTAATCTTTCTACAAAGAAAGATGATGCCATTCTAGCAGTAAAATCGTACTACGGAATAGTATGAGAATATTCAGTTTAATTATGGCCACCTTATATATTTATGTAAAATTCTATGTATCAGTTTTTGAGCAAGATCCAACACAAAATTTTTATCACAGACAGATGAGCATTTTCTGAAAATGATCAAATAAGGTTCAAGACATCTCGAAACGTAAAAACTGAAAATCGAAATTTTTGATATTTCTATTCCATAATCAGTACTAAATGTGAATGTATATAATTTAAATTAATACTTTCGCTACAAAACAATTGTACGTAATAAAGGTATTGTATTCTTTTAAAAGTTTGGATGTAAGATTTTCACCTAATTTACAAGTTTGAATGTATCCTGGATCCAAAAAAGTATTTTTTTGGAAGCTGGCCAGTGTGTATGTGTATGGAGAATCTTGTGACTATCACACTATTCAAAATAATTTTAAAATGAAGAAAAAAGCTAAAAATTTCAGCTAAATTTATTTTAATTCAGATTTTTTTGTTTTATTTTTATTTTTATTTTTTTTATTTTTTTTTTTTTTAATAGTAATCTATCATACTTCAGCTAATTCAACTTCAATATATAGCTTAAAGTGTATTGCACACACATTAATGTAATAAAGTCTTTTTTTTTTTTTTTTTTTGTTTCTCCCGTACTTATTTTTAATCTTCATAAAAGGTAAGACTAAATTAGTCTAACTTGAAACAACTGTTATCCTTTTCTTCTTTTTATCTGTTTGAATAGAAAAAAAAATAATTTAGCATTACTTATCCCAAATTTTACTGATATTTTTACAAACTATTACTGAAAGTTTTAAATTTTTAATTTAAGCTATCAAAAGACGTTAAATGATATTACTTATTTATAAATTTATAAATTTATTTTGGTTAAAATGAGGATTTTTTGGCATTTTAATTTCTCGTATTGGCATGCTGCATGTTTACTCATAATATATACTGCATAGTATAAAAATTTATCAGTTGTATTTGTAAAGCAGAAATGACTTATTAATTATCTATAAACAACTTCATTTTAACTATGAGTTAACTTACAATTTATAATAAAACTTCGGTTATACAGTTGTAATAAATGATTTTGCACTGAAAATCATTAAAGCGGAGCTAAAATAAACTTTTCTAAATCATAAAACTACATTGTATTATTAAAATTATAACAAATTAATTTAATGTAATATCTGTTTTCATCCCTAAATGTAGCTACTAAATTACACCCAAAGTTAATTTCTAAAAATAAAAATATTTATTTCTTTTTTAATGAAACCATTGCGAACTTGTATTTCATACCTTAAAAGCAAAGAAGAAATGCTATCTTCAATTTCAAAACGTACACAACTGTCGTTAAAGATAATGTATTTTTTGGGAGTTAGTTGTATTCGTTCAAAAACTACACTTTTAATCCCAGCCCATACGTGAATCATACATATAAACATAGAGAGTCACCTTTCTTTATTTGCACAGATTAGAAGTTACTGTTACAATTTTCACCAATGTCTTTTTTTTCTGGTTTCCATTGTTTTCGTTGTCATTTTTATCGAGCAAAAGGGGAGGGAGGGGGACATTATAGTGTTCTGATATATTTAGTGGTTTGTGGAAGGGGGAGAGGACAAAATAAAAATAAAAAAGTATTTTATTTTTCAATTTCAAGATGATTATATATTATTATTTCATAATAATTAAAGAAAAATACATTAGATATATAAAGAAGGGCTTTTTTGGCAGTGGAAAACACACTAACACACACACACACACAAAAAAAAAAGATTTTTATATAACTTTTCACTGATTTCAATGAAACTTCTTATTTTATATAACTTATTAAGGAAATACACAGTAATTTGGAATTTTTGTAAATCTACGGGAGAGGGTGGGACAAACGAAAATTTTATTTCTCTTCATTTTCATTTTACAAAAAAATTATTATCAATTAATCCCAGAAAAATATCTTCAATTGTTATTAATTAAGAAATAAATGCAATGTAGTTTTGATATAGCTGGGGAAACTGGAGATCAGAAGTAAAACAATATGGTTTTTATATCAGTTTTTGCTGGTTTCAAACAAATTTTGTTAACTAATATTTAAAAATACTTGTAATATAAACGATTTACTTATAACAAATATCACGTTTCAAATAAAAGAATAAATAATAGAGATAAAAATAAAAAAATAATTTTAAAAAGTCCAAGTAAGGAAAAAATAAATTAAAAAAATTCTTTATTAATTTTATGGGACATTATTTTAAAAAAAAAAAAAATACACATAATATAAAAAACTAGTATATTGTGTGCGTAACAAAACTTTCTTCTGTATCATTCTATATAAGAGTGCCACGTACCAACAAACACGCATAAAAAATGAAGTTTTTTTTTTCTTTTTTTTCTCACAATAAATTTGCACATATGCAATTTGGTGGAATTTCAATCATTTATAGCAGCGCTACTTGGTGAGTTTTCTTTTTATAATGGTGATCTCACATATTATTTTGTGCACTTATAAACTACAGAAGCAGACATATAGCTTTCTAGTACACGGAATTGCAGTTAATTGGATCAGCATGTCATTTCATAATAGCCCTTTCAAATATCAAGTTTTCGAAGCTATGTACAATTAAAATCTTAGCTATAGCCTTCCAAAAATGTGAGAAATCGTAGCATTACAACGGCACATGTTGACGATTTTCACAGAAAACCAACTGACATCAGTATATGTCAAAGTACATTATAAAATTCTACATATTAGATTTTGAGCCAGAGCTGAAAAAAAAAAAATTCTATCACACACACTTAGCAATTCAAAAATTATGGGAGAATCTCAAAAAATTTCATTTTAAAAATGATTCAAAATTATCCTAAATATCAATTAATAATTAAAAGTTAATCAATGTTTAATGACTATTCGTATTAACTGTAAAATAGTAGTGATCATGAACATTTATAAAACTTTAATTTTGGTTTTAAATGGGCGATTTTTTTTTATTTATTTATTTATTTTTTTTTTTTTTGGGGGGGGGGTATTATAAGAACATTTTGTAATAACTAATGGGGCAGGGGGGGGGTGACCACCCTCAGTCCCCGCCCCCACCCTTTTTTTCCTACGCCTATGTTTTGTAGATACCGTTTAGTCGTTACAGTCATTAAAAAACTATCGTTAAAAAGAAGTTTAATTATCAGAAATGATTAAATGTTATTATTATTATTATTACATGCAATTAAAACTACTTTTTCCTAGTTTTCAAATCTATCTTTGCTGAAATTGTAAATCTTTCAATGAAATACTTGATTGATGTTTCCTACAAGTACTTTTGAAAATATTTTTAAAATTATGGATAAAATAATTTAGAGGTTTCTATTTTCCTGCAAAAAGTTTGATAAAATAATATTCTGAATTTTTCAGTTTATTTTCTGAAATTTTCTTAATGATTTCGAATTGAATTTTGCATAAATATTGAATTTTTGAAAAAATATTGCATTTAAAACTGTTTTTTTCCTCGAAAATATCTAGGATTTGTAGAAAATTTTAGCACAAGATAGAATTCAATAAAAATTTAACAAACACTTTGAGCAATTATTCTAATTAAGCAATTTATTAAACTGCTCTGGAAAGTTATTTTTCCCACTCAAATTCGAAAAATATTTATTAATTATATAATTATAAATGTACATTATCAATGACCTTTTCTTTAGTACAAAATTAATGCTATATGCTGACATTAACATGCAAGTAAAAAATACATTTGCTTTAATTTTTTTTTAATTATTATTTTAACTAAAATGCACAGCCAACGGGTTTCAGGAACCAAAGGCTATCGCATGGAAACCCAAGGCTTATTCCTTGCGCACAAAATTTCTGAGGGGCACAAAATAATACTAACGGTAAAAATCGCCCAGTTTTCTTCTTCTTCTTCTTCTTTTTTTTTTTTTTTTTTATTAATGACATTTTATATTAAAATCTATCTTGTTATTATATATTTTTATATTGCAACGCTCAATAATTTATATCATAGTTTATTATTGAATTAAAGAGGAAATTTGTTACATAGCTAAACTTGAAAAATAAGAAACAGATAGGGATTATCTATTATAAGAAATAGGTCCTACAGTGTGTATGGAATGGGAGAGGGGGAGTTGCATCTGTATAAAATATATATCAGAATCTTCATCATTGGTCTATAATTTGTATTTTAATTTCTCTCATATTTCATTTTTTATTTCATTTTATTTAATTATTTTAAGTACACTAATGAGATACTTCAGACAAAAGAAAAATATTCATGATATTCCTTAAACACTTAAATATTAGACAATTATTATTACTATCATTATTGTTATTTTGTGCTATATAGGAAATTTGTATTCTTACAAATTAAACTTACAAACGATGTAACTTACATATTAAGTAGCTTAGTTACTTAATGTATAATAATTCGTCATTAAAATGATCAAAACTAGGAAGAAAAATAAGAACTATTCAACAAACAATCACATATAGAAACGGAGCCTTACACAAAGCAAATGTTTTAAAAATCTCAATTTGGATTCCTTTTGAAACATAGAGGGATGATAGCACTTAGAGAAAATATGGATAAAAACTTAATAAATGCTTCATATAACAATTCATATACATTTCAAATTTATGATATAGAGCAAATTTAAGACCGAACTAAACTAGTTTTGTGATCGCTCAAAAAATTATTTCACTGTAATGTTGAATAAATTCATTTATAATCTTACTTAATAAAATACTGTTACGTTGATGTTAATTTAAAATTATGTTGTTTACTAATTAAAAAACGGTAATTACAATACTTAAGAAAATATAAACTAATTTTTGAATTATATTTGATTTAATGCAATTAATAATATATTTTTAAGTATTACATAAATGAATTCTTAATTATTTAATACATTATTTAATATTCCATTAAAATTGTTCATGGTAATTTCATAATTTAAAGTAAATTATAGTTTTTAAATTTCATGAAAAACGCGTAGTTATACATTTTGATTATAGACAGTTTATAATAAAGATTTAAAGTATAAATTTGTAAACTTAAATTTCAATTAAGAAATATTTCATTTATACGGAATATAATTTTTTTCTGCTAATAATTGTGTGTTATTTATTGCCGGAACGTCAGTGGAGGCCTCTCTGTTGAGACTCAGAAAGATTTTGGGTTCTGTCTGTGGGTTTGTTTGTCTATGTGTCTGTCTGTCGGGCGATAGCGGCCGCAATAATCACGCAACTGACTTGCAATTTGGTACACATGCTCATGAGCCCAATGGAATTAGCTGTATAGTTTTAGTGTGTATTCCATTTGAAGTTCGTGTACAGGGACACTCCAAAATTTTTCTTTGCATTACGGCCCATGTGAAGAATTTGTATGTACTGCGATAGCAAACGCAAAAATCATGCTGCTGACTGGCAATTTGGTATACATATTTATGAGCCTCACGGACTTTTAGCTGTATAGTTTCTGGTGTGTATTTCATTTGCAGTTCATGTACAGAGACATACCAAAGTTTTTTTTACTACGGTCTGTGGGCAGAATTTTTATGTACTGCAATAAAGGCCACAAAAATGCCCCGATTGACTTGCAATTTGGTACACTCGTTCAGGTTCACTATAGAAATAGCTCTATATCTTTTTATGTCTATATTTTCATGGATTGTGTACAGGGACACGTCAAAATTCTAATCACTACATTGGGTGAATTTCCTTTGAATGCACTTAGACATCATTACTTTGCAATCAACAAAATGAAATTAGCGTATATTATTGAGATGTTTAAACTGACGTTTTCTGCAGAAAATATGTGCACTTAGGCTTCCTAATTAATGTACAAGAGCACACAAAAATGTTCTGACAATGTAATGTTATCAGCCAAATTATGTCAAATTTTGAAGAATTATTCGTAAAAAAACGTAAAATAAGCTGAATAGTTTTTACTGTTGTATTCAATGTTTATGGTTTGTTTACGGAGACACGCAAAAGAATTTCGTGACATTGGAGCCTGTGAATATTTTTTTATTTAATAGTACTTTAATGCGTTTATGCTGCATTCAGCATAATGGAATTAGCATACATTTCAAAGATGCTTAAAAGCATGTTTACTCCAAAAAAAAATATGCATATAGACTAAATAATTCCGATGACGAACTGTAATCATCCAAATGATGTCACATTAGGTTGAAATATTAATGAGTTATAATTAATTAAATAGGTGTATTATTTTTAGTGTATATAATTACTGTGGCTCCTTTTCTGGGATATATAAAAGAATTTCGTACTATTAAGGTCTATAGTCGATATTTCTTAAAAGTATATTTTAACATGGTTACACCTCGTTAAATATAATGAAATTTTATTAGAATTTTAAAAGAATGTTTTGCAGTGGAGTAGAGTGAACTTAGAATTGGAAATTCATTTACAGGGTTACATTAAATAATTCCGAAATGTTATGTAATAATTTTGCATGAAATTTGGTAGAAGTATCTATGAATTACAGGGAATTAATACAAGACAGTGAGTTATAAGGAATCATATATATACATATACAGATAGTTGTAGAAAGAGAAATACAGCGGGGGGGGGGGGGGGTAGCCCCCCTCAGAAACCTTTTTCGTTTATGGAAACAAATCAATCGAATCAATTTATATATTATATAATAAGGAATAAATAAAAATTATCTGATGAATAATGTGTGATGCAAATAGGATGTTGTGACTCCTGATCTGCAGATCCACTAGTCAATACAGATTATTAAACACTATAGATATATTTCTGAAACTTGTGATTTCACTTATCTCTTATAAATAAATCTGCATATACTATCAATTCAATTTTGGTTTAAAAATTTATAATGATAATTGTAAAAATTATTGTGCATGTGCAATAATACTTTTGTAAGTTGACAATACAATATGAATTATTTACCAGGGATAGGTTCTAGAGTCAAAAATATGTATGCTAGTGGTAAATCTTGCGATTTATTTCTAATTATTTCCACTAAACTGATTTTTCTGAAATACTGAGCGCAAATCAAAAGTCATGAATCGTAAAATGTGTCAGGAATTTTAGAAATCTATCTGGTTAGATGTCGGTTTGAAGGCAAAAATTCTACCTGCCTCTGTCAAATTTTGTGATTTATTTTTGATGCATTTCTAACGAACCCACTTTACTTAAATTTTCTTTATGAACCGATTACAATATTTGCAAGCATTTTTAGGGATTTGCCTCGCAAGGTGCAAAATGCAAAAGTCTGTCTTCATGTGAAATATCTTGCTACTTAATTAATGCATGTCTGCCGAAGCAATTTTATTCATATTTTAAAAATTAATTAATTTTCGATGTCAATGCCATACGGAGATATTTTCTTGTCTCATCAGGTGCAGATTTCAGAGTTCGATAAAGCCAAAGTGATTCCAGTTAAGTGGGCCCCCTAAGGCACATTTGGGTCCTCATAATTATTATTTTTTGCATGATTTTAGCACACCTAAAATAATAATAATAATAATAATAATAATTAATTAATTAATTAATAAAAAACTTTACGCTTTTTCTCTATTTCACCTAAGAATGAATAATAGAGTAAAATATTTCTCTATAAAACTTTTCATTTTCCTTTCAAAAATAAACTTTTCATGAAATTATTGTTTTCAAAGCATTTTTGTACATTTTAATTACAAATTTTTTAACACTAAGCAAAATTTTTGTCCCCTCCCTGCAGTCGGCCCATACGTTAATCAAGCCTAGGGAAATATCTTCCTATATCAAATTTTTCTTTATTTTTTAAACTACTCTTGTTGAGTCGAAGATTTCAGAATATTATGGAATAAAAATGCCTTATATATATATAAGTTATATAATATGTTGTGACCACTGAACACTTTTTTTTTTTTTTTTAATTTATTTTCAAATGAACGCTTTTAATAATAGTGCAATGCAGTTTTCCAAATAATTTGTATTTTTATTTTACAGCCCTTTTTTATTCCTTATTTACACATTATGTTCATATAATACATAATTCATTCTCCCATTTCTTTTAACTATTGTGGACGGTTTAATAGAACTCGTTGATTTAAATACATTTCTACGCTGCATTTTTTTTTTTTTTTTTTTTTTTCTGATCAGAAAGAGTAACTATATAATTTTAAATGGAATACATTATTGAAAAAGAAATAATAAGAATAAATAAATAAGAATAAATTATTGTATAATAATTGCAGCTTACTACTGTGATACAGACAAATAACAAATTAAAATTTATGAATGTAAATTTTTTTCATAATCCATATTTTATTGTACTTGCATGTTGCTTTACTTTTACTGTTATTTGCATATAGTAATTTTAATCCGAATTTTCCCTGCATTTTTATTAAAATTTTCAATCATTCATAAAACGATAGAACGGAATAAACAACTAGTTATTATTTAAAAAAAAAAAAAAAACACCTCGCGTTTTTAAATATAACAAATTTATAACATATTTCTTTCAATTTTACAAATAGAAAGCATCGTATTTCGTAATACGCAGACTGAATTTTTTTTATGCAGTATTGAATATTTCCATTTACAATACACATCGGATATATTGCTTCACGCATAAAAAACTGTGAAACTTCAAATACGAAAATGAAACAGAACAATCTGCACATATGGACTACTCGCTCGCGGGCAAATGCATACAGGAAGGGGTGTTCATTCAGGGGTGTTCTTCATTTTTCTCGGAAATATACTGTCCTAAGATAACCTAATCATCTTTAAAACCGCCCAAGCAAGTTTCTATAGTAAATGTTTCTTTCCTTCTTTAGATTCCGTCCTGTATTTCTATACGACTGTTCCTTTACTGTTATTTTATTTTCTTCCTTTTTAAGTATAACCTAATTTCAATATTATTTTGTTAAAAAAAAAAAAAAAAAAAAACTTTTATTTTAAGCAGAATTCAATTTGAGTAATTTGCCTTTTATAGTACACAATAAAACAAATATCACTTTTAAAAATTTTATAAGTTTTAAAAATAATTTCATAGACTGTAAAATTTTAAAGTTAATGCAAACTTGTTGCATTATAAAACCTAATTTTTAATTTGTTCAGGTAACTTAGGTGAAATTATATTTTAATATTAATGATAAGTTTCATATATTGTTAACTGCAATTTAATACGGGGTTAACAGTAAACTACAGGAAGTAGAAATAAACATGAGTTCGATTAGAAGAAATATGCATTTGGGGGTGGGGTGGGGGAGGGATTGTATGAAACTGCAGTGTGTAGCAAAAATTATCTCAAAATTGCGATCTTTAACTTTAATATTACTTGAAAATATAGGATACCAGAAAAAAGGGCACCGGAAAAAGGGCACTTTTTCAATTCGCAATTCGAAAAATAATAAATATCAAATAATGAATTTAAAGAATTTAAAGCATGACTTTCAAATTACATTTTTAGAGATAGCATTTGATTTGGTACATAATTCATTTAGTATATACCTCCTGGAGAAAGGGGTGGGGGGGGGGGGGCTAGCAGCAGATTGAGAGAGAACAATTGTTTATATACCACCTTCTTACCGATTTTAATGGAAATTTGTATAATCACGTACAATTTGTGACGATCACAAAGAGCGTATTATATACCTGAAAGGCAAGGAGGTGGGGCAGATGGAAATAAATTCTTTTTTAAAATACCCTATTATCTTTTTTTAAAATACACTAAATATATTCTTTTTAAAATACCCTATTACCGATTTAAAAAAAAAAAAAAAAAAAAAAAAAAGAACTTTGTATAATCACGTACAATTTGTGAAAAAATTACAGTAAGTTTCAGATATACTTGGGGGGGTACGGAGTTAAAGAAGGGGGGGGGGGGTGCAGAGGAAAATAAAATGAGTTTTTATATATTTATTTTACCGATTTTAATGATATACTAGCGAGCTTCGCCGGCTAGCGGGTCAGTGTTTTTGAATGAATCACTATAATTAATGAATCACTAACAGTAACTTTTATTCTTAAGAAAAGAAATTAAAAAAAAAAAAAAAAAAAAACATTTCTGATCAGGTAAGAAGTTGCCTTCGGCAGCGCAGAAAACTAATGTTTGTATCACTACATTTTAATGAAATTTGTTATAAATAACACTGAATATTTAGGAAAATTTACGCTGATTTATATATATATATATATATATATATATATATATATATATATATATATATATATATATATATATATATATTTATATACATATCGGGGGCAAAGGCAAAAGAAAAAAATGATTGTATAAGTATCACAATTATCAATTTTAATTAAAATTTCAAAGAGTGTTACATACATGTTGGAGGAGGGGGGGGGGGAGGAAAAAATATTGTTTTAAAATCACTTTGCTTTATATTTATAGGAAATTTTGCATAAATATCTCTTGTTGTTTATCAGAGAGGGTTACACGACATAGTGAGAGCTAGGGGTACATGGAAAGAAAATATTTTTATGCCATCTTGTTGCCGATTTAATGAAACTTCGTTGAAATATTACTTATAGTTTATAAAACATTACAATGAGGGTTAAGTATCAGTCCCTTTCTCTTCCTTTGTACGGAAAAATCCAATGTATGATTTGAATTTCAAAAGTTACTCAAAATGAAATTTCTTCTTTTACTCTGTCTCTTTTGCCCCCCCCCCCCCCACCCGCCTTCGTAGAATATAAAAAACTTATGCTCTCATTGATGTTTAGCATGAGTTTTACAAGAAGAAATTAAGAAAAGTGCCTTTTTTCCGGATCACGGAAAAAAAAGGCTCTTTTCTTAATTGTTACCAGTAAATTACTTCTAAATACGAATGATAGCAAAAAATATTTTGTTTCTACGAGGGGAAGAGGGGGAAATGAGACAGATTAAACAAAAAAATTCTGTTTCTGAATAATCTTTTACCAATGTTTGATATTAACTTTTAATTAATGTCTGATGTGAACAATGCATTGAAGTTTTGCATACTAACTTAGAAACTGAAAGATACTGCGATACGTAACCCTCTCTAAAAATTTTCATAAGCAATAACGGACATTTATACAAAATTTCTTATAAATATGAAGCAGTTTGATTTAAAAACAATCGTATCCCCCCCCCTTGTCCCCCAAGTATATGTAACACTCACCGTAATTTTTCATTAAAGTAAAGGGATAGTTGTTAAAATTTTAATTAAAATTAGTAACATTGTGATATTTATACAATTCTTTTTCTCCTCTGTTCTCATACCCCCCAAGACATATGTAACAATCAGCGTAAATTTTCTTAAAAATTAAGTGATATTTATAATAAATTTTATTAAAGTGCAAAGCATAATGATATAAAACTTCATTTGTATCTTTTTGTATCCAGCACCTCCTCCTCTCACCCAGATAGATACATGTAACACTCACCGTAATTTTTCATTAACAGTAAGTGACTTTTGCACAAATTGTCAATAAACAGAAGTCGATAAGAAGTGTTATTTAAACAGATTTTGTTATACATCTGTGCCTCGCCGCTGCTACACACACTTGCCCCCTTTTTCAACTACAGGTAACTTTCATTATAATTTTAATAAAATGTAAGTGACAGTCATACAAATTTTTTTACTCTGCCCCCTCTTAGCAACTCCCCCCCCCCCACACACACACAAAAAAAATAAAATAAAATAAAATAAATAAAATATGTGTAACACTCACTGTAATTTTTCTTAAACAGTAAGTGGTATGCACACAAAAATTTATTTA